>JACEFZ010005098.1:0-30000 GCA_014155875.1 Cepaea nemoralis
AAAAGAGAAAACGAGAAAGAGAGAATGTATGCAATACAAAATCTAAAATAGACACACACAAGCTTTTTAGGGTACGTACATGTAGTAATTATAATAATGATGATGATGGTGACAATGATTGCTGCCTAAATGTACTCTACCTGTAACTGGATCCCTTTTGTGTCATTGTTGGTGACCTTAACCTTGACCTTGGTGAGCTTCTCATCGCTGATCCTCAACCGCAGCATGCCATGCACCTCCATGTTCTGCAGTCCCCCATCTCTACCGGCAGTCAGCGAGATCTTCTCATCCACCACCAAGTGAATCCTGAACAACGAAATAACGGTTTTATATTTCTTTATTTCTTCTCCAGTTTTGGGTTTTCAGTGAAATAAGGATTAGTGAAAAGTTTCATAATTCTTCGTCATACGGGACTGAGGGTTTGGAATCATTGGAATCAGCCTTGCAGGCAATTTGCAAGCTGACTACTTTGCAATGAATTTGATAGTATGAGCATCAGCTCTTCAGACAGCAAGGCAAACTACTGAACGTAAAATTGCCTAGCAAATTAAACAGCCAATACATGCTGGAGTCGATGGCAATGTCCTGTAAAGGAACATGCAACTAGCCTTGAGGGGTAGCGAATGCAGTTTCACATTCCTGACATAGTGGATTCTTGACCTAAAACCATTGCTAATGCATGAGTGGTGAAACTCAAAGGCCAATTCGGCCCACTACGAAATTAAACTGATTTTTAGAGCAGACGACATTCCCGGGGCTTGCCTAGACTCTTTATCAGCACATTTTCTCATCATAGAAAACATGTTGCCTAGACAATAGTAATGGGTTGGCTCAGCCACATGACCACTGGGCCATACCCTCAGCCATGCTAACCACGGGTCATAAACTCTCCCAAGCACGCTGACCATTGGGCCATGCACTCAGCCACGGCAACCACTGGGTCATACTATACCCTCAGCCACAGCAGCAACTGCGTAATACACCCAGCCACTGGCACCACAGGTCATACACTCACCCACGCCGACCACTGGGTCCTACACTCAGCCATGCTGACCACTGGTCATACCATACCCTCAGCCACGGCGGCTACTGGGTAATACACTCAGCCACAGCGACGACTGTGTCATACCCCCTGCTGTGGCGACCACTGTGTCGTGTCATACCCTCTGCCACGCCAGCCTCCTTAACTCAGCGACTCGACCCGCCCACCTCCTTAACAACAAAAACCCATCTTACACCCACTCCACAGTCACTCTCCCATACTGTAACCCCACCACACCCGCTAACATGCATATGCACACACATCCAGACCATTACACCCACTATCTTTACTTTATTATGGTTTTAATTTGAAGAGTTGTAACCTGCATGATGGTCACTTATATGCCACTACGACCCTCTGCAGATCATTTAACCACAATATTCACATTTGTACTTATTACAGTTTTCATATGATGCCCGTTGCGGCTCGAGGGTTTGAAACGCCTAGCCCCACCCCATGCACCCACACTCCACGCCCATATCAGCCTACCTCGCCCCGCACACACATATCACAGGTACTTCCCTTGAACTAGATATCTGACCTAAGTTTGAACTATGTGGCAGGAATTCAGTGTGGCTGAAGTGTGACGTCTCATTGAATATAGAAGTATTTACTATGTGGCGGACATCACATTTCCGCCACATTTGCTAGGGTAGTTACAACATTACATACTACTACTACAAAAAAAAAAAAAAACGAAAAAGTGCAAGAGGTTGACTGTGATGTCCTCCAAAAGACAAGAAACTAAATTTGTAGTTTTGGATTTGTAGCTTATAAAATATGACATGCCAAACCACAGTTCCTAGTAAGCATAGTAAAAGTAAAGGCACATTTCTTCCTCTTCTTCTTTTGTTCGCTTGAAATGTGTCTATATCTGCAATGTTGTCTCTTGTATGAACTTCACTGTCTTATTTAGTTCACTCAGTGGCCCATAGAGTTTATCTTCCACTGTTGTTTCTCTAGGCCAGAAGATTTGCCTGGATAAGTCGTATTTTGGTCAGTCCTAGAGTATGTGACCATCAATCCACATGTGCACATGGCTGATTCACCAATCTTGAATTTTGTATACATGTGGTTGCGTAATCTATTGTGTTCTGTTCTGAGGTGCAGAAACGTGATTTGTTTATCTGTCTGCAACTTTGTTGTGACGACATACTCCAGCTTTCACCTTCACACGACATGCCCAACGATTGTGGATTGTGTTCTTCTGATGCAGGTAACCAGCTCTCTTTGTGAGTTAACCTCTTTCAAGATATCGTCATTAGTCTTTCTATCCATCCACAGTGTTATCACTTTTCTTTAAAACCACATCTCTGCAGCCTCCACATTATTCCTCACTTGTCTGCTAACTGTCTATGATTAGCTTCCATACATCAGGATTGACTCAACATAGCTCTTAAGAACTATTTCTTGAAATCTGGAATAGTAACATACAATTAAATGTATATGGTAAAAGCTACTGGGTATAAAAACACATATGTGCAGTGAGAACAATCTTATGACTAACTAACTGACTGACTAACTAAATTGACTGACTGACTGACTGATGAACTAGCTAACTAACCAACTCTGACTGACTGAACTCACCTCTCCTGATTGATGGTTGATGAGCTTGACTTAGCAACTGGAGTAGACAGTGATTTTGATGATTCCACAACCCCTGAAAAACAATAAACACCCACACACAAATATTAAAGAACTGGCTCACTTCTACCCAAAATTTCAATACATAAAAGAAACAACAGTTTTTATAACAACTTCTGTACCATGTAGATGTGTGTTGGGAGAGATTTTCCCCAAGCTGAGCATAAATATCCACTTGCCCAAGCAGTAACCATGTAGCTTACAGGTTAGGGTTTTTGTTTTAAATCCTGAGATTTATCAGGAATTGTGTGAGGCGGACATCGTGACCCTAATGCAAGCCGGCTCTTTAGAAATAATATTCCCACATTCAAATAATTATTTCACAAATGACAATTGATTGTCTGTAGCATGTTCAATGTAGCATATGTTACTTCCCACTGCAATACATTTTAAAGACATTAAAAATAGGTTTACACCAAAAAGCACACAGCAGCGTGACACAAACACTTGACTTACTCTCGCCTTCAGACTGCAGCTGATCAACAAACGAGTCAACATCCTTCTTCTTGGACCCGAGCTTGAGTGCTTTGCTGGGCCCGGTCACCGCAGGCTTGCTGATAAAACACGAAAACAGAAATTCAGATGACAGCAACACACAATGATGTGGTAAAGCTGATAGATTATTGTTTACATTATAGACAGAGAAATTCACCTGACAACATCCAACAACACACAATAATGATTTGTTTTTTGAGTTCGCTAGCTTTAAACTCAAGTGTTGTCTATACACGTGCTACTACTTCTGGTGCTCTAGACATTTTTACCCGTGGGTTAGCTGTCTCTCTTACCAGTGTCCCTTACTATCAGGCAAACCTACTCTGACTTCTGAGGCACTTGTAATTTACGTCCTCAAGTCTAGGACGAGATGTCAACATTTTAGCCCAACTGACACATGTTAAGGGTTGACCAGCTACCCTGGCATCAGCACACCGGAAGCTTAACAGTGAGCAGTCTTATCCACTCAGCCATGCTGACCGCAATATGATAATATTGAGAATTATTGTGTAAAATATCGGCGTCTGTGGCTTCAGTGTTGTGAACACAGTATCACAATCCGACATCTCAGGTTCTAGGCCAGCAGCAGGTCATGTGCCAGCAGATGGCGTTGGTTGACTTTCACATTTGGTCTGAGCTTAAGCCCCTCAAAAAGCAATGTGAATCTAGTGAATGGTAAAAGTACCTAGAAAGTCACAAACAGTCAATAAATGCTGTACTGACTGCGATGTCCTGTAAGGGACATGCAAATAACTTATTGTTTAGAATATGGAAACAGAAATTCAGCTGACCACACAAACACACAATGATGTGATTGTACTCATAGCATTATTGTTTGAAATATGGAAAATGTAAACAATGGACAGAGGGTATAGCAGAGTCCTTAGGAATCTTGATACATGAAGCCCATAAATGGGCACTCTCCCGCTGTTTATACTTCATCTCCACACCGCAAGGCACAAGAGGAACAAGATGAGATGAGATGATAAATGGAAACATAATGAACCTAACAATAATACACAATGATTGACAGAGCTCTCAATGTAACTGATAAAACCATGGAAGCAAAAATTCACCTGGCAATAACAACACCCAAGCGAACAAAACAAGCAGCAGCAGCTGTAACAAAAGACATTGAGAAATAGACTCAAGTGTGACACTGACTGTGCAGCACTAGTTATATGTTAGTTGCATATCCTTTACAGGACAGTAAATCGCAGTCAACCCCAGCCTATTTTGGCTGTTTGTGATCACTAGACAAGTTTACGTTCAGTAATTTGCCACTGCTTTCTGAACGACCGACACCCATATCATTTTATAAAAAACAATGCAAGGCAGTCTGCTGCCACATGGCCAGCAGCTGTGTTTTGAGCGCTGTATGCAGGATTACAAACCCCTTCAACACGGAGACGGCACACTAGTAATATACACATCAGAAACAGGTTGGTTCTTTTCAACCATTACATTTAATCTGTGTCAACATTTTATGTCTATGTTACAGGTCTCTGTGGCGAAGGGCTTATGAACGCAATTTGTAATCCCACATACCACATTTGAAACAGAGCTGCTGGCGATTTAGGAGCAGTCTTGCGTTGGTTTCCCATACAAAGGTATGAATGCCGGTCACCCATAAATCAATGGCAAACCACTGAATGTAATACTTGATAAGGAATCACAAACAGCCCAAAAAATTTGACTGCAACATCCTGTAAAGAACATGCAACTAACTTTGTTTGAATAGGTGCGATCCAGGGGAGTGTGGTGGTCAACATGTTAGCGGGCCGAAATGATGGTCATGTGACTGAATCCTCATCAAAGCAGGCATTGTAAAGCAATTGACACGGGCTGCCAGATCTATGCAGCCTAAAATATGTGCCAGGAAAATATAGGCAGCTGGCATATATACCATATCACCCATTAAACATTGACTGGTCTATAAAACTGTGGGACTGGCAACCACAGATACAACACACCTCAAGGTGTTAATGTCTTTAGAGAGATGTCAAGAGTAGAGGACTTTGATGCAAGTGAATCGACGCCTGTTTAGAATGAGAGACTAATAACTAACTAACTTTACACTACACTAACTAACTAGCTAGCTAACTACCTAAACAACTAACTAACTAAAATACTAATTCTAAATTAACTAAACAAACAAACTATGTGGTGAGGGGGTTACAAACACAATTCGCAATCCCACATTCCACCGTTCAAAAACACAGCTTCTGGCAATTTTGAAGCAGACTACCATGCACTGGTTTTCATACAATGGTTTGAGTGCTGGTCGTTCAGAAATCAATGGCAAACTACTGAACATAAACTTGCTTAGAAATCACAAACAGCAAAAAAATGCTGGGGTTTACTGTGATGTCCTGTACAGGACTTGCAGCTTACCATGTACTCAACACACCTTAAAGGTCACATAACACTGTATGCTCACACGACCTTATGTTCTCAACTGAATGAACAGAATACGAGAGCCAGGCGTACCTGGGTTTGCTGTAAGATGACTTGGCTGGGGCATCCACCGTGGAACCAGCATCGATCACCTGTGAAACTTCAGAGCGATATGAGCCGCTGCCAAACCCCCCACCACTGTTAAACCCTGGGGTGCGGCCAGATTTGGCCATCTCTCTGTTCCTCTGCTGAATTTCTCTGGCCTTCTTCTTCATTTGATCCTTGGCTTCCTTCTCTTGTGTCTGTAATTTTGTGCAGAAATAAAATTTTATCAATAATCAACAAGCAAATAAATTACAAGAGTTGATCTGTGTGGTTATTTTTTATTCATCAGGATACAGATAGAGGATTTAAAAGGATTAATATGTAACAAGTTAACAATAGAGTTTACAAGGAACAGACTATAGTAACTAAGACAAACTCCATGGGGAAGAGGTAGAGTGAGGGAGAAAGGTTGAGTGAGGGAGAAAGGTTGAGTGAGGGAGAAAGGTTGAGTGAGGGAGAAAGGGTTGAGTGAGGGAAAGAGGTTGAGTGAGGGAAGGAGTTGAGTGATATAAAGAGGTCAAGAGAGAGAAAGAGGTCAAGAGAGAGAAAGAGGTCAAAAGAGAGACAGAGGCCAAGAGAAAGGTCAAGAGAGAAAGAAATCCAGAGAGAGAAAGAGGTCAAGTGACGGAAAGAAGTAAAGTGACAGGACCTCTGGCAATATGATGTGGGACTGTCCGGGCATGCAGACCATTTCTGTTCTTCCTAATTTCATCTCATTGTTAGATGACTTTCGTTTCAAACGTTAACTGTTTAACAACCAATTACATCCATTTTTTACTACAACGATCTATCAGTCTACTCAGTGAAATTTTGTGTAACGATCAACCGTAATATTTCCTGTGAGAATGCATCAGTGAGAAGCCTGAGAAGTGTACATCTGTTTCTCTTCTCTTCTGCCATTTATCCCCCCTTGGGGCATAGCACCCCAAGTAAACTATGCCAAGCTTTTCTATCTTTTGCTATATCCTGCAGCTTCCTCCATGTCTTCTCAATATTATTCATGTATCTGTAATTATTTTCTCACATGTGTTTTAGGTCTCTCACTATTTCATTTGCACTGTGGGTTCCAGACAAGAGAGTCTAGATATATTGTCCTCAGGTTTTCTCAGCGTGTTCTGGCCAGAACATGCATCTTTTCCTCACTATGTCGGTCAACATGTCAGTAAGCTACCATCATGGACATTGTCAAGGTGATAACTGTACAGCACTTGAGATGCATGACTGTGTGTATCCCCTTATCAAAATCATGTGAATAATCCCAGCAAACTGAATGAAGCAATAGCAGATGATGAAACTGTCTGTCAGTGCTATTAGACAAGAGACTAGGCAAGAGCAATACAAACAAATAGGTTGTGTCTTTGGCTGTGCACACTGGAAGAGGCTGTTGAAAGCGTGAGCTAACTTGTGAATGTAAAGCAACTCCCTAAAGGTCTATAGTGGAAGTTAAATAAAGATAACGCCAGTGTGAACATCAATACATGATCAAGCAGACCCCTGATATCATCATGGGCTAATGGGAAAGCTAAGGCCTTGATGTGTGTATGGGTCTGCCTCTCCCACTCAGATCCACTCAACACACAGTCACAATATGAGATCATGCCTTACAAATTCAATATGAAAGTGATTATTATTGCAGAATGTTTTTCTGGATGTCACAAGCACATGACCTAGGACCCCTCCGTACAACAGTGATCCCTTTGTACAGCAACTTATAGCTGATCACGACATAACCAACCCCACCGCTTAAACAAATTCACAAGTATTAACTGCCACTCACAGAAGTAGAACAAAGAAGCAGAGGACAACCTGACAACATAAAAATGGAAAACATCAACAGACAAATCAACAATTAACACATCCAGATACATCAACAATTCACACATCATCATACATCAATCAAATCAATCACACGTGTTGAGATAACATACCTGCCTGACCGCCTGAAATACTTTCTCTTCATGTGAGTCCATCTCTGTGAAAGTCCTAATCTGTGCCAGGTTGACATTTTCTCGGTAGCCAAGAGCGACGATTTCATCAAATGCAAAAATCAAGGAAAATGCTTGGTCTATGATGTCAGCCTCCTCCATGTTGCGACAGTACTCGGGGCAGCTGAAACCATGACCGATGGCGTATGTCACATGTGCCTAATCTATACAGCTGCAACTGGGGTTCACACAAGACAAAAACTTACCCGGGAAGGTTAACCCGGTCAACACATGACTGAAGATGTTGGATGTTTCGGTCGAAAAAACATCTAAATTGCAGCTCTGCTGAAAACAGGCACAGCGCAATTACGTCCAAAACACACTTTTCAGACGAATCAAGAAGAAGACTAAACTATGCTTCTTAGTGGTTGAGATAGGGCTCACATGAGACAAGCTAAACTTTCTTTTTGAATGACTTGGTGCACACATGAGACAGAATAAACTTTGTGAATGGCTTGGTGCACACATGAGACAGAATACTTTCTTTGTGAATAGCTTGGTGCTCACATGAGACAAGCTAAACTTTCTTTTTGAATGACTTGGTGCACACATGAGACAGGAACGGAGTATAATGGGGACGACCCATTGCTGTGAAGTTGGAACTGCGACTAACTAACTAACTAACTAACTAACACATGAGACAGACTACACTTTCTTTGTGAATGACTTGATGCTCACATAAGACACAATAAACTTTCTTTGTGAATGATTTGGTGCTCATATGATACAGGCTAAACTTTCATAGTGAATGACTTGGTGCACACATGAGACAGGCTAAACTTTCTTTGTGAATGACTTGGAGCTCACATGAGACAGACTAAGCTTTCTTTGTGAATGACTTGGTGCACACATGACACAGAATAAACTTTCGTTGTGACTGATTTGGCATCCACATAATACAGACAACTTACTTTCTTAGAGGTTCATTTGGTGCTTACATGAGACAAAGCATAAATTTCTTCCTTATGATAGGTTACGCCATAATAAAGTGAGGTGACCAACTACCTTCCTCAAAAACTCTAAAACTCAGAAAATTATCTGGTACATATATGATAAGACTAGGTCAGTCCCAGAGTTAAACTCATCACAGAACATAAATCCTGCAACCTGTAGGACTTGACCACTGGTGCACAGTGATACTTCGTGAACACACCAACCACTATTTAAGATGTGAGGTCACAACAACTAGGTTCAAAAATTACTAGAGGAAAGACAGATAATGGGAACAAGTCAAGCAACTTATAACCTAATCTCCTTTGGGGAAACCTCACTTCAAGCGACAGAATCATACACCTACTTATGTAGCAATGTAGACAAAAGGGGTAGAACAGATACAGAAATCAGAATAAGAATATGGAAGGCTGGTGGAACTTATACAACTCTAGAACATTTATAAAAGTCAAGACATTAAACTTAACATAAATCTTAGAATATCCAATTCTAACGTTAAATCAGTACTGCTGAATGGATCAGAAACATGGAGAACAATGACGATTGCAAATAAACTGCAAAATATTCATTAATTGGTGCCTGCAGAAAACAGAAGGAATGATGCTGGATGAACTGAGACAGTGGCATGGAGGAATATCAGCAGCAGAGTTGATTCAAAACACTAAAGACTGCGATATGTTGAGAGACATGGACACCTATGCCAGCTGACAGGACACTTGAGGATGATTGCACAGGCACCAAGTACTTGGAGTAAGTTGGTTCAAAGCCATTACTACGTTCTCCAAAGCCTTTCTTCTCATCACTTGACCAAAGAAAGCTGTTTGTCTCTTTCTTGTTGTATATAATGTTCCAGTTTCATTAGCCTCTTACAGGCAATCGTAGTTAGTTACTTTGGCAGTCCAAGGAATTCAGTTATACTACTGGTTATGTGAAAATGTATGTATGGAATTACAGCATGGAAATCTCGCAATGTGAAATCAGAATACATAAAACAATACTTCACAAAGAACCGGGAACAAAAGTGACACCACAACCCACCACTTTTGCAAACAGCCTCAGAGTCTCAAGGTCCTCAAGGATGTTGGAAGCCTTGGTGGTTATCAGCAAAATGTACAGCTTCTCCAGCGGTTGGTACACATATCGAACACTCTCCGTCTCCACAAACGTGTGCTGTTTGCCTGTTCCCATCAGCTTCGGGAAAGCAGCCAGGAGACCTTCAACTCTTGACCGGGTCATTTCCACAAACTGCCTGGATATGAGAGCTGTGGAGGTTAATAGAATGTTATTTAATATAATAACAGTACAGTTAATAGAAGAGCTTCAAATGTTAACAGAGTTTTATTTAAAATAACAGGAACACAGTAGATATGAGAGATGCGAATGTCAACAGAATGTTAATATAATAACACAGTAAATATGAGAGCTGCATATGTTAACAGAATATTATTTACTATAATGGACCGCATCCTTCAGTTCACAAGTGCATTTTTTCAGAGACTCCTGGGAAACGTCGCTGGAGTTACAGAGTTCGCGCTTTGTGAGCCATATGGGATAAAAACCTGGTGCAATGAAGTCGACCCTGTCGACTTTTAAGGACTATCACATTTACTTACTATAATAACAGCACAGTAGATCTGAGAGCTGTGAATTTTAACAGAATGATATTAAATATAATAAGAGCACAGTACATATGAGTGCTGCAAATTTTAACAGAATGATATTAAATAAAATAACAGTACAGTAGATATGAGAGCTGCAGATTTTAACAGAATGTTATTCAATATAATAAGAGCACAGTAGATATGAAAGATGTGGACGTTAATATCATGTTATTTAATATAACAACAGCACAGTAGACATCATCTATTTGTTTCTCATGTAGGGTCAAAGATAATAACCCTAACAAAATACTGCCTATAAGTGATAGCATTATCTGATTCATGAGAAATAAATTACCAAGAAATGACTGGCACTCACAGAAGATGATGAAAGAAGTACAGATTAGAGAACATAACAATATAAAAATTGACAGCTGTAGTGACCACACTGGGATATGAATTTGCAGCTTACAAATGACATCAATGTCTCAGTGAAGGAAGAAGTGTACAATGACACTCAGCCAATCACACATCCCTCAGAAAGAGCTTTTATTAGCCAGCTCTTTCATGCCGGTGCTGTGGCAAAGGGGTTACAAACTCAATTTACAATGCCACATACACAAGCAATGATGTATAGACCAGAGGGAAACAGAGGAAGAGGCTGACCACGTAAATGATGGACGCAGGGAATAACAGAGTCCATGGGAATACTGATACATGAAGCCCATAAGCGGGCACTCTCCCGCTGTTTATACTTCACCTCGACACTGCAAGGTACAAGAGGAACATGATGAGATGAGATGAGACATACCGCATTCAAAACACAGCTGCTGGCAATTTGGAAGCAGATCGTCTTGCGCAGGTTTTCTTAAAATGTTATGAGTACCGGCCGTTCAGAAAGCAACAGCAAACTACTGAACGTAAATTTGCCAAGAAATAAGAAACATCCAAAATAATGCTGGGGTTGAAAGTGAAGTCCTACAAAGGATATGCAACTGTTGTCATGCACATGGGAAGCTACATTATCGCTGTGGCTAGACACCTGTCGGTGTGATCTGCATCTGGGTGGAATTTGAATATTTAAAGCTATGTTGGCCCCACCACTTGTGACATGAGATGCCATAGAAAAGCAGCGAACAAATCAATAAGGAACCATATTAGAAATGATCTAGAAATGAAGAGATCTACAAAACAGTTGGAGCAACATTATTTTCTAAATTCACTGAAACACCAAAGATTTAACTGGTTCGGCCACCTAGTGAGAATGAACCCAATGTCGCCAGCAGCAAGAGCATAAAACATGAAACTAGAGACATCAGGGGCAGATGGATCAATGGAGTCACCAAGACCCTAAACACCCACAAAATTTCAGCGTGCCACAGAGCGAGCCCTAGTTCAGAAACCAATCATCAATCAAGCCTGTGTGCGATGCCTAACAGCAAAAGGCAGTGAAGGACACAAGAAAATAAGAAGAAGATGTTTGCTCCCAGGTCGACCCAGCCAAACATTCTTCTTCTTCTTTCACCCTCGATCCCCCATTGGGGCAAAGGCCATCGACCAACTCAACACAAGTCCCACCATCTTCAGCTATCTCAAGCTGCGCCATCCATGTCCTTCCTATTTTATTTTGCTTATTTCTGTTTCTATTTTTCTTCTCCTAAGTTTTTAGGTCCACCTCTATTTTCTGTGTTTGCCCCGTTTGTTTCAGGAACAGCAACAAAATATATTAACTACAGGTTTTAATATGAAAGGCAACAAAATATATTATTTACAGCTTTTAATATAAATGGGCCGGTCTCTCTGGCTGTGGGGTTACAACACTTTCTCTCTGTAATCCCGTTTATCACGCAGAGTCTCGTAGCGGAGCGAGAGCTGAAGCGGTTCGACCCCCGCTCGTGACTTGCGGGATACTGAGCCGGCCGCTCAGAAAGCAATGGCAAACTACTGAGCGTAATCTTGCCAAGAGATCAACATACAGCTGAAAGATGCTGGTGTTGACAGCTAAGTCCTGTAAAGGATATGCTAAAATAAAAAAATATAAATGGTGACAACATGGTCCTGTGGCATTTGATAATAGCAACAACATGTATTAAATGCGGTTTTGATATTACCAGCAACAACATATATTAACTGGGGTCTTTATTATTAACAATAACAACATATATTAACCCTTTAACGGGCATAGCGCCTGATAGCGTTCGATGCGTTAAACGGTCATAGCGCCCAATCGCGTCTTTGACGACTAGTCGTTTTAAAAATGCGATCTCTCGGTTTTCCGACACTTCCGATAACTACTTTCACTTTCGCTGATAGCTTGACAACGTGGCCGCCATTTGTAAACGCGCTACAATGACTTTGAACAGACTTTAACAGACTTTTTTTGATAGTTTTCGGGATTTTTACGCTGTTTTTCAAAATGGATTTCGGCGATTCTTCAAGTGATAGCCGAGATTTCGCTCTGTTCAATTTAAATGACATTAAAGGGCACGAAGTTGATTATTAATCGGAGCTAGATATCGTGCAAAGCGTTACTTTGCATTAGCAGTCGTGAGTCGGACTTTAAAGAAAGTGATTATGATTCTGAAAATGTGTTTGTAAATTGCCGTATAGATGACGGAAAATCACAAACAACATGCCGTATTTCGTAAATATTTGTGTTCATATATGGATTACCGGCAACAATCACGTGAGTAACACATTCTGCATGCTTTTCCCTTCATTGTGTTGTTTATTTAACTAAAATCGGTTGACTAACACCTTATTTGTGATGTTTTTACTAACGCGACCCGAAATTTTACAGAACCTGAAAAAATCTTGCCCGTTCAGGGCTACAAAACGGACAAGCTTCTGCCCTGTAAAGGGTTAACTACAGCTTTTGGCTTAAACAACAACATAAATTAAGCACAGGTAAATGACAGCATCAGAAAACAACAAACCTTTCCCGGCACGGTTACAAACTGCAGCAGCAAGCAGCACCTGGGGAAATAAAACGTGCAGCATTATGAATGCATTCTCTGATGTTACATATTGTATATGCACCTTGTTTCCCTCTAGCCTGCATCATACGAAGGAAGTCAGTCAGTAAGATACAACAGGATATTCAGGGCATTCCCATACATGCTCCATCCTCTACCTCAACAACCAGCAAAGAGTCCCAATACTCATGGTATCAGAAGCAGTCTGTTAGTGTGTGTGTGTGTCTGGCCCTTTCTCAGAGTACTGCATGCATGTCATCCATATCTTCAGGCAACTCCCTGCTGCACCATTCTCTGCAGGCCGTGAGGATTGATCTGTGTCCACACTATACAAAAGATCCCAAAGGGTTCTGACCACTTGTGCCTTATCATGCACCATTTAATACACCATGCGGTTCATCTGCCTGCCTGCTCATTTCCCAACACACTAGTAAATTCTTTGGAAAAGATCACAAAGTAATGCAGCTTTACAGAACAGAATTACGAAACAATGCAAGGATGTTGCGGTGACTAGCCGTCATCAACACACAAATCATCATCATCAAGTGCCATGCCGACTGGCGTAGGCGTTCATGTCTCTCCACAGATCTCAGTCTTTGGTTTTCTGGATCAACTCTGCCATTTATATTCCTCCATGCCACCATTGCAATCCATCCAGCATCATTTCTCATGGTCTGCCTCTCTTCCCCTCGATCTTTTCAGTTGTCACGATGATCTCCAATGCTTCTCTTCTCATCACATGACTAAAAAAAGCTGTTTGTCTCCTTCTTATTGTTGTATATAATGTTCTAGCATACAAATACATACACAAAACTGTCTGTCAAAACACTGTCATTTACTGCCTGTATAGTACATCGCGGTGTATGGTAGAGGGTTCTTGAGCCTGAGGAATTAAGACCGCCTGGCTAGTGCTGTCACCGTGAACTGTATAGATTAGAGTTTTCTTTTTGGCCCCGACGGAGAAAACCCTCCGATGACTACATTACGGCATAAGAACAGGATGAGAAGAATAAACAGATGACAAAAATGAGAATAATGAAGAGGATTTTCTCCATGATTATATGTTGTGTTTTGTGTCTGTATTTGTGTGCTGATGAAAGCTAGTCGCCACAACGTCCTTTTATTGTTTTGTAACTCTGTTCTGTAAAGCTGCAGTGCATTGTGTTATTGTATATTGTTTACATGTCCACAGCTTTACCGTAGTTCCTCTAATTATATTCATTTTTGGAAAAGATCCAATGCGGATGTCCCCTATCTTTGAGTGGGGGTTAGATTGGGGAGGGGGGCTTGTTGCTGCAGAGAGCGCTCGGTTTCACTATTTGCAAGATATCCATTACTGAGTAACCATTGAGTGTCCTCTAATCTCTATTTCGTTATTCTACTTCCATGAGCACCAATCATTACTTGAGCATCTGTCAAAACACTGTCATTTACTGCCTATATAGTACATTGCAGTGTATGGTAGAGGGTTCTTGAGCCTTACTACATAGCACTCAACAACCCCCTTCCTTTTTTTTTTTTTAAAAATGTTGCATATCCCTTACGGGACGTTGCAGTGAACACCAGCCTTTTTCAGCTGCTGTTGAGGTACTAGGCAAGATTACGCTCAGTAGTTTGCCATCGCTTTCTGAGCGACTGGCTCACATACATACCCCATAAGTTACCGACACGGCGAGAACCGCTACCAATTCTCGCACACATCACGTCACTCACGAGAGTATACAGGGTTACGGAGAAAGACGCTAAGCCCTCCTTCCTAGTTACATCCTAATATTAAATGCCTCTCTGCTGATATGAAGTTTCAGTACGAGTCTTGCACACCCTGATCATTCCCTGCTTAAGGAGGGGAAGAAGAACACAACAAAGTCCCAGTGGAGACACTACTCTCTTGTAGCAGGTAGGGAGTAGTCTCCATACTAATTCCATTCCAACAGAAGCAATCCCTTTCTTTTCTTCAAGGCTTAGATAATAATTAGACAGATCCATCGTGCCGTGACCCGAAATTGAACCGGAAGTTATGTACCGCGTCACTCCGGACTTTTCCATTGCGTCATCAAAAATGGCTTCTGTAAAACCCATTCATGCTTCTAGTCATTCATTCATTCAAATATTATGTGACAATAACAGACGTCATCTGGGGTTTCCCAGGAAAGGTCAGTCTAATATTTTGTGCACAGTGATTGGTTGAAATTATCATAGCTTTTTAATACATTAAATTATTTGCCGTAAATTAAGTAATTTTATTTTTTAAAGCTTGTGTACTTAACTGTACAACATTTTTAGATGTATATTCGAATTCTGCACCCATTTTTACATTTATATGGAAAGTTTCATTGATTATGGTCAATTATGGCAGCAGAAAAACATTATTTCTGCTCACATGTTTCAGTCTTTGTTCATGGAAAGCAAAGATGGCGGCCGACGTGAATATCGATCGCAATCGGATAACATCCTGCAATTTGAACTACTAAACTTAAAGAGAATACACGTTTAAAGATTATTAATAATTTATTTGTATACTTTTACTATTTATTTATCATTTAACATGACGGAACATATATTTGTAGTCAGTTTTCAAGATCGGTCTATGACCCGTTTGAGACAATCACCGGACCGGCAGGGGACATAATAATGGGCCACACTGAAGAGATTCAAATAATAAGGCAAACGGTTTCAAATGTTGCTGTATGTAGCCGGGGCGCAGTGTTGGTGTGAGCGCCCAACATTGCTTAAATACCCCAATGGCTCGTGAATACATAACCTATGCAGCAAAAGTCCAACTCCTGGCCTTCACGTGGCGGAACTGTTTAAACTAACAGGAGAAGGGGCGACAGCGAGTTTATGGCGCCGGAAAATAACCAGTATGCTCTAGATGTGTATGCACGTACATGCATGCACGTGTGTGCGCGCGTACACATCTACACTCAAGTGAGACCACTGTCTGCTCTAGCAAAGAAAGGTGCTGAAGACGGAGGCAACCAGCCAAGAGGCGCACCACAGAAATCAGGATGCCACGCAATCACGCAAAATGGAATATGTCGACTACTGCTAAATGTTATGGTGCTCGCCCTGCTTTGGACCCCCAGGCAGGTGCAGTGCCGAGCCCTATGTCTCGAAAGGGTCCAACCACATCTACTGGAGGTCCTTCTCAGATGTCCTGTGGAGCCAGGGGACATGAGAATAGGATAGCTGGCCATACTAAACGAAGACTTTAAATAATGCACTGGAATGCGGAGGGAGTCAGCAACAAAAAAAAATAGAATTAGAAAACATCTTGGACCAAGAAAAAGTAAGCATATGTTGCTAGCAAGAAACTCACCTCAACGAAAATATAGCCTTCAAAATCAGAGGCTATCAGTGTTACCGATCTGACTGAAAGGACAGGCGAAAAGGTGGGATAATGACCCTTGTAAAAACTAACATCATTGCTTCCCAAATCAAAGTCTACATGGGAGGGGCTGAGTATCATACAGTTAAACTTAACCCTTTAACAGGCATAGCGCCTGATAGCGTTCGATGCGTTAAACAGGCATAGCGCCCAATCGCGTCTTTGATGACTAGTCGTTTTAAAAATGCGATCTCTCGGTTTTCCGACACTTCCGATCGCTACTTTCACTTTCGCCGATAGCTTGACAACGTGGCCGCCATTTGTAAACGCGCTACAATGACTTTGAACAGACTTTAACGGACTTTTTTTGATAGTTTTCGGGATTTTTACGCTGTTTTTCAAAATGGATTTCGGCGATTCTTCAAGTGATAGCCGAGATTTCGCTCTGTTCAATTTAAATCACATTAAAGGGCACGAAGTTGATTATTAATCGGAGCTAGATATCAGTGCAAAGCGTTACTTTGCATTAGCAGTCGTGAGTCGGACTTTAAAGAAAGTGATTATGATTCTGAAAATGTGTTTGTAAATTACCGTATAGATGACGGAAAATCACAAACAACATGCCGTATTTCGTAAATATTTGTGTTCATATATGGATTACCGGCAACAATCACGTAAGTAACATATTCTGCATGCTTTTCCCTTCATTGTGTTGTTTATTTTACTAAAATCGGTTGACTAACACCTTATTTGTGATGTTTTTACTAACGCGACCCGAAATTTTACAGAACCTGAAAAGATCTTGCCCGTTCAGGGCTACAAAACGGACAAGCGTCTGCCCTGTAAAGGGTTAAGACAGGTAATACAGACCTACATCTGATCAATTACTACTGTCCAAGTGACCGCCCACAGGCACTGGACACACTACCTTTAAAAGAAAAAATGATTGTGTGTGGCGATTTCAACAGCCACTCGCAGAGCTGGGGCTATGATCACATGGACCAGAGAGGAGAGAGACTGGAAGTCCGACCCACATACTTTCTACTCGAGATCATGGCACACTACAAGTACATCTGACCTGGTTTTTCATTCACCAGACCTGGAGTGGAACATTACACGAATTGTTGGGAAACAACTTGGTGGCAGTGACCATCGGCCAGTCTTTCTAACCATAGAAAATGAGCTTTTGAGTGAAAGCAGCACCCTCTCGAGGTGGAACTACAAGAAAGCAGACTGGGCAATGTACAAGCATCGCACAAGCATACTGGTTAGAAACCTGAAACTGAGAAAGACATAAATAAAGTAGTTGAAGAGTTTGGGAAATGCATGCTAAAGGCAGCATGAGAAACAGTACCAAGAGGAGCCCGTAAACAATATAAACCCTACTGGAGTAATGAACTGGAAAACTTGCATAACGATGTGGAAGTGTGTAGAAAGCAAACAGAGGCCACACCCAGTCAAGAGCACCACATTAAATTCCAGCACGCAAAAGCCAAATTTCAAAGAGCCAAGCTGCAGGCTAGACGGGAAAGCTGGCAGGAGAAAACGGAGTCTCTGAACTTTGAAAGAGATACAAGGAAATTGTGGAAGCTAATAAAACAGCTTAACGATGAGGGCACAGGGAGAAACTCAAAAATTGCACTACATAAAGATGGAAACATCTTAAAAAGAAAGCAAGCAGCTGACCATTTTGCGGACTCATTCGCACAAGATAACAATATAAAAATTAGTTCAGAGAAACAACATGAGATTCGAGAGAAACGACAACATACAGGACAGAAGGAAATAGTACATGAGGTTCTGGAGGCATCCATCACAATCAGCAAACTGGAGCTAGCCATATCAAAACTGAAAATGAGAAAGTCACCAGGAGCTGATGTTATCTCCAATGAAATGATCAGGAACCTAGGAACAGAGGCCAAAGCAAAGCTGTTTCAGATCTTCAATAACAGCTGGACCTTAGGCAGTGTTCCACAAGCCTAGAGAGAAGCAATCATGATACCCCTCCTAAAATAAGGGAAAGATGGTTCCATTGCCTCTAGCTACAGACCAATTAGCCTCACCAGCTGTCTCTGCAAAACACTGGAGCACATAATCAATCACAGACTGCAGTGGTACATTGAAAGTAAAAACATCCTTGTGCCACAGCAGGCTGGCTTTAGGCAGTGCTACTCTACGGTGCTACACTGAAAGAATATTGAAGCTCCAACTCCAGACAGAGGCAGGCCCAGTTAGTATTATAAGCGTTTACGCCCCAACACTAACTGCAGCATCAGAATCTAAAGACAAGTTCTATGACGACCTTAGCAAAGAAGTCAGTGAAACACCAGAGAAACAACATCTTTTTATCCTGGGGGATTTCAATGCCAGGGTTGGCTCCGACCACGAATCTTGGCCTTCATGTCTAGGACAATTTGGCGTTGGGAAGATCAATGACAATGGACAACGTCTCTTGGAATTCTGCAGCCACCATAATCTGTGCGTGACCAACACCTTCTTTGACACGAAACCTCAACACGAGTACAACAGATGGCAAGAAGATGTGCGAACAGGTACTGGCTACAGCTCTCTGCTCAAATTCAAACTTGTGCAGACACTGGAAATATAAGAGGAATGTATGAGGGCATCAAGCAAGCTGTCGGTCCATCAAAACATAAGATGGCCCCTTTACGATCAACTGAGGGGGTAATCATAAAAGATCGAGCGAAACAAATGGATCGCTGGGTAGAACACTACTCAGAGCTATACTCAGTGGATAACACTGTCAGCGAAGAAGCTCTGGAAGCCATCGATCAACAGTCTGCCATGCGTGCCTTGGATAACGAACCTTGCCTCACAGAAATCAGCGAAGCACTAGACTCTCTCAAATCCGGCAAGGCACCTGGAAAAGATAGTATTCCACCTGAAATTTTAAAATGTAGCAAAGAAACAATCATCCCAGAACTGTATGCAATATTACAGCTCTGCTGGAGAGAAAAATCAATACCACAAGATATGAAAGACGCAAACATCGTTACCCTTTATAAAAACAAAGGCAACAGAAGCGACTGCAACAACTATCGCGGCATTTCCCTTCTCAGCATTACAGGCAAGATCTTTGCCAGAGTAATCCTTAAAAGATTACACATTCTTGCTGAAAGAATCTACCCCGAATCACAGTGCGGATTTAGACCCAACAGGTCCACCATCGATATGATTTTCTCACTCCGGCAGCTCCAAGAGAAGTGCAGAGAACAGAGGAAGCCATTATATATAGCCTTCATCGACCTCACAAAGGCATTTGACCTCGTAAAAGGTCCTTGAAAAGGTTGGATGTCCACCCACCCTTCTTAGTCTCGTGAAATCATTCCAAGAAAACATGCAGGGGACCATTTTATTTGACGGCTCAACATCCCAGTCATTCAGCATCAGCAGCGGAGTAAAGCAGGGATGCGTGCTTGCTCCTACACTCTTTGGTATCTTCTTTGCTGTTCTCTTAAGGCAAGCATTTGGGACTGCCACTGAAGGCATATACCTCCACACAAGATCTGATGGCAAACTTTTTAACCCATCAAGACTCAAGGCAAAGACCAAAATAAGACCAAGATGCGTAAGAGAACTACTTTTTGCAGATGATGCAGCACTGACTACTCATACAGCAGAAGATCTCCAAAGGCTCATAGATCGTTTTGCAGCTGCCTGCAAAGACTTTGGGCTCACCATTAGCCTAAATAAAACACAGGTGATGGAACAAGATGCTGATGCGCCTCCGTCAATCAAAATCTCTAATTACGAATTGAAAGTCGTCCACGATTTTGTGTATTTGGGATCGACAATATCAGATAATCTTTCATTAGAGACAGAAATCGACAGACGCATTGGAAAGGCAGCCACAACATTTTCCAGGCTAGCTAAAAGAGTTTGGGAGAATAATAGACTAACAGAGCGTACAAAAGCTCAAGTATATAAAGCTTGTGTTGTTAGCACACTACTCTACGGGTCTGAATCCTGGACCCTGTACTCAAGACAGGAAAGGAAGTTGAATTCCTTCCACATAAGATGTCTGAGACGTATCCTGGGCATAACATGGAAAGACCACATAACAAACAAACAGGTGCTTGAAAGAGCAGATATTACCACAGTGCACACCCTCCTCAAGCAGAGACGCCTCCGGTGGTTGGGCCACGTATCTCAAATGGAGGACGAACGTATTCCCAAAGATCTCCTTTACGGAGAACTAGCCACAGGAAAGAGGCCAACCGGAAGACCCCAAATGCGATATAGGAATGTGTGTAAACAAGATATGAAAACCATTGGAATAGATCCAGACACGTGGGAGAGAGTTGCAACAGACAGATGCTCCTGGAGAAGAGATGTACGAAACGGCCTGGTGCTCTTTGAGCGCAATCAGATCCAAAAAACTGAGGAGAGACGGCACAGGCTCAAAGAGCAGTCACTTACTGCGGGACTTGCCTCGTCTTACAGATGCGGAAACTGTGACAGAGATTGTCATTCTCGAATTGGACTATACAGTCACCAGCGGTGCTGCCAGGCACCTCCCAAGCGGCACAACTCTAGTCCTTCAGGACTGAAAGAGGCCTACTACTACTACTACTCTACGGAAGATCAGACAACCTCCCTCTCTCAAGAAATTGAGAATGCATTCCAAGAGAAGAAGCTGGTGCTTGCGGCATGGATAGATCTGAAGAAAGCCTTTGACCACGTCTGGAAAGAAGGTCTGATGAAGAAACTGAGAAACTGCAAAATCAATGGAAGAATGTACAAATGGGTGAAAGCATACTTGCACAACAGAAGAGCCCGAGTACAGATAGACGGACTCAAGAACAAGAAAGTACTACTGCGTCATGGTGTTCCCCAGGGCGGAGTCTTGTCCCCCACACTTTTTCTAATCTTCATCAATGATCTTGTTGCTAATCTACAGAATGGAATTAAAGCGGCAATGTACGCCGATGATCTGGTTTTATGGAGCACAAATGAACATGCGTCAGTGGCCACCAAATTGCTACAAAGAGCTGTAGATACATTTGCTGCATGGGCAAATAGATGATGTATCAGCATAAACACTGACAAGTGCAGCACCACCCTATTTACCTTCTCTTCAAAACAAAATGCAGGGATCATCCAAATAAATGGAACACCCCTAAGAGAAGATAAAGAACCAACATACTTGGAGTAACATTTGATGGCAGGCTAACATGGAGAAAGCACATCAACAAAGCAGTAGCAAAAGCCAGAAGGAAAATAGCCATCCTGAGAAAGCTAAGTGGAACCACATGGGGAGCCAGTGGGAAAATACTTAGCAAAGTTTACCAACAGAACAAAGGACCACACTAGGAATATGGGTCAACTGCATGGTGTTCAGCATCAAAAACCACACTACAAGAGCTGGACAAGGTGAAAAATCAAGCACTTAAGTCACCACAGGAGGGATGAGATCAACCCCTATAGTGGAAATGGAGAAGATGGGGAGGACACAAGCACTGAATGAGCGCAGAGATACAAAAACGCTAATACAAGCAGAAAAGTTCCTCAGCTTGCCAGGCCACCCTATGAAGAACAGATTTAAAAACCTAGCTATGGGGCGGTTGAAAAGAAGTAGTTTTATCCACCAGGCCAAACGACTCTGCAGAGAAACCACCGATTTGCCCACAGTTGGTATCCCCCTAACAACTATTCCAGAGCGAACTCCATGGAAAGATGAGCATAGACTACCATTACAAATCCAGACAAAAGTGAGAGGAATATTTGGCAAGGAAGAAGAGAACAGTGTGCAGCGCAGAACAGCTACTCTCAGCTTCCTTGAAGAATACCCACAGGACCTCTGGATCCGAGCCTACACAGATGGGTCGGCACAAAATGCTGTTCGAAATGGAGGAGCGGGAGTGTACATAGAATACCCAAATAATACTAGGGACACAGCCAGAGTACCGACAGGAAAGTACTGCCATAACTATGATGCTGAAATTGAGGCAATCAAGATAGCAACAGAGAAATTAATAAATACCAGCAATGGTACACAACCTGTGGTGCTACTGACAGATGCAAAATCAGTACTCGAGGCGCTCCTGTCTGGGAAATTGCCAATACTAAGGACACTACTTTCTTAACTTAGCAGTCAGCATAAGGTCACCATACAGTGGATACCATCCCACTGTGGAGTACCCGGAAACGACAGAGCTGATCAATTGGCTAAGGAAGGAGCCAAAGAAGAACAGCCTGATGTGCCCGTTACATACCACCAAAAGAAAAGAATGATCAAATCAGTCAGAAAGCCACAAAACCTGCTCAAGATGACTACCACGTTATGGACAGATCAGAACAAGTCATTATTCTGCGCCTCAGAACAGGGCACAATAGATTACGCAACCACATGTATACAAAATTCAAGATTGGTGAAACAGCCATGTGCACATGTGGATTGGCCTCGCAGACAGCAGAGCACATACTCCAAGACTGCCCAAAATATAACATATCTAGGCAAACCTTCTGGCCTAGAGAGACGACAGTTGCAGATAAACTTTATGGACCACTGTGAGAACTGAAAAAGACAGTTAAATTCATACAAGAGACAACATTGCAGATATAGACATATTTCAAGCGAACGAAAGAAGAAGAATAAGGCAAACATGTGATAATTTTATACAGAACTACCTTCACAAAAATGTGAATATCTTCACTTAGAAGTGACAAACAGGCATCATTGAGGTACCATTAAATTTCGTTTTTCAAGGCCTTTCTGTGGTGGTGGTCTCATTAGTAAATACTCAAATTTAAAATCATGATGGGCCTGTCTACAATAATAAATATAAATAACATGATCATGACTGCCAAATGCATGGAACATAAAAGTTAAAGTATTTCAGAGGAGTCACAACTAATGAACCAGGAGTGATCTTTTAGCACCCACCACTGTCACTACCTCATCATCTGTTTTCTTATTCTCAAGGATAGAATATGCGACATAAATCATTAAATTCCAAATGATTGATAATTTAAATTATTAAATTCAACGTAGGAACTGGGTGGGATGGAAGAAAGAAATAACGGAAGATAAAGCGTATTTTTGCATAAATAATAACGTGATGAGAAATGCTTGGCACTAGAAGAAATACTTGTATAAAAGTAAGGTTGTATATCTTAGCAAAGTGAGCCTTTACTACTGAACTATAAACAACTTTCTTATTTATTTTCATCTAAAAGCTAAGGAAGGCAGGACAAAACCCGAACACAAGTCGTCGGCAATAGCAGGAAAGGGATTATATAACTACGCTATAACTACAAGTAGAGTTGACAAATTAATCTGTAGATGTGTTTCTAGAGTTTGACACACATAAAGCCATACCATGTTAGCTGTTTGCTGTGGTATCCTCCGACAACGAACAAGTCTCTCTCTCTCTATCTCCTCTCTGAATGTAACAAAATGGTGGACGGTCTTCCACGTAAACACACGAATTATTTCGCTTTGTAAATATACCAAAATACGCTTACGTTACCAATAAATATAATTTTACATCACTATTACATTTCCTTTTTATCGTAAATATTTGCTGATAGTTTTCTATTTTTTATTAACATAGCGACAAGAATACGAGGACTATATTTTGTGTGCACATAGGCAACGTATTTAACCGGAAATGTACGTAGCGCGGACTACATTATTATAGTATGTCCACATTTGTTTGCCGCAATATAAACATCAATATCTCAGTAACCAACTGAGGGAAAATTATGAAATTTAGTATATAACCTTATCATTATGTCCACCCAACACAAAATTTTTTGTTCTGGAGATTTTACAGCAGATTTCAAAGTGTGTTTATATGAGATATATAATTTACGGGTCTGACATGAAATTCATAATTTTAAATGTATTACAGCGTAGCCAGACAATCAGGGCTCAATTTTGAATATTGTACGTGTTTTCACAGGATTGGCCTTTTGCCAACCCCCCGCGTTGTTCAAACTAAGACTGTTCAGAGGTGTCTCAAAATGTGGGTTATTTCATGAAACCTGATTAATATGTTGTTGTTTTTTTAAATCTTATCACTTATCGCTAACATTGAAATGTGTGAATATTTTTCAATGGGCTTTAATGCGAAATTGTACACTTCAAAGATTCACTATGAAGTTGTACATATATTTTTGTCAAGAAGCTGATCGCAAGAAACTGTTTTATACTATTACAAATTCCGAAAAAAAGAACAATGCATGCATTGGGCTTGAGTAAACGGGCATTTTGTCAAAGGGTGCAAGAATCTGGAATTAAACCACCACGCAATAACCAAACGGTTGGTAGAAAGATTATTGTAGACAGTTTTGACAAAGATGTCATAAGGCGAGCTATTATAAAAATGCTTTAAAAAAGCGCTTGATATACGACAGGATCGACTTCATTGCACCGGGTTCTATCCCATATGGTTTGGTCTCTTTCCGCAGCGCGGAAAGCATCGCACAAAGCACGAACTCTGCAGCTCTAGCGACAACCCACAGAAGTCTCCGAAAAATTTAACTCAGTGAACTGGAATCGAACCCACGATGTTTGGAGCCCGAGTCAAAAGGCTTGACCACTTCGCCACAGAGACTCCTAAAATTATAAAAATTTTGGATTTTATATCCAGGATTATCCAGCATTATAAAAATGTTGGATGCCAAAGAAATAGTGACTGTAAGAAAATTTAGGGTGTGGTTCAGAAAGAACAATAACATAGAGCTATCCAAAACAACTTTGTGGAAAATTATAAGGACATTATCTTCACTATTTGAAAGTACAAGGGCGGTAGAAATAATCTTTGCGAGCAACCACATTTAGGAGCCATGAGAAGCAGATACCTACATGAAATAAGGGAAATGCGCAAAGAAAATTATGGCATAGTGCGTTTGAATGAAATGTGGATCAATGCGCACCACAAAGTGATAAGGAATGGCAACCAGTGGATGGACAGATAAAGCGATATGTGCCCAGTAGTATAGGACAGCTTTTGGTCATGGCCCATGCTGGTAATACGCATAATGGATTGCAACAGAATGCTGGGCTCGTGTTCGTATCAAAGCATACAGACAATAGGGATTATCATAATAAGATTAATGGTAATGTATTTAGAGATTGGCTCGAGAATACTATATAATAATATATGTCTGTCTGTCTGTCTGTCTGTCTGTCTGTCTGTCTGTCTGTCTGTCACGAAGACTCACAGCGGGTCTGTCACCCATGTGTACGTGTGAACAAACTACACAGACAGCTGAACAGATCCTTAAAAATGGAAACATGATGACTAAATTGCGGTATCATTTCTGGTCACTCCATACGCACATTAACGCACAGCTATTTGGAAGCTTTCACGAGCTCAATATAAAAAGCTAAATGCATCCTAGTAACATGAATACTTGTGTACAATTATTAACCAGCAGCTGAAGAAACAAGAAGGAAATGAAAAATAAGGTAAGAAATATATTCCTTCTACTTTCCTGTCAATTTACACAATAATTATTTACCCCATACCTCTGTACATTCTCTGTCTTTACTAATATTACACATTGCACCTCTCTCGGGAATCTCCGTGGTGAAGTGGTCAAGCCGTCTGACTCGGGCTCCGAGGGTTGTATGTTCGATTAATTCATTTCACGAGTGCATTTTTTTAGACTCCAGAGGGTCGTCGCTGGAGATACGGAGTTCGTGCTTTGTGCCACGATTTCCGCCCTGCGGAAAGAGACTGAGCCATATGGGATAAAACCCGGTGCAATGCTACTTTAAGCTACTTTTTTTATTGCACCCACTCCCATACGAACCTGGCTACGCCTTGTACTTGTGTCTTTACCAGAAATAACGTGGTTTACTGTAAGACTAGTTTGTTAGCGTGAATTCACTACATTTCCCCCAAAACATCAAAGAAATGTTGCCGCTTTCAAAGATTTAAGTTGCTTTTGGACCTATCAAAGACATATTCCTCGGGTGGGCGTAAATATAAGACGGCTGGAAAAATTTCATAACGATGCAACAGACAGTTTTCAAAATAATTGATCGTGAATGAAGGCATTCTTTGTGAGGACATACTATAGCCATGGACTAAAGTTGGTTACTGGAACAACTACATTGCACCGGGTTATATCCCGTTGGGATCTGTCCTTTTTCTGCAGAGCGGCCTTACGAAATCATAGCACAGAATATGAACTTCGTAGCTCCAGCGACGACCCTCAGGGATCTCCGAGAAAATTGTCCCCAGTGATGCCGGGAGTTTTTCACTTGGACTTATAGTAATAAATTTCCCCTGGTCTCTGGGTAGTGAGATCGGACGCCGGTGTGTATTGTTGCGCACATAAAAAATCCCTTGGCAGTTGGAAATCGAAAAAGAGTAGCCTAACGGCGCTGCCCGGGCAAAATTTCGAGTTAAAAATCTACCCAAAGTATTTTCAGGATCCTCGCCGGTGCTACGGAGTTCGTGCACTGAGTTGAGTTTCTCCAGACTCAGATTTTGAGGAGGAAAACGGAGCACTTATGGGTTGCACCCGTGTGCCGTGATGTTGATCCATCGACTAAACTAAACTAAACTGAATGTTGTATCCGGAATCGAGCCCGCAACCTTTGGAGCACAACGCAGGCGTTGTAATCACTTCACCACGGAGACTCACAGTCAAAATTACAATCTAACGCTATAGGGGCGATATTTGAACAACATTTCGTCACGGAGACTCCCAGTCAACATTACAATCTAACGCTATAGGGGCACTATTTGAACAACACTTCGTCACGGAGACTCCCAGTCAACATTACAATTTAATGATATAGATAGAGGCGCTATTTGAACCTGGCGTTTGCAAAGAGAAGAAAAGACATTTTCAGCATCTAGCAAAGGGGTCATGTAATGAGAAGAGAGGCATTGGAGAACATCGTGACAACTGGAAAGATCGAACGAACGAACGAACAGACTTTATTTTCAAAGGGTAACAAATTGGGCACGCAGGCCCGTCTTACATTCGGCCCTTCCAATCACTCATCTTTCTTTCATCAACAGTGCATAGGAAAAAACAGAAGATCGAGGGGAAGAGAGGCAGAGGCAGGCCAAGAGAAATGATGCTGGATGGATTGAGACGGTGACATGGAGGAAGGAATATTATCAGCAGGGTTAATCCAGAACACCAAAGACCGAGATCTGTGGAGAGACATGAACGCCTATGCCAGCTGGCAGGGCACTTGGTGATGATGACCAAAGGGGTTCAGGAAGCAGTTCGTAATCCCGTACACTCGCATTCAAAACACAGCTGCGGGCGATTTGGCAGCAGATCGCATTGCGGTTGTTTATTACGAAATGGTATGGATGCCGGTTGCAATGGCAAACTACTGAACGTAAACTTGCCAACAGATCAAATCATCATCATCATCAAGTGCCATGCCAGCTGGCGTAGGCGTTCATAGCTCTCCATAGATCTCGGTCTTTGGTGTTCTGGATCAACTCTGCTGCTGATATTCCTCCATGCCACCGTTTCAATCCATCCAGTTTCATGTCTCTTGATCGGCCTCTGCCTCTCTTCCCCTCGATCTTTATAGTCGTCACGATAGTTCTCCAATGCCTCTTTTCTCATCACAAACAGCCAACAAATGCTGGGTTCACTGCGACGTCCTGTAAAGGATATGCAACTAACTTTAACTGGAGACAGGAGACCACCTGGGCAAGTGCGCTGGTCAGTTTTAACGGCTCTCGTGTTGTCGTTTTCCTATAACCTCTAATCCGTTCAACCTCAGAAGAAAAGTTATAATTAGGGTTTATCTCAGCCTCAGATTAATAATCGTGTGACTGAATCAGCGAAGTTTCGTATATTAATTTCAATGGAATTATTCTCCGCGTGAGTGTTTTTTTTTTTTACCTTGTAGATATGGGTTTGTGGGCTAAAGTATCAATCGGGTAGTCTCAAAATTTATTGTTTTGGTTGTTTCGGGATTAGAGGGGTGACGTTGTGATATTCTAGTGTGATAATTTGGTAACGTCTAGCGTGAGCCACGTCGTCAAATAGTTACACACCCGCCTCACACGCCAATGATCCGGAGTTCAATCCCGGGTCCGGTCAAAGATATGCACTACTGACGAGCTCAAAAGAGAGCGAAACTCGAGTCTAGTGCGTCCAATCTGACGTGGACAAGGCCCAACGTTCGTATCGAAATACGATCAGCGTTGTCAGTAGTGGGTTGTGCTCAATCCTTAGTCTCAACATGTGGTTTACAGTGCTCTCTGTATTGAATGAACTCGCGTGAGTAAATTGCTGCCTGTTCGCTAGCTTGTAACGTTTGTGTAACTTCTCCAGATAAGTGGTTTAGTTTCTTTCACAGAGTTCCCGTGACCAGGTTGTTCCTTTTTCTGTATGTACCAGCTTTTGTTAATCTCTCAACTGCTTCATTCCCTGCAATTCCACAATGTGCAGGAATTCATAGCAGTGCCACCATGTTGCTGGCAGACAAAATATTTACATGTTCTATGATTCTTGTTGTTGCTAGTTTGTTGTTGTTGTTGTTGTTGTTGTTGTACTAGGACATATTTGTTTTGATGACCCCCAAACACGGTTTGTTGTACACAGCAAATTACTAATAACATGACGACGATCGGGTCTCACATGTAGCTCATGCAAATCCATATACAGGGATAAGGATGTACATTCCGTACCCCCATTACTCTGTCGACCCCGGAAGCGTTTGTTAGAGATGGCGAAGTGTGAAAGTAACAGCTATGAACAATCGCGGGTGCATTACTTTGAAAGTAATGCCGACGGATTATATATAGGCAAATGGGACCTTCCATTTGTACAGAAGGACGATATGTCGCATGTCGTCGTGTTGTTTGCTTTCTTTCTTAGTATCTTCCACAGTTTCAATGCTCAGTGAACGGACATTAACATTATTTTATAATACTTGTTCATTTCACTGTGTACCATGTTTGGTCTAAACCTACTTTTTTGTTTGGCGCAGAATCAGTTAAAGGGGTTAAATCAGTGTTTCCCAACGTGGGGCCCACGCCCCACAGGGGGGCAATTTGACTGTTAAGGGGGTCAATTCGAAAATGGAAGAAATCGGCTGAATATAACAAAACGAGGAGACTTGAGACTGAAGTTAACTAAATTGGAACCTGACATAAGATCTCTTTGCAGCAAGCATCAAGCGCAAGGATCTCACTAAATTTAAATAATAAATAATTACTAATAATTAAAATAATATAGAAAAATCTTTCATTAAAATTATTTTGTACTTGAATTTCAGTTCTCCATTATATGTTTTGAAAATTTACTTACTGTGTTTGCTCAGTAATTACCTAGTGATTTCTTCCTAAAACCTATCATTCAAGATTCTTTAGTGAACATTTCAATTTTTGAATATTAAAAATAATGTATATGTTGAGGGGGGGGGGGCATGGGGCGGGGGGAGGGGGGCAATATGAATTTTAGAAAGGCTTAAGTGGGGCATGGTACAAAAAAGGTTGGGAAACACTGGGTTAAATAA
>JACEFZ010005098.1:35000-93961 GCA_014155875.1 Cepaea nemoralis
TGCGTGCCCAATTTGTTACCCTTTGAAAATAAAGTCTGTTCGTTCGTTCGCTCGTTCGTTCGTTCTCTCCCCACACACACACTGCATGCAGGTGTGCGTGGCAATGAGCAGGCAGATAGACTGGCTGTTGCTGCATATCTGGGCGGAGAACTATACAGAATGCTTGTAAAGTCTCACTACACTTTGTAGAACACATGTGAAAAATGAAGTACATTATGTCATTAAAAATGTGCTAAAAATTCATTAAATTAATTACAATAGTCACTGCTATGGTCTAATACTGTTTTTGTTTTTTAAATACTTGGACCGGCAATATTTTCAAACGCTGCACAGTCATTAAAACTACACCCTATACAAATTACAACCAACCATGGACAAAAGTACAAAGGGCCTGATATCAATTGGTTGAGACTTTAGGTTCAACTGGAAGATGCCAGCCAGTAGTAGAAGAAAAACATACAATAAAAGACGAGCATGCTTTATGGACAATGGGTTATGATTAACAAGTGAAAGCTCCGTGTTCTTGTCTCGACCATGCCACATGGCCAAACCATCCAGATATTTACTTCTCTGTCTTACCCTTGTTCTTTCCCCTTCAATCTTGCCAGTTATCACCAAGTTCTCTAATTTATATCTTCTTCAAACGGGCCCAGAAAATTGTGACTGTTAACGTCTAATTTCTCCAATCATTTTACGGTTTTCATTAGTGTCTTGGAGAACTTGCTCATTGGTTTTTTCTGTCTGTCAATGGTATTCTTTGCATTTTCTTTAGAAACCACATTTAAACTGCCATTAGATAGTGGGATACGCGGCAGTATTTGTGCCCGTCAAAACATGTGCATTTAATTCACAGAACCGAGCTGGCCTACAGAAGAAAGTTGTGAAATCCAGTGAAGTTGTACACTGATCCAGCAGCCATGCAGAGTCCAATGTTGGTGACCATCTTTTTGTTGATGTTTCGTGTAGCTTCAGTTGCCAGCCAAGACTGCACAGGTTTGTGGTTATACCGCAGGCTAATGACGTTCCCAGTAAAGTTACATGTAAGTTAGTTGCATGTCCTTTACAGAACGTCACAATCAACCTCAACATGCATTGGCTGTTTGTGATGTATGGGGTGTATTTTTATTGACTGTTCAGAGTTTGACATATTGCGGGTCCTAGTTTTGTATTCACCCTCTGTAAAGTTCATGCAACATAATAGGTAAATAGAAAACTTTGACCGGCAATATTTTCAAACACTGCACAGTCATTAAAAATACATCATGTGCTAGGCGATGTTAGGTCAATACTTTGGCCATATTAAGTGCTAGTGTGGTTGGGAAAGCCCAGTGATGGAGGGCAGGGTTCTTGGAAGATGCGGCACAGGTCTACCAGCATGAAGATGGACCCAGGACCCTGCAGACACTTGGGCATGAGGGTGCATGAGGCGGGAGACATGGCTAGAGATCTAGAGGCTTTTGCTTGTGATGTGATGAGAGTTACGTGACCAGAGTGACGAAATGAGAGCGACGTGATGAGAGCGACATGACAAGCGCCACGTAACAAAAGAGATATTCTGCAGGGAAACTGGAACATAATGATGATTGTGACATTGCTATCTTAACGGTAAGACAAGTCAATAACCGTGTTGTAAACGCCTTGATTTGCTGATGATACAGTATTACCATCCACATCATAGAATGGTATAGAAAAACTAATAACTTCCATCCAAAAGAATAGTGAAAATCACAACTTATATATTAACATAACAAAAACAAAGACTATGCATACAGATAAAACTACTATGGAGAAAGAAATATATGTTAATGAGGGACAATTATAGGAGGTGGAAAATTTCGAATATCTTGGGTCATTAATTACCAAAAATAGTGATACAATGAAAGAAATTAAAAGACGAATATATATTGCTCTTCAGAAACTAAAACAACTGAATAAATTGTAGAGGGGGACAGACAGAAATACAAAAATTAGATTTTAAGAGCATGCATCTTTCCCATTGCAACATACGCCTCTGAGACCTGGACACTTACTAATCAAGCTGAACAGCGCATACATGCCTTTTAATATAAATATTATAGGCGGGTTCTAAGAATATCTTGGATACAGAAAAGAACAAAGGAATTCATATGACAAGATCTGAATACTGAAGAAGATTGGCTACTAAAGACGATAAAACAAAGAAAATTGAAATATTTTGGTCACTCGAAACGCCATGAAAGTTTGGAGAGAACAACAATGGAGGGGTATATGCCTGGGAAGAGAGGAAGAGGAAGGCCAAAGAGAAGATGGGTGCAGGATGTGGCGGATGATCTCCGGATGTGTGTATCGGACGCAGAATATGTTAGGTTCTGCAAGGGACGTGCAACCGAATGAATGCATGAACGAATGAAATTTATAATAATACAAATAAAATATGCTGCTTGCTTGCTTGTGTTCGTTGGCTTGAGCTCCAACGCGAAGTCCTGTATGTCGGATGACGGCATCCTGTTGTCCAACATCAATGTGATGTCATACAGGACCTGAGGTTTGCGTGAGTATCCGTTGTCCCATGTCTGGCTTATTGGTGTGCAGACTGGTGGTTCCTCGCTGTACAAGCAGACACTCTCCGAATTCGGAGGAATCGGCGACCATACTGACTTTAGCCAGGACCCCGAAGGGACCTGTTGCCCAGCACGCTCGACGAGGACGCTTCAATAGGTCTTGGCCAGTATATAACCCGGCCCTGGTGTCTTGGAAACACCACTGCGTCCCAAATATAATATGATACGTTAAATAAACGTTTGAATTTCTTTGCAAGGAATCACTGTCTGCACGGTTCAACATTCTTTCTCTACAGCCCCTGCAGATGTCTGTACTACAGTGGAATGTCTGACTGTAGGTGGGTTCATTTATCTGATTCAGTGCCAAACAAATGGTAGGTTTTGATCTTTTTGTTAAATGATGGCCAAAAATGGGAAGTAAAAGTGTGTCACAGTTATGACGTAAAAGTTGTTATTATTGTAGCAGACCTGTTGTATTATAAAACAATGACACAATGTCGACGATATATACACCCATGGCAGATACTGGAAGTCGATTAAGGCGATTAATCATCCCATACCATTTAATCAGTTAAACGGCAAAGTCCCGAACTTGAAGCCTGCCGAGGGTCTGTGAGGTGTCAGCTCCCCCACATTCTGTAGACCTGCATGCTCGGGACAATAGGTGGCCGTTTTTCCCTCTACTAGTGGACGGCAATCGCAGACTTGGAATCCTCGTCAGACCTCACTCATGACATTTTCAGCGTATCCTGTTGATGCTTACAGGATGACAACAACAGAACCACAATATGCAGATAGAGAGACTTGGCAAGCAATAGCTACACAGAACTACAACACGCAGATAGTGACTTGTCAAACAATAGATGCACAAAAGGAAGACAGTAATCTAGCAAACTAGAATAGTACAATAACAGGACTACAACATTCAGACAGTCTAGCAAACTAGAATAGTACAAAGACAGAACTATTATATAAACAACAGATTGCATCGACTTACTTCATCTTAAGTGGGCTCGTTTCCTTACCAACTTACCTGTGAGGAGGTTGAATTAGCACACCGTATTTTTAAAGAGCGCCCTTATCCATTCGGTCTGCTGTCTGCTTCAAGAAACAAATGAAAACCGTTAACTGCGAGGGGAAGTCAATAAGTCAGTCACAAATGGCTGTAGAAATATAACTAAATATGATAGCAACTTGAAACCAGTTTATTTTTATACATACATTGTCCCTTTATTTCTCGACACAATTTCCACCAACATTGATACACGTATCGCATCGTTTTATTAGTCCTCCCAAGCCGGCTGCATAGAACTCCGTGCTCTGTTTTCTAAACCACGTTTTCACTTCACATTCAACTTCGGTGTCATTCGCGAAATGTCTCCCGCCAAGGTGGGTTTTCAGTGGACCAAAAAGGTGGAAATCGCTAGGGGCTAAGTCGGGGCTGTAAGGTGGATGTTCCAGAACTTCCCACCTTAGTTGGTTAATTTTCTCCTGAGTTAATCGAACCGTATGTGGTCTGGCATTGTTATGAAGAAACAACACTCCTCTGGTCAGCAGTCCTGGACGGTTTCTTCTAATTGCTGAACTATGTGAGCACCCTATTGCAGATGCTACAGAGTCTATCGTTACTCGCCTGTCACCTCTAATCATCTCCTCCACCCGCTGCACGGATGCTTCTGTTGCAACATCAACAGGATGACCAGATCGAATTTCATCAACAATTTTAGAGCGTCCTTGAGAAAATTTTTCTACACAATTATGGAACGCTTTACTGGACAAACATTTGTCAGCATAAACAGGAAGCATTTCCTTATGAATGTCCTTTGCAGGCAGTCCTTTTGCCCACAAAAAAAAAAAAAGAAAAAAAAAAAAAAGACGCGCAACAGCACGTTCCTCTTTACTGTATACACAGTAAGTACAGTCGCCAGTTTGTTTATGCGCTGCGCATGCGTATGAGACACCTAGCGCCACCCGAAGAACGGGAATATAAAGTTCGATGTTGCTGCCACCTAATGACACCTGTAGAAAGCACCAAATACATTTACCTGCCATCCCACAGAAATGTGTGGCTTACTTAGTGACCCGCCCTCGTAATTAGAGAAATTAGACGTAAGCAGTCAAGATATTTTTGGCACGTTATGATAAGAAATAAAGTGGAGAACTTGATAACAACTGGCAAGATATGAGGGGGGGGGGGGACAAAGGGAAGGCAGAGCAGTTAATACCTGGATGGCTTGGTCGCATGACATAATCTTGATAACAATACAGAGATGATCCACGACTCTGGTCATCGTATGAGATGGTGAAACATGACCGCACAGCCTTGTCGGCACGGCACATGATGATAATCGAACTGCGGACGCGTTGGTGCAAAGGTTAGGCTGTTATGTTGGCAATGGCTTGAGCGCAGTCGGACAGGGTTCGATGCCAGCTCTCGACGTTCGATACAAGAGGGAAAGGCTGGCCACTTATTCCCCCGTGCACCCAGACCTACAAAATGTGATGGTTCTACTACTTCAGACACCAACAGCGGCCTCCTGGTGCCGGTCTTGTGATGTTGGTGCTGCGGCAGAGTAATGGCTAGAGCCTAACCTGCCGGCATGATTGGTATGATATCGAATCCGTATCGGGGCTCATTTTTTTAAAAATTGACGTGGACTACAAGGTTGATACAGACTAAAATAATTACCACGACATGTCTTGGGAAATAAAGGCGCACGGAGTGACACTGGCCATATCACACATCGAGTGCATATTGTCTATACAAATCTGGTCCCAGTACCATAAAACAGTGCGCTTTAAGGTCTGTTAAAGAGTCTTTTACAGTGTACAAGCTCCGTGGCGAAGGTGTTACAGACGCAGTTCGTAATCCCATGCATGAACACTTACACACACAAACATATACACATACATATACGAGCACACACACATACACACATATACACATGCACATACATATAAACACATACAAAAACACATGAACGCACACCTTAACACACGTACAGACATACACACACAGAGGCACACACAGATACACACATGTATACACACATGTACACCCATACACATACAGACATGCACACACACATACATCCACACATATAAACACACAAACATAGACACACATAGACATACCCATCCATCCACACACATATATGCTGCCTCAAATAATCACAAAACTAATATGAATAAACTCCCACAATTTTCACACGTACACACTGTCAACTATCGTGAGCATCCTCACAAGAACATTCAAAATTGGGAAACAATGGGAAAACATGGAAAATATGGAAAATGGTGATGAACACATGGTATACATTGTGTAACGTAAAAATAAAATAGTGGTCCAATCCAGTAAGATAATTCCTGGAATTGACATAAACATGATGAAATAAGCAGTGCATGTTAAATTCAATTGGCAGTAAAAATGCTAATATGAAAGATGAGGATACAGAAAAAAAAATGGCATAAAGATATGCTTGCGCTTCTCTCTCTCTCTCTCTCTCTCTCTCTCTCTCTCTCTCTCTCTCTCTCTCTCTCTCTCTCTCTCTCTCTCTCTCTCTCTCTCTCTCTATTAATTTTATTTCACGCACACTGGCACGCTAACTCTCTCATTGTCTCATTCTCTTCCTCTCTCCCACTCTCTATTTCTCTCTCTCATGCTTATACGCTCTCGCTCTCACATTCGCCATCACTTACACACACACACATACTCACATATTCCCTCTCACTCAATCTCTCACTCACCCTCCCACTTACACTCACGCTCTCTCTCGCTCTCTCTCTCTCTCTCTCTCTCTCTCTCTCTCTCTCTCTCTCTCTCTCTCACACACTCACTCGTTCACCCTCTAAATCACACTAAATCACTCTCTTATTCGCACACACAGACAAGCAAACAGACACACACACTAACTCACTCTCACTCGTTCTCTTTCTCATGCACTCTCTCACTCACCCACTCTCTCTCTCTTACACCCACTCGTTCTCACACTCACTCACTCGCGCACATGCACGCATACTCACAAATTCTCTCTCACTCACTCACGCTCCCTTACTCACTCACTCACTCACTCACTCACTCACTCCCTCACTGACTCTCTAACTCACACTCACTCACTCACTCTCTCACCCACTCTCTCGCTCACACACATACAGTGAAGAATGATAGTGAAAAAAAATGATAGATAGATAGATAGATAGGTAATTAGGTAGGTAGATATAAAGATAGATAGATAGATAGATAGATAGATAGTTAGACAGACAGACAGACAGACAGACATATAGATAGATAGATAGATAGATAGATAGATAGATAGATAGATAGATAGATAGATAGATAGATAGATGGGTGGGTGGATTGATGGGTGGATGGATGGGTGGGTGGGTGGATGGATGGATGGATGGATGGATCAATGGATAGGAATGTAATTAGGAATGTAGGTAGGTGCATACGTAGACAGGTAGGTAAGCAGTTAAATATTCAGACAACTAGGTAAGTATGCATGTAAGTATGAACACCATAGGACAGACAAGCAAATGTGCCGATTGGTAGGATTACCAGTGAGTTGAAAGTGTGATAGACATGACAATAACCATGCCATTGTCTTGTAACCTGTCAATATTGTTGTTAAGGATGTCAGGGCGAAGACTGTGACATTCACCAAAGGGGAACAGCATTTTGTTATCTGTGTTTTGGTTAGCTTTGGGGTGAAACCTATAGAAATTCATGGTTGAACCAATCTGGGCCATTATACATGGACACGCGTTCGATAGCTGGTGGATTGGTTTGCTGGTTGTGTGGTTGGTTGGCTCGTTCGTTCATTAGTTAGCTAGCTAGTTAGTTAGTTAGTTAGTAGTTAATTAGTTAGTTAGTTAGTTAGTTAGTTAGGTAGGTAGTTAGTTAGTTAGTTAGTTAGCTAGCTAGTTAGTTAGTTAGTTAGTCCCCATATAACCCCCATGGCACACGGAACTATCAATCACAAAGAGAACTGGTTACTCGCATCAGAAGAAGACAGTCCACATTTTTGGGGCATGCGGTGAGAAGGGGAAAGCTGGAGTATGTCGTCACAACAAGAAGGCTGGAGGGGAAGAGAGGCAGGGGGAGACAGAGAAAAAATGCCGAACAGTTTGAGATCGTGGCAATGAGGAAAGTCGGTATCAGAAATGATTGGAAGCACGAGAGACAGAAGAATGTGGACAGACATGATCACCAACGCCACACAGCAGGGACTATAAGAAGAACAAACTTGTTCATTGGAAATCGTGTATGTACAACCTGTTGCCATCTGTTGTAGTTTGGGGCACACTTAAAGTGTTTAAAAAGTCGGTGTCTCTGGCATCGCATTATGACTTTCAGCTTTTGTATTGCCTAATGTGTCCTCTAACTTCTTCGCAGTTAGAGAAAAAAAAATACATAATCAGTATGATGATAACAGAGAGGAACAGTATGATATTAGATTTAATAATGAAGGACCGCTAATTTTGGAGATGGAGGTTCGAAATGTTCTTAAGAATGTGAAAGCTGGCAAGGCCCCCGGTGCAGATAACATCACAACATAAATGATTAAAGCTTTAGAAGAATTTGGACTAGAGCAAGTCACCAGACTGCTGAACACATTATATGATACTGGAGATATACCTTCTGAATTATGTAACTCTGTATTTATTGCAATCCCAAAGAAATCAGGAGCCTTGGAATGTGATCAACATAGAACAATTAGTATAATGAGTCACATCACAAAGATTTTGCTAAGAATTATCATGCAAAGAGTGAGGAAGAAAATACAACCTGAAATAGGGGAAGAACAATGTAGGTTTGTAGAAGGAAAGGGTACAGTAAATGCTGTGTATATGCTGCGAACAGTTATTGAACGTGCTATAGAAGTAAACAAGGATATACATCTTTGCTTTATTGACTACACAAAGGCTTTTGATAGAGTTAGACATGTCAACATGGTGAGATATGCTTGCAGGTCTACAAATTGATGGGAAAGACATTAGACTTATAAAAAAACATATATTGGAAACAACAAGCTGCAATAAGGATTGATAATGAAGTGGGACAATACCAGCCTATTAAGAGAGGTGTTAGGCAGGGACGTGTAATGTCTCCAGATCTTTTTTCCCTATACAGTGAAAATATTTTCAGAAATGTAGAGGCTATAAATGGAATCAGCATTGGAGGACGAAACATCAATAACATTAGATATGCAGATGATACAGGATTGATTGCAGACAATGCGCAGGATCTGCAACAATTAGTGGATGCGGTTGTTGTACACAGTGAGCAACTGGGGTTCGAATTAAATTGTAAAAAGACACAGGTTATGGTCGTCACTAGGAAGAACGAAGTGCCACAATGTAATATACAAGTAAATGGGAATATTCTTCAACAAGTGAATCGGTACAATTATCTCGGAACAGTCATAACATCTGATGGGAGATGCCTTGAAGAGATTAGAACAAGAATCGCCATGGCGAAAGTAGCCTTTAGCAAGATGAAAAACATTTTGAAAATAAAAAGATGTCAATTGAAACGAGAAAAAGAGTGTTGACGGGATACATAGAGCCTGTTCTTTTGTATGGATGTGAAACTTGGACAATGAGCAGTCAAGCTGAAAAACATCTGATGGCTGCAGATATGTGGTTTCTGAGGAAAATGCAAAGAATACCATGGACAGACTAGAAAAACCAATGATCCAAGTACTACAGGAGACAAATGAAAATCGTAAATTGATTAGAGAAATTAGACGTAGACAGTCAAAATTTTTTGGACATGTTATGAGTAGAAATGGATTGGAGAACTTAGTGACAACTGGCAAGATCGAAGGGAACAGACCAAGAGGAAGACCGAGAGGAAAATACCTGGATGGCTTGGCCACATGGCATGGACGAGACAGGAACACTGAGCTGATCCACGACTCTGGTGATCGAGTGAAATGGCGAGTCATGACCGCCCACGCTTCCGGCATGGCACATGATTGATTGACTGCATCTTTTCAGTGCAAAGTTTGTGACATTCCCACTCATACAATATATTCAGAACATTATAGGGTTTGGCGGGCCATGAAGGCCATACCACTTCCCCTTCAAGAGAAATTCAATTCCAGTCCGAATATTCAATAAATGCATTACAATTTCAACTACAGGGAATATGATGTAAGCTCGTTAATGTTTGTACAATACGTTACAAGCAGATGTGCAGTATTCTATAAGTTTTACTTATATTCAAAGAGTTTTATCTAGATTCTGATCGCAGATTTTAAGACATCAAAGTATTTCTGACTATAAAATGATGCTTTGAAAATGAAATATTTAGGCTCTATAGAACCAAACATCTATAAAAGAGAAGGTTGCTTCCCTTTGAGTAAATCGCATCGTTGTTAGTATGCTTGCCTACCAAGACTCAGTATCGATCAGGACAATTCTTGGGCCGATACAGCCTAATTAAAATAAATACCAACATGCTTTAGAATTATCTGGAAATTATGTGGGAGGTGAGTTGAGTTGATCCCTAAAGGACAGGCTTTAATCAAAAGTGATTCCCAGGTACTGCAGTCTGCTTTCTCTAATCATATTTCTACCATTTATCGAGAGGCTTGGGAGAGTTTTAACAATCCTATTTATTGTTCAGTGAGCACCACAAGACCTTTATGGGTCCAGTGGCGTGCAGGAGGGGGGGGGGGGGGGTGCGACGGCCCCGGGCATCCAGCCGGGAGGGGGGCATACAGTTAGGGAGAGGGGGCAGCACAGTGCAGTAGGAGGGGAGGAGGAATGAATGAGGTAAAGAACAATTTAGGGGAATCCAATCAAGGGGTTGGTCCCGGGCATCAAAGAACCTCTGCACGCCACTGTATGGGTCTGAGCTGAAACTTAATAAAGGTATATGCCGCGGTTGATTCTTTTGTTACAAAGGAACGACGGGACTAGCTTATGGAGCTGGAGGACATCCCAGGCAGTAGGCTGCTCAATGTACGATGTGGCGACTTGAATGTACGAAACAGAGAGTGGGACAATACCGGGGAAAACCGACAGGGAAATGCCCTTGCAGAAGCCATGGTGGATTCAGAAGTAGTCTGCATAAACGATGGGAGGCCAACTAGAATGGGGATGAGACCTGGTGATGTAGACACGACTATTGACCTTGCATTTCTTACCCAGTCGGCAGTATTGAATGTTAAATGGACTATCCTGTGTGATCATGGGAGTGACCATCTACCCTGTTCTCTATTGATTTCTAAGTCCAACAAGACCAACGCTGTTAGAGCACCTCAGCCCTTTAAATATGAGAGGGAATACACCCTTATGGTCGTCTCAGATAGAGGGCATGCAGTGTCACTAGCAAACCTACTTATGTGCAGCCTCCTTGGTGGACCTCTGAGGTAGAACGTGCATGGAAATCCAAGAGAGCAGCAGTTAAACAGTTACAGAAAGTGCGGCGGACACCCCAAAGCTCACAAGAGGAAATGGAGAAAGCTTCGCAAGAAAAGAAAGCCAAGGTGGAGGAATTCAAGCGCTGTGCAACAGAGCCCATAAGAGCGAAAAAGGAACACTTTATGAATGAGATTAGAGGAGATAAAACACAGGGAAATTTCTGCAAATTGCATAAACAGATGGAAAGGAAAGATCGTCCTGCCACAGTGGGTACAATATACAGAGATAGCGGTTCGCGTTTGACAATGGACAAAGAGAAAGGGGAAGCTTTCCTGCAGAGATTTAGCACTGAAGATCAGAACGATGGGGACATCAGAGGCTAAGTTAGAAATCTATCTGGTACCATTAAAGATACCTACTGTGAGGATGTCATTCAGCTACACCAGGGGTCATCAAACTTTTTTTTATCGGCGGGCCGGAAACTGAAAAAATGACGAGCGCGGGCCGCATACTCATTCTGAACAATACTTGCGCCGTGTCCGTGGCGAAGGTATTACGGACGCGGTTCGTAATCCCGTATACCCGCGTTCGAAACACAGATACGCGCGATTTGGCAGCAGACCGCATTGCGCTGGTTTTTTACGCTATGGTATGGGTGCGGGTCGTTCAGAAAGCAATGGCAAACTACTGAACGTAAACATGCCAAGATATCAACAACAGTAAAAAATGCTGGTGTTGACTGCAAACGTCCTGTAAAGGATATGCAACTAACGTTAACAAAACGTGCAAGCCAGAATGAACGCTCTGGGAAAAAAAGACGAATAACTAAGTTAATCATGGGTGAGTGGCGTGCAATGCACACAAAAAACAAAGGCAACCAACATATTTATTTACTACAAAAGGTTATTAAAGAAGGCGACGTTAGCAACAAAGATAGTTACATCAGATCTAGTGTGCACATATCCGAATCTCACAAACTAAGCAGCAAGAAAGGTTAGTGAGATTTGTGAAGTTGATATTTGGCTTTCAAGATTTCATCCATGTTTGGTTTGGAATTTCATCATCCAATCTAGAGAATTGCTTTCAAATGTTCATCAGTCAATCTCGTTCGATGTATTGATTTCACATATTTCATTTTTGAAAATCAAATGCTTCTTCAAGTCACGAATAATTTTTTTTTTTTGAAAATCGAGTTTGACATATTCGGCGATTGTAGCGCAAAACTCTTTGAAACAGTGAAAATGAGAAACGTTTTCTCCTTCCAGTTGTATTATAAACAATGATAGCGTTCTCCGAAAACCTTTTGATGATTCTGTAGAGATCACAGGCGAGATTATCCTTTCCCTGAAGTTTCAAATTCAGATCATTCATGTTTGATGTGATGTCGACTAAAAATGACAACTTTGACAGCCAAATAGGATCTGGCAGCTGTGGATCAGCTCTATTGTTTTCAGTGAGGATAACATCTATTTCGTTTCGGAGCTTGTATAAACGAAACAGGACTTGACCACAGCTGCGCCACACTCACTGATGTGTGATAAGGCAAATAATAGATGTCAGAATCAATTTCTTCAAGAAACGCCTTTAACTGACGGTGACTGAGTGCATATCCCCGAATGAAGTTCACAGCAAAAACGACTGGTTTCAGTACACAAGAAATGTGTAAGTCTTTCCCCACAGAGTGCTTGCTTATGTATGATGTAGTGTATACACGGAATTTGCAAATTTTCCAACTGAGTCCTGATCTGTACCATCAGACATGTCCTCATTCCAGCCATGTTATTTTTTCTCCATCAAAGCTGATTCCACTGAAGGTTATACTTTTTGCACTTCCATTAAAATGTCCTTTCCTGTTGTTGTTCCATGCATGCTGCAAACGGATGCCAACTCTTCCGTTATCTGAAAGTCCAAATTTACACCACAAATGAACACGAGAAATTGTGACGTACTCGAGAGATCAGTAGACTCATACAGCGCAAGAGAAGAATACCACAACACGTTCCTAGTTTTCTCGCGTATCTGTGGCACTTTGTTCTCTCCAAATTCTTCTGTTCTTCGCACAACTGAACTTGTCGTAAGGCAGATAGTTCCAAACAAATCGGCTTTCTCAGACACAAGTCATTTGCTGCTTCCATAATACACTCTTTGATGAAGTTGCCATCAGTAAACTGTTTTCCTCGTTCTGCCATCTTATACACAATGTTGTAGCTTGTAAGAGTGACAGATTCATTTTCAGCAAACTTTCTCGTGAAGAGATTTCTTTGAGTTTCAAAACCACGTTTCATGGACTCATATTTCTCAGAGTGTAACTTTCCAGAAAACTTTCAATACGTTGATAGATGTTTTGTTTCGTAGTGACACCGAAGATTGTACTCTTTCAATATGGCAACACTTTAGCTGCATATTACGCAACTGGTTTTCCGGTCCTTTGTTTCCACAAAAAAGTACTTTACTCCCCATTCGTCATTGAAAACGCAACACTCGGCGTCCACTTTTTTTTCTTCTTAGTAGCCATAATGAAGGATGAAGTACACGGGATCTGAAAATGAAAAAGACATTGAATTAGAAACATAATTAAAATCCTATTGACACACAAGAAAAGCAGGCGACTATGGGTAACTGGTGAAGCTACGGCTCACCATAGGTACCTATAAAGTTTATAGGTACCTATGGTAATAGAATATATCTCATAATAAGGTTTGCAAAATATATAAATAGGGCCGGCCTAAATAAACAGCTTAGAACAGAGTTTTTCAACCGGGGTTCCGAGAGTGGCAGCAAGGGGTTCCGAGGAAACAGACCGAAATCGCCTAAATGCAACATTTCTGTCCATCTGGTTTATTACATAAAGTAGGACAGACACTTGGATAATCGTACAGAGTTCCTTGAGCAACGTAAACATTTGCGTAAGGATCTGCTCCAGCAGAAAGATTGAAAAACACTGGCCTAGCGACCAGCTCGACCTTGATCGGGAATTCTTCTGAGCTGGGGATAATATTTTCATAATAACACGATGATTCTCTGGCAATTTAATGCTATGTTTGCTACTTTCTTGCCTCTATTCACACTTGTAGTTCACTTACCTATCACTGTCAAACATAGAAATCCTTGTTACATACCCATAAAATGGATGACTGGCAAAAATAAGTAAGTATTTCTGGAAAATTGGAATTGTGTTGACAGCTGGACGCATCTGGGGGTGGGAAAGATGTGTGTGTGTGTGTGTGTGTGTGTGTGTGTGTGTGTGTGTTTGTATGTGTGTTGTGTGTGTGTTGCTATGGGAAACCATGGTAAATGTCAGAGTGTAGGCGGTGCTACAATGAACCGGGGAAGGACTTGGGATGGTGCGAAATAAGTAAACATTACAATAAACAAGAACATCTAGATACAATAATTTATAACTGAAAATTGTAAATTTAAGACACATAGTAGCCAGGAGGTCTCCGCACGTGTAATCAATCAATCAATCAGGTTCCGTCTCCACAATGAAGGTTGGCTACAATGGATCTCAAACACTGTCTCTCGCCTTGACTGTACATTATATCAGGCTGATGTTCGTCCATCTCTTGATGTTATCTTCCCACTTGTATCGTTGTCTACCTCTTGCTCGCTTGCCCTCAACCTTGCCCTCCAGTATGGTTTTTATAAGAGTATCATGTCTTTTAACGTGGCCGAAATATTTCACTTGCCTCCTCTTTATTTCTTTCATCAACTCTCTCTTCATTCCCAGTTTTTCTAGAACCTCTGCATTTGATTGTTTTGTTTCCACGAAATACGACATATTCGTCTGTATATCCACATATCCAGGGCCTCCATGCGACTTTCTAGTTGCTTGTTCAATGTCCAAGCTTCCGCGCCATACAGTAGTGTTGAATATACGTAGCTTTGACAATTATCATTTTTAATGCGCTGTTAATTTCTCTAGATGTTAATACTGATTTTGTGTGGAGATCATCTATTATTCTAAACATAATATTGACATTTAAATTGTATCACAACGCCTCGAGTTCCATACGTTGTATCAAGCATTTTCGAGTACCGTCGGTGGGCCGGATGAAATGACGTCGCGGACCGGATCCGGCCCGCGGGCCGTAGTTTGGTGACCCCTGAGTTAGATGTACTGTCCACCTGCAGTTTTGGCCAGTCTGCAGGAACCACATGTGAAACGGGGTGAATCTAGACAGGAGCGTTATGGGAATCACATTTGACAGGAGCCTGTCCTTCATGGACCATGTGGAGACGGTTGTGACAAGGTCTCAAAAGGGACTCAATGCACTTAAAACTATGGCTGCAATGGACACAGAGCAGGGAATGATTTTCACACTATACCAGCACTTGATCCTCTCAGTGATTGATTATGGACTAGGGCTGCTCACTGTCTCAAAGAGTCAGCTGGTGAAATTAGAGCTCATACAGAACGAAGCGATGCGAATCATTCTGGGATGCACCAGAGACACCCCAGTAGTGTGTATGCGTTACATCCTTGATTTGCCGTCTGTTGCAGGTAGGCTCAAGGTGATGCAGAGGAAGGCATACCTCAGAGTAGCTGCAGACACAGATCACCCGTTGCATGAGGCGCTGGACGCCGTTAAGGGTCAGTGACTGATAAGAGGGAAATCATGGATGGCTCAGGCGAAGGATACGATCAAGCAGGTGTGCCCCTTGGAGAACATTAGGAGAGGAGAAGAGTGGGTCAGAGTGCAGAGTTATAATCACATTGAGCCGGGAGTGCAGGGAGTGGCCAGCAGGGGCCACGGAAGTGGAAATCCAGCAAGTAATTCAGGATAATGCTCGCTCAGGTGATGTGATTATCTACACAGATGGGTCGGTGTTGAGAGGTAGGAGAAGTGCCTGGGGGTTCTTAGCAAAAGCCAATGGTCGACGTTTGGTGCAGGAGAGCCTGGCATATGATACCACAACATCTAGCTTAAGAATGGAGGTGGAGGCGGTCAGTGCAGCTTTCCGCTGGATGGAGAATATGATACATACACACATCGTGATTGTAACTGACTCAGAAAGCATGCTGAGTAGGGTGAAGACAGGCAAGCTTCGTGCAGAGTGGCTTGCTTCGCTTCGGAAGTCACGGGTGACAAGCATCGTCTGGATCTTTTCTCCGGGGCATGGTGGTGTGCTGGGGAATGAACAGGCGGACAGATCGACTGGCTCTGCAAAACTTGGTGGAGTATTGATGCATGACAAAGCAGATGTGGTTGCGACCTTGTGGGAGCACGTGCACACCTCGGAGGAGCAAATGGATTACCATGGTCTGGCAAGAATGCGACAGCGAGGGGTCACGAGGGGATCTGGCCGACGATCAACGCTCAGAGGAAAGGCGAGGCGGACATATAATCAGATTGATACTGGTACTATTAGTGTTGGAACTCTTCGCTTGCTGCTGAGGATGGGGACGGAGCGCTTATGGGAATGCCCCGAATGCTGTGATGTCGGTTCCTAAATCAATCAATCAATCAATCAATCAATCAATCAATCTAGATAGGAGCGCCATACCGGAGACCTCAGAAGATTAGTCAACCCGCACAGAATTGGTGTCGTCGACCTCTGCGTGCTCAGGGAAACATTAATAAAGGGATCCGAGCACTCATGAGCTGAACGGTCCAATGTGTAATGGGTATACCGTAATGTGACGACTGAAAAACTTACAAGCTAACTTAATGTCTATTAATGAGTTGAGTTGAGTTGAGCTATAAACCGACATCACTGCATTCAGGACACTCCCATACGCGCTCCGTCCCCTCGTTCAACAGCCAGCGAAGAGTCACACTACTAATCGTTCCCACCGCTATCTGATTGAACATTCTCCTGGTCTTCCCTCTCAGTTTTGAGATTCTTCCAGAACCCCTGCCGATCTCATGCAATCTCATTCTCTCCACAAACGGGTTCTCAATCTGATTCCCCCCACCCCTCTACCTTCTCCACCTGGTCCCACAGACGCACGGACATATTCCCAGGTCCATAAGTAATCTATCACAAAGAGGTGCATTCCCTGCCAGCTTATCAGCCTGTTCATCCCCCGCACTGGCGCATGGCGTCCATTAATGACAATCATGTTTATGTTATGTCAATGTGGTTATTTCTCCAGCCAATGAGATAGCAGAGAGAATGGACGAGACCGTGAACCCGTGTGAGGACTTCTACCAGTATGCCTGTCGGGGATGGATTAAACGCCTTCAAGTATGACTATGGATTTTTTATATCTTGAATTCCTATCTAATTCATTAATCATCACCGTAGCTCAAATGCTACAGAAAAGCTCTTAGTATAATGTGGGCCAAGAAGAATAAAATAAAAGTTAGCTGCATATCTTTTACAGGACGTCACACTCAACACCAGCCTGACAAAGGGAGCGGTGCAGTACTGATGGACATGTCAGACAACCAGAGAAAAATGGATGAAATATTGTCAGATGAATCCAAATTCAGGATAGATCAAAAAGTAAACAAGTCGGAGGACCTGGATGCAATAATGAGGGAAGAGATCCTGTCACTTGTGAATGCGGGACTCATCAGTGAGGCCACTGCAAAAACGCTCACACCACGTGGCTCGCACACTCCTCAGATGTACGGTCTACCCAAACTTCACAAGCCCGGCATCCCGCTAAGACCTATCCTGTCCATGGTTAACTCTGCACAACACCGAATGGCGAGATGGCTAGCCGAAATGTTAAAGCCAGTACGACAGTCCTTCGATCCAAAAATACTCAGAGATACATTCCAACTGGTGGAATTATTGGATACTATGGACATAAATAACAAACACATGGCATCCATGGATATAGCCTCCCTATTCACTAACGTTCCATTAGAGGAGACAGTGAAAATAATAAGGGAACGCATTGAAGACAAACAACTAAAGTTAGGCATACCAACACCTATTCTGGAGAGGCTACTACTACTATGTACCGCCAACATACAATTCAATTTTCTAACTAAGTCATACCGCCAAATTGACGGAGTGGCCATGGGGAGTCCTCTTGGTCCTATTCTAGCCTGACATCTTCATGGCACATTTAGAAGAAAAGAGATCCTCAGACATCAACAACTTGGCCTTTTACCGTCGTTATGTGGACGATATACTAATTATCACCACAGACGAGCTACAAGCAACATCGTTCCAGGCCACAATGAACAAGACGCATAAAAACATCTCTCTATCTATGGAACACGAACACAACGAAGCGTTTCCGTTCCTAGATATTCTAATGCGACGTAGAGCAGACGGCACAATTCAAAGATCGGTGTATCGCAAAGGAACATGGACTGGCCAATACCTAAATTTTCAGAGCTTCACAACTGTCCAGTACAAACGGGGCTTAGTACGGACCCTGTTTGACCGTGCTAGAAAGATATGCACCCAGGACACACTGACAGAGGAATTTGAAACTCTGAAGAATGTCTTAAACCTGAATGGGTACTCCACAGGATTTATAAAGCGCCACTGCCAACAGCCCAAACCTAAACCAGACGTAACTACAGTCCCTAAACTCAAGGTATTCATCCAGCTAACCTTTCGAGGGGATGACGTAATGCAACGTCTACAAGACCGGCTTACTACAGCAGTAGGCCGAACATTCTGTGCTGCAACTCCAGTCATTAGATATAAAACCGTACCGATTCCTACACCAGCAGTCAAAGAGCCTGTTCCTCTGTACGCCACAAACAATTGTATTTACCAATTCACATGTAGATGCCAGGCCTTCTACATTGGTAGAGCAGAGAGACAGCTTAACAAACGAGTGTCAGAACACATACCTCAATGGGTCAACAAGATACAACACACAGGAGATGCTAGCCTCGTGGGGCCGACACACCGGAAGCTCCCGGCGTCTTCAATTGGTAGGCACATTATCGAAAGCGGCCATGTGGTTGACAGAGACACTGTCTTTCGCGTGTTGTTTAACACACAAAATACTCGCTTGTTAAAATTTGCAGAAGCAATTATGATCAATCAACGCAAGCCAGAATTGTGCAAACAGAAAGACATGTTAGTCAGCTTAAAATTACCGTGGTAGATAATTGACATTACTGTGCGAATATGTGTATATTTCAACTTGAAGGATTTATCTAGTTAATTCACGTAAGTTGTGTGATTTCTGCAGTATGTACCTGACGAGATGCAGCGAAATATGCCAGGCAATAAATCGTGCAATCTATTGTTTGTGTCTTCGTTATTCAAATTCACTACGGGATAACATTGTTTTGAATTTCACAATACGTTGAATTCACCCTGAGTATGAACATGCATAAGGCAGGGTAGCGATCGTCCGACCCAGAGTCTTCGCGACGATCCGTAGTGTGAGCTCATCATCACCATGTGCCATGCCGATAAGCGTGGATGGTCATGTTTCGCCATCTCACACGATCACCAGAGTCGTGGATCAGCTCTGTGTTCCTGTCTCGACCATACCACGTGGTTAACTTATTTTTATCTTATTGTGTACGTTGTCATTATTATCATTGTTAACTTTACAGTGTGATTTCCGTTAGCCGGATGTTCGTACGGTGAAATGTATGTACACCGAGTCTGTGTTATTACCTCTCATCATTTCGCAGGATTCACACATACCTAAGTATTCTAAATTGGTAATGTTATATCCTATTGCAACCGTTGCTTCTCTTATGGATCAGACCTAGGTTGGTACCGTTTTCTCCACGAATTTTAGGCATTTCATTATCAACAGATCCAAATCCAACATCCAGCATAGGTGTTGTTGTTTTGCATATCCTATTTACAGGACATTGCTGTCAACACTGCCGTTGTTAATGTCTTGGCAAGTTTACGTTCAGTAGTATGCCATTGCGTTCTGAACAACCGGCTTCCATACCATCACTCACGCTAAACCCCAGCGCGACACGGTCTGCTGCCAAATCTGTCGCAGCTGTGTTTCGAACGCAGGTAAGCGGAATCACGAACCACGTCTGTAACGCCTTTGCCAGCATGGTTTTAGGCATAGAAAATAGTATCTTGTGTTAACACATCCGGTCTCTATTACACAGAATCCGAGCGAGAATTACAGAAAGTGATCTGCCATTGGCAAGAGTCAGAAGTATGTTTGGTGTCCGTGTTAATTAGCACACATCTAATCTTTAACATCATTGGCTAGTTCATCATGCAGGACGCGTAGACAGTCAGGAATCTCTCTCTTAGTGATCAATGAGGATAGCTGTCATCGCACTCCTGAGAGGTCTCTCAGTAATCAGAGAGGATAGTTGTCATCGCACGCCGAACACGTCCATAGTTGCTCAGATCACCTACTGAACTTCTCCGCCAGCGTAAATCGAATAATCGCACCAGTATTGTGTTGGGTTGAGTTGAATTGAACTGAATTGAGTTGAGTCAAGAGCCGACATCACAACACTCGTGGCACTCTCATTCACGTTCCGTTCCCATCTTCAACAACCTGCGAAGAGTCCCAATACTAATAGTACCAGTTGCTGTGTAATTGTGTCCATCTGGCCCTTCTTCAATCAAATCTCTTTTCCTCGTGACAAAATATTCATGCCTGGCGGCTCACCGGTCCATTCCTATCTCCCTCACACTGGACAATGAAATGGCGCCCATAAGCCCTTAAAATCATACGCTCATTCTGCTTCTCTTACGGCATTGATGATGTCTGGCCCATCCATAGCCCTTCCCTCCTTGATGACCGCCAAGTCTATCAACCGATGATACACACTCTATACCAGAATGAGGAATATAGGTCAGATAGTTGCAGGCCTAGATCTGGATATTGAAGAAGGTTGGCTACTAAATTGTTTGCATATCCTTTACAGGACATTGCTGTCAACATCAGCATCTTTCAGCTGAATGTTGATTTCTTGGCAAGATTACACTCGGTAGTTTGCCATTGCTTTCTGAGCGGCCGGCTCACATACCCCGTAAGTTACCGACGCGATTCGAACCACTGCTGATTCTCACCGTCGTCACGTTACTTGCGAGAGTGTACGAGATTACGGAGAAAGTTCGCTAACCTCTAGGCCAGGAAGCCGCAGGTTGGCTACTAGAGGCCATAAAACAAAGAAAATGGAAATATTTGGATCACTAGAAACGTCATGAAAGTTTGGAGAGAACAATCATGGAGGGGTATATGCCCGGGAAGAGAGGAAGAGGAGGGTCAAAGAGAAGGTAGGTGCAGGATGAGGCAGATGATATCCAGATGGGTATATCTTGCTTATGATCGATAAGTTTTCCGGAAGGTTGTTATGGGAACGAGGTTCTGCAAAGGACATGCTACTGAATGAGTGTGTTCAGGCCAAGATGAAGACTATTTTCTGCCATTTATCTTTGTCAATAGGGGTGAAGAAAAATAATTCTTGAGAGCTATATTGAGTCAATCCTGACGTACGGAGGCCATTCATGGACAGTTAGTAGACAAGTGAGGAATTATGTGGAAGCTGCTGAGATGTGGTTTTATAGAATGGGAACGATTAGTAGTATGACTCTTCGCTGACTGTTGAACAAGGGGATGGAGCGCGTATGGGAATGTATTGAGTGCAGTGATGTCTGTTCTTAGCTCAACTCAACTCAACTGAAGATATCTTAAAAGAAGTTAACTCACAAAGAGAACTGGTTACTCACATTAGAAGAAGCTAGTTAACATTCATTGAACATATCACGAGAAGAGGAGAGCTGGAGTATGTCGACACAACGGGAATGTTGGAGAGGAATAGAGGCAGGGGAATCCAAGAGAGAAGATTCTGGACAGTTTGACATCATTGCATGGAGTAACGTATATATAAGAAATGATTGGGCGCACAAAAGACAGAAGGCTGCAGACATACATGGTCACCAACGCCACACGGCATGGACTATAAGAAGATTGGTAGTAGACGAGACAGAAGGCTGTGGACAGACATGGTCACCAACGCCACACGGCGTGGACTATAAGAAGATTGGTAGTAGACGAGACAGAAGGCTGTGGACAGACATGGTCACCAACGCCACACGGCATGGACTATAAGAAGATTGGTAGTAGACGAGACAGAAGGCTGTGGACAGACATGGTCACCAACGCCACTCGGCGTGGACTATAAGAAGATTGGTAGTAGATGAGACAGAAGGTTGTGGACAGACATGGTCACCAACGCCACACGACATGGACTATAAGGAGAAGTCGCAGGTAGGAATACATCAAATAATACTCCTGTAAGAAACCAAGTGGCCTATATCCGTGGAATAATTATAAGAGTTATAAATAATAAGACTGCATGAATGTGGGGATGGCAAAGTATCAAGGGTTTCAGGGTAACTACACTGAGCGAACGATAATTATACGTCTTGGGATTGAGGCAGAGGATCTGACAGACAATCAGCACTCCGAGGAAAGGCCACAAAGACACATAATCAGACTGCAGCTAGTACCATTAGTACTGGTGTTCTTCGCTGGATGCTGAAGGCAAGGACGGAGCGAGCGTGGAAATCACCCAAGTGCTTTGTTGTGGGTTTTTATACCGAAAAAAATACGGAACTTGTGGTAGCTACACATCATTTGATGATATGATGATGTTCTTGTAGTTTTGTTGGAGGAGTGTCCAACATGTGGAGAACAGAGAAAACTAAATCGACCTACACCAGCTCAGTTTGAGGATACATTCCAAGTAGAGTTGGCTGCTGCTTTCTTTGGATTAGTTCTTATTGACGTGTAAAGATCTGTTAAAGCGACTTTTTAGTAGTAGTAGTAGTAGTAGTAGTAGTAGTAGTAGTAGTAGTAGTAGTAGTAGTAGTAGTAGTAGTAGTAGTAGTAGTAGTAGTAGTAGTGTAGTAGTAGTAGTAGTAATGTGTGAATGTGTGTCAGGTCTTAGTCAGATATGACTGAGCTATCTTATGACAGTAGACGGTACTACCTGCTTTCTGTTAGCGCCGAATGTTAGGCGGCGATCACCAAACCAGACACCCCACATTGTGCCAACGGCTTCTGGCAGAGAAGTGCCACTGGTAGGTTACAAGACTTACCATAGTGCTAGGAAATGCAACCTAAAGACTAAATACCATGCGGGGCAGACCAGGCCCTAAGCATTGGTCGGCAACTAGTCTAGAATGGAAGCTCCGGCAGGAGGACAGTTATAGCAATGCTTTGCTTGCTTGTGTTCGCTGGCTGTGAACTCCAGCGCGAAGTTCTGTATGTCGGATGAAGACATCCTGTTGTCCAACATCAGCGTGATGTCATACCGGACCTGAGGTTTGCGTGAGTATCCGTTGTCCCATGTCTGGCTTATTGGTGTGCAGACTGGTGGTTCCTCGCCATGCAGGCAGATACTCTCCGACTTCGGAGGAACTGCTTTGCTGATCCGGCGGGTTCTGCAACTTGTCTTGTTCCAGACGTTTTGATATTACCTTTCCTCTGGAGTAAATTAGGCAGGCCAAGAGAGGGATCATGTTGCATGGGAAACACATGGTCTCTAAATTCAGCCCAGGATTTGTGTAATGGAAAGGTATAGCTTCATTTTACAAATTATCGTTTCTTAAGACGGCAAAGTGCCAGTCAGTAGTAGTAATAGTGGCAGCAGTAGTAGTATTGGCAAAAACAGAAGAAGAAAAAACAAAGGAATAGTAGTAGTAGTAGTAGTAGTAGTAGTAGTAGTAGTAGTAGTAGTAGTAGTAGTAGTAGTAGTAGTAGTAGTATTGGTAGAAGCAGTAGCATAATAACAATAATAATAATAATAATAATAATAATAATAATAATGAAATTCTCCTGTTATGTCCACAAACTGTGAATGTATTTCCCTATGTCTTGGCATAATAAATTCTGGAAATTACATCTATTTTACAGGTAATTAGAAAGTACTAGAAAGTACATCTATTTCACAGATCATTAGAAAACATTAGAAAGTACATATATTTAACAGGTCATTAGAAAATAATGGAACATTCGAAAATTGCCAGCTGGGCTTCAATACCCGATGAAATAAATATCCTAACTGCACCTCCCGACTGGGGAGCCCCGGTAGAGTAGAGGATAGTCGCCCGTCTCCGGCCCGGTGATTTAGGGTTCGAGTCCGCATTTGATGGCTTCTTCGATAGGCTTCTAGATGGACCCAGCCTAAAATGGATACCAGGAAACTTCTGGGGAAATAAAGACGGCCGGCGTGACACTGACCACACGGAGTGTCTATAGGTCTATAATAATATAGAGTGTATCTTTAATGACTGTGCAGTTTTTGAAAATATTGCCGGTCCAAGTTTTATATTCATCCTCTGTAAAGTTCTTGCACCTTAACAGGTAAATACAAAACTTGGACCGGCAATGTTTTCAAACACTGCATAGTCATACAAATACACCCAAAATACGGCACAGCCAGACGCGAGAGGTACATCGGGAAAACAAAGTGCCTCGTCAACCAACACAGAACTGGCACTATTAGCCACCGGACGCTGATGCATATGCTGGAGGGGAGGATCTGAGCACCTATGGACATGTCCGGAGTGCAACGAAGATACCCCAACTGATAACTGAACTGAACTAACTGAAAAATACACCGTGTATGAGACTAGCACCATATGGTCAATGCGACTTACGGCATGTAAAAGAGTTCCCTACGTTACTTCCTTACTTCCTATTTGAAGGGAAACGCTCAACGGCGTGGAGAACGCAGAAATACGAGAGGAGTAGCATATGCCCAATACAGACCAAAGCCTGGACAATTGTGATTTACCTTCATTTAACTTTAATCAGAACCTGAAATTTGGTCTGAAAAATGATGCTCTGAAAAACGGTTTGTGACTGGTGGCTCCTAGTAGTTGTCAGCATGTGACAGCGGTCACCCCCCATCCCCCCACCCCCGGCCGGGCAACGGCTGATACAGTCCAGCTAAACCAGGTGGGAAGTAATCGATTTATCGTCAAACACACCGGTGAACCAGGGTATGCCTACCCAGCATGTGAAGACAGGATACGACAGACTGCGCGGAAGAAATCATCGATGATTCAATGGGCAAAGCGACGTTTATCCGCAAAGTGCTGTGAACGTAATGAGCAGTAGAGATCCATGGTCCATCCACTGCACCTGTATTCGTCTCCAGTCGTCTCGACTTGTCTTGCCACTGGATTCATGATGGACTCAGGCGAGACAGTGTGGTCGATGAATTGCGCAACTCTTCCTCCCTCTTAATCCGTTTCATCGCGCAAGTCATTCCTCATCCAGCTAAAACCCACGAAGAATGAGAGACCAAACCGTGTTGTACGCGACACACGAAAATAATTAATCATCAAACAACGAAAAGTAGAATAATCTTTACTAGAACACGACCACAAATGACAAAATGAACGTTGCGGACAAACACTTTGTAAGCAGACAAACAACAAACACACAGAGATACAACTACATGAAAAACTCGACATGAAAGTACAGGGTGTTTGTAAAGTCTCACTACACTTTGTATGTGGAACAATTTTGAAAAATTATGCAAATATTGTCATCAAGAAATGTGCTAACATTTCATGAAATTAGTTACAATAGTCACTATTATGTTTTGGGGAAGCTGGAAAGTACCAATGAAGTATTCATTATAACTTATTCACAATTTTCTAACCATAATGCTATAAATATGTTAACAACTACCCGTGTGTATCGGCTGCCATTTAGAAACACTTGTTTAACCAAAACCATTCTTTCTTCCGTTGATAACACCATTCTGTTTGGAGTGCAAAGCATTACTCCAGAGACGACAACCATTCGCTGCATATTTCTTCACGATGGACTGTGGAGCACATTTTTGATGACGTATTGTACTTCATTTTTCAAAATTGTTCTACATACAAATTGTAATGAGACTGTGTATATAGTACAAGAGAACAGAGACTAGGAATGACAATACGAATCCGCAATCCATGGAGCTATGGTGTAATACAATTGCATGTCTGACTATTTTACCTCTGGGACAGAGAATCTAGTATGTAATCACCAAATCCTTTACGTTCTGGGAACGATCCTCAGCCAGCACCCCTGGCGAAGAGATAGCGAACGCGATTCACAATCCCGCGTATCGGCTTCAAAATGAGCTGCAGGCGATGTGGGCGCAAATCGACTTGTGTTGATTTTTATCAAAAATATGAGCGTCGGTTGTTCAGAAAGCAATGGCAAACCACTGAGCGTAAACTTGTCTAGTAAATCCCAGCCAAACAATGCAGGGAGTGATTGCGACGTCATGTAAAGGACATGGAAGTAACTTGTCTTCGGTACCTTACCGCATATCTGCTCTCAGAAAGGCCCGAGTCTACAGATCACGTGGCGGTAAAGAAAGCCAAGACGCTCTACAGTTCATGCTATCATTACAGTAAGTAGTGGTCATCTTAGCAGTCGTCTGCTATCTGTCATACATTTATTTGTATGTTATTATGTTATCTGTTGAGGTATCATCTTTGCACTCCGGACAAGTCCATGGATGCTCAGATCCTGCCGCGAACATATGCATCAACGTTCGGCGGCTAATAGTGCCACTTCTGTGTTGGTTGGCATGACCTCTCGTTCTATCGATGTAACTCTCGTGTCTAACTGCACCAATTTTTAATCCCGACGCACCAATCGTGTCTGGCCGTACAAGATCTTACTCCCGACGCACCACTCGTGTCTGGCCGTACCAGATCTTACTCCCGACGCACCACTCATGTCTGGCCGTACCAGATCTTACTCCCGACGTGCTTCTCATGTCTGACGGTGCCAATTCCTACTTCCGCCGTGCCTTTCATGTCTGACCGTGCCAATTCTTACTCCCGACGTGCCTCTCACGTCTGGTCGTGCCAATTCTTACTCACCAGTCTCTCATTCTGGATACTATTATTTTATATTCTAATATTCTATATTTTATTATGGATAATATGATTATATTGACCTCCATGGGCAAGTGGTTAAACCGCTTGCCTCGCGATACGAAGATAGTGTGTTCTTTGCCGGACTCGAGTCTCACAGTTGACCGGTGTCATTTTGCTGGAGACCACTGCGGGTTTCGCTCTCTCGCTTTGAACTCGAGTGTAGTCTATGTACGTTCTTCTACTACTACTACTACTACTACTACTACTACTACTACTACTACTACTACTACTACTACTACTACTACTACTACTACTACTACTACTACTACTACTACTACTACTACTACTACTACTACTACTGTTACTACTGCTACTACTACTACTACTACTACTACTACTACTACTATAGTAGTAGTAGTAGTAGTAGTAGTAGCAGTAGTAGTAGTAATTAATCCTCCACGCCAGTGGTGTTTCTATACTTACTGCTTCACGCCACTGGTCTTCCGCAGTCTTCCTCTATCATCCTGTGCCTTCCTGTATCTTCGTGTATCTCCCTGTATAATCTTGTGCCTTCCTGTTTCTTCGTGTATCTCCCTGTATCTTCTTGTATCTTCCTGTGTCTTCCTATATATTGCTGCCTATTTCTGTGTCTTTATGCATCATCCCGTGTCTTCCTGAACTTCATGTGTCCTCCCGTATCTTCCTGTGTCCTTCTGTATCTTAGTATATCTTCATGTATCTTTCTATATCTTCATGTATCTTTCTGTGTCTTCCTGTAACTTCCTGTGTCTTCCGGTTTCTTCCTGTATCTTTCTGTGTCTACATGTGTCTTCCTGTATCTTCCTGTGTCTTCGTGTGTCTTACTGGATCTTTCTGTGTCTTCCTGTATCACATGTATCCTCCTGTATCTTCATGTGTCTTCCTGCTTCTTCCTTATCTTCCTGTGTATTCCTGTGTCTTCCTGTATCTTCCGGTATCTTACTGTACCTTCCTGTGTCTTCATGTACGTTCCTGTGTCTTTCTGTATCTTCCGGTATCTTCCTGTGTCTACCTGTGTCTTCCTGTGTCTTCCTTTGTCGCCCTGTATCTTCCTGTACCTTCCCGTGTCTTCCCGTAATATTCCTGTGTCTGCCTGTATCTTGTTGTGTCTTACTGTGTCATACTGTATCTCCCATGTCTTCCTGTATTTTCCGGTGTCTTCCCGTATCTTCCTGTTTCTTTCCTTATCTTCTGGTGTCTACCTTGTCTTTCTGTATCTCGGCGTGTCTTCCTGCCTCTTCCCTTGTCTCCCTTTGTCTTCCTGTAACTTCCTTTGTCTTCCTGTGGTTTCCTGTATCTTCCTGTATCTTCCTGTATCTTCCTGAATATTCCGGCGACTTCTTGTGTCTTCCTGTGTCTTCCTTATCTTCCTATGTTTTCCTGTGTCTTCCTTATCTTCTTATATCTTCCGGTGTCTACCTGTATCTTCTTGTGTCCTCATGTATTTTCCTGTGTCTTTCTGTAGTTTCCCGTGTCTTAATGTTACCTCCTGTATCTTCCCGTGTCTTCCTGTTACCTCCTGTATCTTCCCGTGTCTTCCTGTGTCTTTCTGTGAATTTCTGTATCTTCCCGTGTCTCCTGTGTCTTCCTGTATTTCCTGTGTCTTCCTGTGTCGTTCAGTGTCTTCTCGTATCTCCCTCTGTCTTCCTATGTCTTCCTGTATCTTCCTCTTTCAGGTGACACATGGTACATTAAAGCATTACAAAACCATGCTGTTGGCATCTATGTATAGAGCTAAACCATTTACATATTCTTGGGATAGGACATCCCCTTCCCTCTCCGAAGCCCCTTCGTGTAATAACGTGACAATTTGTGAAACACCCTAGTGCCAATATCTGCTAGAGGAAACAACGTGATAGTGAAACACTCTAGTGACGATACCTGTTAGAGGAAATAAACGTGACAGTGAAACTTTCCAGTGACGACATCTGATGGAGGAAATAACGTATCAGTTAAAAACCATAGTAATGATATCTGTCGGAGGGTTAGCTTTTATTAGTTGTAAATGAGACAAACATGGAGACTAACTGCTATTGACATGGACTTGTATAGTGTCATGTTTTCTTATGTCCCCTGTTGCATGACTTATGTTGATTAGTTGTATTATTCTACCGAGAACAACGTGTTCGGCAAGATAAAAAAAAAATCAAGTGGTTCCTAAAGGTATGCAGTGTAAGGTATCTTTCGAAGACTATAGAAATGTGAACATACGTACACATCCTGTCCACATCAGCAGGGTTATAATGTGTAATATCTGGTATCCTTACAACCAGAGGTTAGTTCCTCGTTCTTGTTCTGCGTGTAAGTTCATATATTTGTACTTCATTCATGTCCTACATGTACGTTCATATATTGGTTCAGTACTGTGTATTCTTTTAAGTATACACATTTTGACTGGTATTTTGTTATCTGTACATTGACTGCTGATTTATTAAACACTTTTAACTATGCTGTTCATATTATACTGGATGTTCCTGGTTGATGGCATCAGTGGTGTCTCTGTACTTTATCCCCTATGCCAGTGGTGTTTCTGTACTTAACCTCCCCCAATGGTGTTTATGTACTTAATTCCTCATGCCAGTGGTTTTTCTGTACTTTATCGCCATGCCACTGGCATTTCTGTACTTAACCCTCCCCCAATGGTGTTTATGTACTTAATTCCTCATGCCAGTGGTGTTTATGTACTTTATCGCCCATGCCAGTGGTGTTTCTGTACTTTATCCCCCATGCCAGTGGTGTTTCTGTACTTAACCCTCCCCCAATGGTGTTTCTGTACTTTATCCCCCATGCCAGTGGTGTTTCTGTACTTAACCCTCCCCCAATGGTGTTTCTGTACTTTATCCCCCATGCCAGTGGTGTTTCTGTACTTAACCCCCCCCCCCCCCAATGGTGTTTCTGTACTTTATCCCCCATGCCAGTGGTGTTTCTGTACTTAACCCTCCCCCCAATGGTGTTTCTGTACTTTATCCCCCATGCCAGTGGTGTTTCTATACTTTATCCCCCATGCCAGTGGTGTTTCTATACTTTATCCCCCGTGCCAGTGTTGTTTCTGTACTTTATCCCTCATGCCAGTGGTGTTTCTGTACTTTATCCCCCGTGCCAGTGCTGTTTCTATACTTTATCCCCCATGCCAGTGGTGTTTCTGTACTTTATCCCCCATGCCAGTGGTGTTTCTATACTTTATCCCCCATGCCAGTGGTGTTTCTATACTTTATCCCCCATGCCAGTGGTGTTTCTATACTTTATCCCCATGCCAGTGGTGTTTCTATACTTTATCCCCCCATGCCGGTGGTGTTTCTATACTTTATTCCCCATGCTAGTGGTGTTTCTATACTTTATTCCCCATGCCAGTGGTGTTTCTATACTTTATCCCCCATGCCAGTGGTGTTTCTATACTTTATCCCTCATGCCAGTGGTGTTTCTGTACTTTATCCCCCATGCCAGTGGTGTTTCTGTACTTTATCCCCCATGCCAGGGGTGTTTCTATACTTTATCCCCCATGCCAGTGGTGTTTCTGTACTTTATCCCCCATGCCAGTGGTGTTTCTATACTTTATCCTCCATGCCAGTGGTGTTTCTATACTTTATCCCCCATGCCAGTGGTGTTTCTATACTTTATCCCCCATGCCAGTGGTGTTTCTACACTTAATCCTCATGCAAGTAGCGTTTCTGTACTTAATCCCAAATGCCAGTGGTTTTCTGCACTTAATCCCCAACATCAATGATGCTTCTGTACTGAATCCCCATGTCGGTGGTGTTTCTGTACTTAATCCTCCATGTCAGTGGTGTTTCTGTACTTAATCCCCAACACCAATGATGTTTCTGTACGTAATCCCCATGCCAGTGGTATTTCTATGTTTAATTTCCCCTTGACAGTGGTGTTTCTATACTTAATCCCCATGCGAGTGGTATTTCTGTACTTAATTTCCCCCACGTCAGTGGTGTTTCAATACTTAATTCCCCCACGCTAGTGACGTTTCTGTACTTAAACCCCACTCCCCACGCCAATTGTGTTTCTGTACTTAACTCCCCATGTCAGTGGTGTTTCTATACTAGCCCCCCCCCCCTCCCCACGCCAATGGTGTTTCTGTACCTAATCCCCCATTTAAGTGGTCTTTCTGTACGTAATTCCCCATGTCAGTGGTGTTTATGTACTTAATTCCCAATGCCAGTGGTGTTTCTGTACTTAAACCCCCATGCCGGTTGTGTTACTATATTTAATCCCCATGCGTGTGGCTTTTCTGTACTTAATCTCCCCCCCCCCCCCCCACACCAGTGCTGTTTCTATTCTTAATCCCCCACGCCATTGCTGTTTCTACACTTAATCCTCCATGCCAGAGGTATTTCTATACTTATTCCTCTCTCTCTCTCTCTCTCTCTCTCTCTCTCTCTCTCTCTCTCTCTCTCTCTCTCTCTCTCTCTCTCTCTCTCTCTCTCTTTCTTCTTCTTCTTCTTCTTCTTCTTCTTCTTCTTCTTCTTCTTCTTCTTCTTCTTCTTCTTCTTCTTCTTCTTCTTCTTCTTCAGGTGTCTGGTTCCAGATCAAGAATGGTCAATCCTGGCTGTCCAATCCTCATGTGATATGTGCATAAAGCTGACGTTGCTTATGTTAATAATAATAATCATAATAATAATAATAATAATAATAATAATAATAATAATAATAATAATAATAATAATAATAATAATAATAATAATAATAATAGTTGAGCATTTGGAGCTCTCCAGTTTCACGTTTCTCTATTTTCCTGTGTATTCCTGTGTCTTGTTATTTTCCTGTACCCTTCTGTCTCACTCCCTGTTTTCTGTGCCTCTTTTGCCTAGTATTTCCCCACATAAGGCAATGCAATGTTTTAAAATATTATGTTTATAATGTGCAGTTTAATTTTGTTACTATACTGTCTTCTGATATTCAAATGTTTGCAGTTTGTTAATTATACGAATTGATCTTAGGAACCGAAGGGGAATAACTGCTAGTATGCTTGTCTGACCAGCTAGGAGCGCAGGTTTAATCTGAAGCAGCGGCAGGGTTATGTTTTCCATGCCTCGTAAACAAGAATGTTACACATTTTTCAGAATTATCTGTGAATAAACATCGACGAGGAAAGGAACCGGTTCCCAAACCCCATACAATCATGGCCAAGAGTACGCGAAGGAATAACACTTGACATACCAACGCAATATATGTCATACCGGCTACTTTTGCTGTTTATGTCACGTGTTCTCCCTTCATTACTAATTGTTATTTCCCCCAGAAACATTCGTGTTACCCTTCCTCTGGAGTAAACTAGGCAGGCCTTCCTGCATGGGCAACACGTGGTCTCTACAGTTAAGCACAAGCTTTGTGCTATGGAGAGGTATAGCTCCATCCCTGGTCTTAACTAATTTCGGAATCAAAGCACTTTTTACTTAAGCACAATACCTATCTTCTATCATGACGGCAAGGTGCCAGCCAGTGTTTCCCCCAGAAACTAACTCATCAAATCCCATGGCTGTCCAATAACAAGGAAGGCGGCAGGTGTGATTGTATTAGGGTTTAACAGTGTGGTTAATGTACATGCTCATATATCAGATCTTGTGACTTTCGGTCCAATTTGGCGGATAGGTGGGTGAGTTGTTAAGGCATATGGGATGTTTATGCTTCTGGCTACGGCTCGCTTACGCATTTTACTCACGTTTGATTGTTAGTACATGATTCCGTCGCCCATCTACGGAGGTACGTAATTGGAGCGACACTGTGGGCTGCGGATTTCGTGTGGAATGCTTTTACAACAGTCCGCGGTTGTTTGTATTGTGAACTGCATGTCCGATTTGTCTGTGACCATTTCCTCTGCCCAGTGCATTCTCCTGATAGAGCTGTCTTTGACCATTCCCCCTGCCCAGTGCATCTTGCTGTCCGATTTGTCTGTGACCATTTCCTCTGCCCAGTGCATTCTCCTGATAGAGCTGTCTTTGACCATTTCCCCTACCCAGTTCATGTTCCTGTCTGTCAGCAACTTGCTTGCTACAGGTCTTTCAGGACTCCCCTACTTTTGCACCGCACGAAATAACAACTCGTGTCATTTGCAAAAGGAATGCAATTTATTTAGAGCTGGCAATTTAATAGCTCTGCGAGCGGTATGCTTCATTAACATTACACAACATGAATGCAATGAAGTGGTGAGAAATGATGCTAGTAATCACAATCTAAATCTACAGCCTAATATTTGACTATTGCCTAGAAACTAATAGCATTTGTCAAGAACACGTCTACTCTCTATCGTCTCCAGTCGGGTCTGTCCCCACGCTACACATTGCGTGGTCAAGCACGGACGCTGTCCCCTCCGTGCAGTAGCTAGTCTTGCGTGCATGGAGTCCCAAGCACGCTGGCTCGTGAACTTGAGTAACCGGGCACTTCACGGTTACTCGTAAGGCCAAGCTTCCCAATGGCTTGGGGAAGCCCTCGCTCACTTGTTCTTATTGCCCCCTTGGTTGACACAAATGTGTCCCTTGTGAAGCTATTTATAGCGCTGGTGTCTCTCCTGTCTGGTGTCTCCCTACTAGACTTGTGTTAACTCTTATTAACTCTCTAAAGCCTTATTGGAGATTCTGACACTGTCCTAGCTGTCTTTGACCATTTCCCCTACCCAGTTCATGTTCCTGTCCGAGCTGTCTTTGACCATTTCCCCTACCCAGTTCATGTTCCTATCCGAGCTGTCTTTGACCATTTCCCCTACCCAGTTCATGTTCCTGTCCGTGCTGCCTTCAGGTCCTGTGTTGACCCTCGTGCCGGTCGACGCCTGCCTCGACTTCCAGGACCACTCCCCCATGCGGTTATTTCGAAGCTCCTGTGTCGTGTAACATGACCAAAATGTTTCAGTTCCCCAGACGTGGCGATGTGTATGAGCTAGGTAATTCACATAATTAACCCTTTTTTCTTCAACTGTCAATTAACAGTCAGAGAGAAAATGCAAAACCCAACACATACACAGATCCCTTATGAGCACATTTTAACAGCTGTTACATTTTGTTCCAGTGCTTCTCATCTGATTGTTCATTTTTACAACTGTAATACTTTGTGTCAGTGTTCCTCATCTCACAGTTCACCTTTAATCTAGTTAGATTGTGTTCCAGTATTTCTAATCTCACAGTTCATTTTTACAGCTCTTACATGTTATTCCAGTGTTTCTCAACACACAGTTCATTTTACAATAGTTACATTTTGTTCCAGTTCCTCATCTGACTGTTCAGTTTTAGAACTGTTACATTTTGTTCTAGTATTTCTCATCTCAAAGTTCATGTTTACAGTCCTTAAATTTTGTTCCAGTTTCTCATCTGACTGTTCAGTTTTAGAATTGTTACATTTTGTTTCAGTGTTTCTCATCTGACTGTTCATTTTTATTGTAGTTACATTTTGTTCCATATTTCACATCTCTCAGTTCATTTTTACAGTAGTTACATTTTGTTCCCGAGTTTTTCATCTCACTTGTCTATTATATTATAAAGATAATACTTGGTGATTTTAATGCAAAAGTAGGAAAGGGAAAAATGGAGGATGTAGTGGGGAATTATGGTTTAGGTACAAGAAATGAAAGAGGGGAAAAGCTAATAGAATGGGCAAATATCAATGATATGATAATTGGAAACACATGGTTTAAACACCATAAAAGACGACTGTACACATGGATAAGCCCTGATAAGAAAATACGCAACCAAATTGACTACATACTAATTAATAAAAGATTTAGAAATGCTTTAATTAATGTAAAGACAATGCCTGGTGCTGACTGTAATAGTGATCATGTACCACTATGTGGACAAATAAAAGTAAGATTAAAGAGAGGGGAAAAAATGGTTAAGAACATGAGACTTAATAAAGAGATTCTGAAAATAGATAAAGAAATTCAAGAACAATACAGAGTGACTGTGAAAAATAGGTACAATGCAATAACTAAAACACAGAGTATAGATGAACAATGGGAAATGTTAAGGGACTCCATTCATCAAACTAGCAAAGAAGTATTACCGGAGAGGCAAAATAGCTAAGAAAAAATGGATGAATGAAGATATCTTAAAACTGATGGACAAAAGAAAACAGAGTAGAAATGACAAACAAGAATACGCTAAGATAAATAAAGAAATAAAAGATAAATGTGGGAAGGCTAAAGAAAGTTGGTTAAACGAGCAATGCAAAAAAATTGAATTAAATTCCATTAAAGATACAAAAAATATGCACAGACAAATCAATGAGCTTACAGGAAGAAAAATAAGAATAAATACAGGGTGTTTGAAATCAAAAACAGGAAAGATAATATTAGAGGAAGATGCTATAATGAAGAGGTGGAATGAGTATATAAGAGAATTATATGAAGGAGAAAGGGACGAATTAACAGAAGATAGTAACTTAGAAGGTCCAACTATTCTGAAAGAAGAAGTCGCTGACACTATGAAACGTATGAAGAAAGGAAAAACAGCTGGGCCAGATGAAATCACAATAGAAGAATTAGAAGTATTGGGAGAATTTGGAGTAGATATATTAACCAAAATGTTGAATGATATTTACAGCAGTGGATATTTACCTAGTGATATGCTGAAATCTGTATTTATAGCTATACCAAAAAGACCAGGAGCAATTGATTGTGAAGATTTTCGTACAATTAACCTTATAAACCATATCACTAAGCTTCTACTCAGAATCATAATGAGAAGAACCAAAAAGAAAATAAAAATGGAAATTAGTGAAGAACAGTATGGATTTATGGAAGGAAAGGGCACAAACAATGCAATTTATACATTACGGACACTAATAGAAAGGTCAATAGAGAAACAGAGAGACATATATTTGTGCTTCATAGATTATACTAAGGCATTTGATAAAGTAAAACATGATGAACTGATTAAAATGTTGGAAGATATCAACACTGATGGAAAAGATTTAAGAATAATAAAGAATATTTACTGGAACCAAGTAGCAGCAATTAAAATGGGAAATAAAGAGGGTAGTTATGAACGGATAAAGCTAGGAGTACGACAAGAGTGTGTCTTGTCACCAGATCTTTTCTCCCTGTATAGCGAAGTAATAATGAGAGAGATCAAAGAGATGCCAGGAATACTAGTTGGAGGTTATAATATAAATAATATACGCTATGCAGATGACACAGTATTGGTGGCGGATAATTCAACAGACCTACAACAATTATTAGACGTTGTAGTAACAGAGAGTGCAAGGAAAGGACTCTCCTTGAATATCAAGAAAACAGTAACAATGGTAACATAGAAATAGAAGGGAAAATCCTTAACCAAGTTGATAATTTTAGATACCAAGGGGCATTTATAACATCAGATGGAAGATGTACCACAGAGATTAGGAGCAGAATAGGGCAGGCAAAAGCCGCATTTCAGAAAATGAAGAGTATCTTATGCAATAAGTCACTATCACTGAATGTAAGAAAGAGAGTGCTGAAATGCTATGTAGAACCAGTTTTGCTGTATGGCAGTGAATCTTGGAATGTAAATGAACAAATTAAGAAGAAATTAGAAGCAACAGAGATGTGGTTCCTGAGACGAATGTTGCGAATTCCTTGGACTGCCAGAGTAACTAACGACGACTGCCTGAAACAGGCTAATGAAACTAGAACATTATATACAACAATAAGACAGAGACAAACAGCTTTCCTCGGTCATGTGATGAGAAGAGAGGCATTGGAGAACATCTTAACAACTGGACAGATCGAGGGGAAGAGAGGTAGAGGTAGACCAAGAGAAGTGATGCTGGATGGATTGAGACGGTGGCATGGAGGAATATCAGCAGCAGAGTTGATCCAGAAAACGAAAGACCGAGATCTATGGAGAGCCATGAACGCCTACGCCAGCCGGCACGGCACTTGATGATGATGATTCGTTTTTTACAGCTGTTATATTTTGCTCCAGTGTTTCTCATCTCACAGTTCATTTTTACACCTTTTACATTTTGTTCTAGTGTCTCATCTCACAGTTCATTTTTACACATGTCATATTTTTCTCCAGTTTCTCATCTCACAGTTCATTTTACACCTTTTACATTTTGTTCTAGTGTTTCATCTCACAGCTCATTTTTACACATGTCATATTTTGCTCCAGTTTCTCATCTCACAGTTCATTTTTACACCTTTTACATTTTGTTCTAGTGTTTCATCTCACAGCTCATTTTTACACATGTCATATTTTGCTCCAGTTTCTAATCTAACAGTTCATATTTACAGTTTTTATATTTTGTTCTAGTGTGTCTCATATCACAGTTAATGTGTACAGGTCTTACGCGTTGTTCTAGTGTTTCTGATCTCAGTTCATTTCTACAGCTGTTGCATTTTGTTCCAGTTTCTCATCTCACAGTGTTGATAAAATGTTCATTGTATTCTGTAAAATACCACTAATATAACAAAATGTCTCAAAACAAATACAAGGAGAATATAGTTTACAAGATGGTGTTCACTTGTTACACAGGCATGTTCATATAGTTCACAGAGTTTCTGAGACGAGCGACGGAAACTTCTAGAGAAAGTGTTGCTGCACACTAAGACAGCAATCATGAGGCGTGCAATGTTGGTAACGCTGCTTCTGTTGGTGCCTTGTCTAGCTGAAGAAACCACACAGAACTGCTCAGGTTATAATCAAGGTCAGCCACGTTCATTACAATTGGATGATATTACGTCTACTTACGAGGTTAGGTCAGAAGGTTATGCACCACAATTATTATCCCATTATTATTATTCACTGAATGTGTGTGTAAAGTGTGGGAGTTAGTTCATAATAGTAGGTTGGGGGATGATGGGGGATGTGTGTGTGGGTGGATTCGTGATGTGTGTGGGTGGGCTCATGATGTGTGGGTGGGCGGGGTGGGATTGTGTGGGTGGGTGCGGGATTTGTGTGTGGGTACGTGCGGGATATGTGTGCTTGGGGTGTGGGTGGATGGGATGTGTGGTGCGTGGGAGGTGTATGTGGGTGGGGAGATGTGTAGGTGTGAGGATGTGGTGAATGGGTGGAGGCATGTATGTGTGTCTGGGTTGTGTGTGTGGTTGGGTGGGGGAGTTGGAGTGAATGGGGGATGTGTGGGTGGGTGGTGGATGTGTCTCATAACATGGTAATAATCATTGTTTATGTTTACAAAATTCATTTGACAATATTTTTTTCCTATGCACTATTGATGAACAAAAGATGAGTGATTAGAAGGGCCTTTATGTAAGACAGGCCTGCCTGCGTGCCCAATTTGTTACCCTTTGAAAATAAAGTCTGTTCGTTCGTTCGTTCGTTCTCTTTAACCGTTAATGAGAAAAAACAATGCATTTTCGTCACAATGTTCATGCACATGTGCAGAAGATAAAAAGTTTCTATTTCTAAACATAATCCCCACCAACTGTAACGGCTTTACGCCATCTTTAAACAAGAGCATGTATCCAAAATCTGTATCACATTGTGTCCTGTTCTCGTAGCCATTTCTTCACTGCATTAGTCACTTTCTCGTGTCTTAAAACTTTGTCCCACGAATAGCGTTATTAAGGGGACCGAAAAGATAGAAATCGGATGTTGTCGGGTCTGGATGTAAGGTGGATGGGGCGGTACATTCCACCACATTTTGTCGATTGCCTCCCTTGTTTGCAAATGTGTGTGAGGACGCGTGTTGTCGTGAGGGAGAAGCAGTTGCTCTCGATTCTTGTTAGGCCTAGCCCCGCAGTAACGACGATTGAGTTTTCTAAGTATTTTGATGTAAATTTCCGAACTGATGATTCCATCTTTTGGCAGCACATCCACGAATAAATCCGTATCAATGTCCTAAAAACAGAGACCATGACTTTACCGGCTGATGGAGGTGTTTTGAACTTTTTTCTCGCTGGTAGTTGAGGACGATGCCACTCCATTGACTGATTTTGTTGTCAAAATGATGAATCCAAATTTCTTCTCCTGTCACAATGTTTGACTCCTCCCCCGCCCCCCCCCCCCCCCCCCCCATTTTTCCAGAAAAACAATACATTCCCATATTCCCATCTGTATCGAACCGCCCCAACAATTCCGAACAAATTGCTTTCCTTTGGGCCTTATGGTCCTCTGTGAGAGCTCTAGGAATTCATCTTAAACAAACCTTTGAAAGTCCCACATTTTTGACATTTTCAATCGCACTACCTTTGCTTATTGAAAGGTATATGGATAATTGTTGACTTGTGATTTGCCGATCCCCTCTGACATGTCTCCGCCTTGTCGTGGTAGAGGGGCTTGCGTGTTCCAATGACCCCAAGAGCTATGCCGACGGTAGCACAGCTACATGTCGGACAGCTCATGGGATAGAACCAGACCAAGAGAGAGACACATCTGCTGCCTTGCAGGTAGACTGGGGACAGGCAGTCAAAGTCCGAATGAGGCACACAAGCCACTACATTCTTGGTCCGGACACATATTCTACGGCTCTCAACTGAGGGATATGGCTGAACGCCTCTAAGCCAATGTCCCCAGGATGTGAGAGCCGGGCCGATACTCACCCACTGCAAAATCGAGGTGAGATGGTGAGACTGCTACTTGCTTGGTCCAGACACAGCTTAGTTCGCCGATCACGGGATCAGCACGTTCCAACATGATCAGGCAGTTGACTGTGGCAGGACGTCCAGAGCGCGGCTTATCAGCCATCTCTACATCTCCACTTGCAGAAACCCAACACTCTCTGCGTCCAGCGGCTAACTGTGCTTCTATCGATTGCAAAAGTTCTATAAACAGCACACAAATGTCTGTCTGCGATCAAAAATTCTATAACAAACCTCTACTTGTAACGTACGTCATTAACATCTGCCATTTTAACGGTTTTGTTTCGCTGTTAGAATTGGTTTACAGAGGTGCAATTTGGTATACACTTTCAAGAGATTATAAACTTAAACTGCTGCTGATTTAATGGCGGAAAACTTTTTGACCTACCCTCGTACCTAGCATGCGTTTCCGTGGCAAAGGCTTTATGGACCCAGTTAGCACTCCCGCACACCGCTATGCTGGATTACGAAGTGCATTTGTAACTCCAACACCACAGAGCCGGCTCACATACATATATTGTTAAGAACATTATGCGTGTGTGTTAATTGTCATGTCATCATCCAGTGCCTTGCCAGCTGACGTAGGCGATGATGCCTCTCAACAAATTACAATCTCCGACGTCATGGATCAATTCATATGTGACCCCCTTCCGTGACATGACACACGACTGTCAATAATTTTCTCACGATGTCTTCCCCTGTCTCTGTTTCCACAAATCTTTCCGGATGTCACACATGTTCAAAATGTTGTCTTCTCATAATGTGGCCCAAAAATGTTGACTGCTTCTTTCTGTTGTTTGTTATAAGTTGTCTTTGCTACTTAGCTTTCCTTAAAACATCCAGATTGCTCATTGTGGCAGTCCAATTAATTTACTGCATTCTTCTATAAAACCACATCATCAAGACTTCTAGGGATCTCTTCACTAATTATCCAGATGTCACAGCTCGACGCTCAGAGGAAAGACGAGACGGACATATAATCAGATTGCTACTGGAACTATTAGTTTTGGAACTCTTCGCTGGCTGCTGAGGATGGGGACGGAGCGCTTATGGGAATGTCCCGAATGCTGTGATGTCGGTTCCTAAATTAATTCAATCAATCAATCAATCACAACCGTATGCTAAAACTGGTTCTATGTAACATGCAAGAACTCTTTTTCTAACTTTCATGGACAAGGACTTCATGTGCGTAGATATATGAATTACAACACTTGCCTCAAAATAACGTCCTGTACTTTAATTGCACATGTAGGCACAATGTGTTTCTTTGATATCACCATGACTTCTGTCTTTCTGTTATTCAAGGAAAGACCCATATGTTCACTTTCTACAACCACTGTATCATCATTTCCGTGTTATTTCTTCTGACTTGTTGCTATCAAATGGGTATCATCAGCTTAACTAAGTTATTCATATTATGTCCACCAACCCGGATCTCTAATATACGTTCTGTAGATCTCATTATATATTCACTGTACAATGAGAACACATCAGCAGACAATAAACAACCTTATCTGACGCCCTTCTGTATACACTGACATGTTCTTACAATGTTGTTGAATATAATGGCTGCTGTTTGCCGCAATATATGTTATTATTTGCACGTCTGTGCCGTCAATGTTCAGTTGCTTTATTAATTATATTATTTCTTCATGTTTCACATTGTCAAATGCTTTTGTGTAGCTTAGGAGCCATAATTACATATATGTTATTTCTTCTATAGCTCTTTCTAATAGTGTCCTGAGAATCTATATATCATTGTTTGTGCCATGTCCCTCTAAAAATCCACACTGTTCGTCTCTAATTTCTGGTTTAATATTGTTCTTTTCATAATAATCCTCAGTAACAGCTTTGTTACAATAAAACAAAGAAAATTTATATATTTTGGTCACTTGAAACGTTATGAGAGTTTGGAGAAAGCAATAATGGAGGGGTATATACCTGGGAAGAGAGGAAGAGGAACACCAAAGAGAAGATGGGTGCAGGATGAGGCGGATGATCTCCAGGATATCTTGCTAGTGATCGAGAAGTTTTCCGGAAGGTTGTTATGGGAGTTAGGTTCTGGAAAAAGCATGCTACTGAATGAATGAATAAATGAATGAATGAATGAATGAATGAATGAATGAATGAATGAATGAATGAATGAATGAATGACTAAATGAATGAATGAATGAATGAAGAGCTTTGTCATGTGACTCATAAGACTTATAGTCCGATGCTTCAAGCATTTTAATGCGCCTTGTTTCTTTGGCAGAGCTATAAAGATGGATTTTAATAGATCTCTAGGAATATAATTTGCATGTATCATGTTTAAATGATGTCCGGACAATCAGCCGTTCTCGCCATTCTTTCTCAACAGCCGAAAATGTTTGTTTTACAAGATCCTGTGTCTCTGCTGGTGAGTTATTTATAAAGTATGACTAGGTCCTGTGTCTCTGCTGTTGAGTTATTTATAAAGTATGACTAGATTCTGTGTCTCTGCTGGTGAGTTATTTATAAAATATGACTAGATTCTGTGTCTCTGCTGGTGAGTTATTTATAAAGTATGACTAGATTCTGTGTCTCTGCTGTGAGTTATTTATAAAGTATGACTAGATCCTGTGTCTCTGCTGTGAGTTATTTATAAAGTATGACTAGATCCTGTGTCTCTGCTGGTGAGTTATTTATAAAGTATGACTAGATCCTGTGTCTCTGCTGGTGAGTTATTTATAAAGTTTGAACAGATCCTGTGTCTCTGCTGGTGAGTTATTTATAAAGTTTGAACAGATCCTGTGTCTCTGCTGTGAATTATTTATAAAGTATGACTAGATCCTGTGTCTCTGCTGGTGAGTTATTTATAAAGTTTGAACAGATCCTGTGTCTCTGCTGTGAGTTATTTATAAAGAGATAACAGATCGCCGTTCTCTGCTGGTGAATTATTTATAAAGTATGACTAGATCCTGTGTCTCTGCTGTGAGTTATTTATAAAGTATTACTAGATCCCGTGTCTCTGCTGGTGAGTTATTTATAAAGTATTACTAGATCCTGTGTTTCTGCTGGTGAGTTATTTATAAAGTATGACTAGATCCTGTGTCTCTGCTGGTGAGTTATTTATAAAGTATTACTAGATCCTGTGTCTCTGCTGGTGAGTTATTTATAAAGTATTACTAGATTCTGTGTCTCTGCTGGTGAGTTATTTATAAAGTATTACTAGATCCCGTGTCTCTGCTGGTGAGTTATTTATAAATTATTACTAGATCCCGTGTCTCTGCTGGTGAGTTATTTATAAAGTATTACTAGATCCTGTGTCTCTGCTGGTGAGTTATTTATAAAGTATTACTAGATCCCGTGTCTCTGCTGGTGAGTTATTTATAAAATATGACTAGATTCTGTGTCTCTGCTGGTGAGTTATTTATAAAATATGACTAGATTCTGTGTCTCTGCTGTGAGTTATTTATAAAGTATGACTAGATCCTGTGTCTCTGCTGGTGAGTTATTTATAAAATATGACCAGATCCTGTGTCTCTGCTGGTGAGTTATTTATAGTGTGACTAGATCCTGTGTCTCTGCTGTGAGTTATTTATAAAGTATGACTAGATCCTGTGTCTCTGCTGTGAGTTATTTATAAAGAGATAACAGATCGCCGTTCTCTGCTGGTGAATTATTTATAAAGTATGACTAGATCCTGTGTCTCTGCTGGTGAGTTATTTATAAAGTATGAACAGATCCTGTGTCTCTGCTGGTGAGTTATTTATAAAGAGTTAACAGATCATTTGTCTCTACTGGTGAGTTATTTATAAAGAGTTAACAGATCATGTGTTTCTGCTGGTGAGTTATTTATAAAGTATGACCAGATCCTGCGTATTTTTGTTGTTGTTCACATATCCTGTACAGGACATCGCTGTCAACATCAGCATCTTTCCGCTGATTGTTGATTTCCTGGCAAGATTACTCTCAGTAGGTTGCTATTGCTTTCCGAGCGACCGTCTCACACACCCCTTAAGTTACCAACTGTGCGAGAACCGCTACCTATTCTCGCACAGGTTATGTTCCTCACGTTGATATACGGGATTACGGAGAAAGACGTTAATCCATAGGCCAGGGATACCGGCCCTGTGTCTCTGCTGGGGAGTTATTTATAAAGTAAGACCAGATCCTTTGCCTCTGCTGGTGAGCATATTATGGATGTTTGCTGTTGTGAACGCAAGACCACTAGAGCATATCATAGATGTTTGCTGTTGTGAACACAAGACCACTGGAGCATATCATAGATGTTTGCTGTTGTGAACACAAGACCACTGGAGCATATCATGGATGTTTGCTGTTGTGAAAACAAAATCCCTGGAGCATATCATGGATGTTTGCTGTAATTAACTCACGACCCATGGAACATATCATGGATGTTTGATGTTGTGAATGCAAGACCGCGGGAGCATATCATAGATGTTTGCTGTTGTGAGCACAATACTTCTGGAGCATATCATGGATGTTTGCTGTTGTGAACACAATACGTCTGGAGCATATCATGGATGTTTACTGTTATGATCGCAAGACCCAGGGAGCATATATTGGATATTTGTTTTTGTGAACGCAAGACCCAAGTAGCATACAATGGGTGTTTGCTGTTGTGAACACAAGAGCCCCGGAGCATACAATAGATATTTGATGTTGGCTGTTGTGAACGCTGTTGGATATTTGATGTTGTGAACGCAAGACCCATAGAACATATATTGGATATTTGATGTTGTGAACGCAAGACCCAAGGAGCATATAAAGGATGGCCACAAACATGAATGAGATTCACGATAGCGTAGTGGCTAGACGCCAATCTATTGACCCGATCGTCAAGAGTTCTAATTCCCATCGAGTCTCATTTGTAAAAATGGCCTGGTCTCCCTGGTGTACCCAGCCTAAGACGGGTCTTTGGGTGTGAAGGCGGCCATCGTGATATTTGCTACATCAGCCCTCCAGTGCTGTTTGGTTGATTAAAATATGCGTATAGCACCATAGGCCGAATACGCCCAGTGACGCGTAAACGGGTTTTATAATGAATGTGAATGTGAAATCAAGAATCAAATTTATCACACTCGAGGCATTCCCACGGGGGATCAGTCCCGTTCTCCAGTAGGCAACAAAGCTTTCCTATGCTGACAGTACTGAGGGGGAGAGAGAGGGGGGATAGGGGAGAGAGGAGGAGGGAGAGAGGGGGACAGGGAGAGGAAGGGAGAGGGTGAAAGGGAGGAGGGTGTTAGGGCAAGAGGTTTAATTTCGTGTCCGGTTTTTATTCCATATGGCTCTGTCTATTTTTGGAGATGGCTGCCAAAAGTGTGGTATGAAGCACGAACTCCATGCTCCAACAGTCTCTGAGAAGTGTGCTTACGTGCATGTGTGTAATCACCTAGTACTACAAGGTCTTGACCACAAGTTCGGGTCCTGCTGAGGTCCACAGTGCAAACTTGCGACCTCAGATGCCCACAATATATATTTACGACTTTTGCAGCTTTCAATTGCAACTTGCGACCTCTGCTGTTCATGATCCAGATTTCTGACCTCTGCTACCCACAATGCATATTGCAAGCTGTGCGGCCCACAACTCATACTTGCGACATTTCTGTCTAATAATGCATACTTGCGACCTCTGCGGCCCACAGTGCATACTTGAGCCCTATGGGCCCACAATGTGTACTTAGACCTCTGCGACCAACAATGCATACCTGCGACCTCTGCGGCCCACAATGCGTATTTGCGACCTCTGCGGCCCACAATGCATACTTACAACCTCTGCGGTCCACAAATCGTCCTATTATCTGTGCCCAACAAGGCAAACTTCCCAATTCCGCTCCCCGCACTGCATACGTCAGTTCACTGAATGTAACAATATCCCCAGCCGACGAGTTGCTACAGTCAATTGACAAAAGCGTTGATCCGTGTGACGATTTCTACCATTATGCTTGCGGGGGTTGGATGCAGCGTCAGTTTCTGACTCCGGAAAGGTTAAATCTTATTTTCTGCTCATAGTTATTGATGTTTTCATAATCCAACATATAGTCAGTAAGAATAATAATCATCATCATCTAGTGCCTTGCCGACTGATGTGGGCGAATATATTTTTCCATAAATTGCTATCTCCGACGGAAAGGATCAATTAGTGTGTTGACTGCCTTCCGTGGAATGACACAAGACTGTTAAAGATTTTCTTAGGCTGTCTTCCTCTATCTCTCTTTCCACAAATCTTTCTGATTGTCACAACAATTTTCCAGTTTGTGTCTTCTTGTAATGTGGCCAAGTAAGGATAATACATGTGATTAACTGCATCTCTGTCACTCTACTGTTTTATTTACATGTGATTGATTGCATCTCTGTCTTTTTCCTGTTTTATTTTATTTGTATATGTTAGATTTCCCTCATAGAGCAAGTAATCTGTATGTCATGCCATATGTGCTGTTCTTATTAAGTTAATGATTGTATGAGGCTCCACTAGTCCCTCATCAATTTCTAATGGGACCGCCAATCAATATTGCAAACGACCTATTCATAGTTCCCAATTCCAATATGAAGTGGTTAGTTCTGTTCGATACTTTGCTCTAATATTATCAGTACTGTGGCTATCTGATCACTGCAGGATCTGTTTGGTCAGGCAGCCTAACTGATCATCTCTTAGCTATGTGTCAATGGAATCTCTTAATCTTTCCTAAATAATCCGCATAACAGTTACACATGAACTGGAAATAACTTTTTTTTTTCGCATATCCTTTACAGGACATCGCTGTCGACATCAGCATCTTTCAGCTGATTCTTGATTTCTTGGCAAGGTTACGCTTAGTAGTTTGCCATTGCTCTCTGAGCGGCCTGCTCACTTATTTATAAGTTACCCACGCGGCGAGAACAACTTCCAATTCTCGCGCACTGCGTTACCTTACGTGGATAAACGAGATTACGGAAAAAGTTGTTTAACACCTGGGCCAGGGAGACTGGCGGAAATAACATTAATCCTCCATAATGTGATGACGATGATCGTGATGACGACGATAATAATGATGATGACGATAATGATGATGTACTGAAATAAAACTTTTAAGTACTATTAACACATACCGTTGTTGTGGGTCTTCTGACATTTGTTTCAAAGATCAGTTTTGTGTACAGTTAATGTTATTCACATGTTGTTTGATATCCTTCTTCTTCTTCTTTCGTTCGCTTGAAACATGTCTACAACTGCAATGTCGTCTCTTGTATGAATCTAACAGTCTTTTTTAGTTCATTCAGCGGTCCATAGAGTTTATCTTCCACTGTTGTCTCTCTAGGCCAGAAGGTTCGCCTGGATATGTTGTAGTTTGGGCAATCCTGGAGTATGTGCTCTGCTGTCTGCGACGCCAAACCACATGTGCACATGGCTGAGTCACCAATCTTGAATTTTGTATACAAGTGGTTGCGTAATCTATTGTGTCCTGTTCTGAGGCGCAGAAGAATGACCTGTTCTGATCTGTCCATAACGTGGTAGTCGTCTTGAGTAAGGTTTGGAGGCTTTCTGATTGATTTGATCATTCTTTTCTTTTGGTGGTATGTAATAGGCACATCAGGTTGTTCTTCTTTTGCTCCTTCCTTAGCCAATCGATCAGCTCTGTCGTTTCCGGGGACTCCACAGTGGGATGGTATCCACTGTATGGTGATCTTACGCTGACTGCTAAGTTCAGAAAGTAGTGTCCTCAGAACTGGCAATTTCCCAGACAGGAGCGCCTCTATCCACTAGCTTTGTCTTGTCTTCTTACAAGATCGATAAATATCATATAATACATGGTCGATAAATATAATATATTACATGGTCGATAAATATCATATAATACATGGTCGATAAATATCATGTAATACATAATCTATAAGTGTCATATAACACAAGATCTATAAATGTATAACATAGAATCTATAAATGCCATTTAGCACATGCCAATTGTAGACCACCATATTCTGTTAACATACGATGTTTGTTGGTTTCAGGGAACGTGTGGAATTTAGGGACTACAATCTGCCAATCTCAGCGACCAGAAGTAAGGTTACTGTCCTTCTATGTACACATAAATGGAATTTGTCCGTCCATATACAACATAAATGTATTTTGTCCGTCTATATACAACATAAATTAAAGTTGTCCGTATATGTACACACACATGAATGTTGTCAGTCTATATACACACACATGAATGTTGTCCGACTATATACACATAAAGGAAAGTTGTCCGACTATATACAAATAAAGGAAAGTTGTCCCTCTATATACACATACATTAAAGTTGTCCCTCTATATACACATGAGTGAATGTTGTCCCTCTATATACACATGAATGAATGTTGTCCCTCTATATACACATACATGAATGTTGTCCCTCTATATACACATGAATGAATGTTGTCCCTCTATATACACATACATGAATGTTGTCCCTCTATATACACATACATGAATGTTGTCCCTCTATATACACATACCTGAATGTTGTCCCTCTATATACACATACATGAATGTTGTCCCTCTATATACACATACATGAATGTTGTCCCTCTATATACACATACATGAATGTTGTCCCTCTATATACATATACCAGAATGTTGTCCCTCTATATACACATGAATGAATGTTGTCCCTCTATATACACATACATGAATGTTGTCCCTCTATATACACATACATGAATGTTGTCCCTCTATATACACATACATGAATGTTGTCCCTCTATATACACATACATGAATGTTGTCCCTCTATATACACATTCATGAAAGTTGTCCCTCTATATACACATACATGAAAGTTGTCCCTCTATATACACATACATGAATGTTGTCCCTCTATATACACATACATGAAAGTTGTCCCTCTATATACACATACATGAAAGTTGTCCCTCTATATACACATACATGAAAGTTGTCCCTCTATATACACATACATGAATGTTGTCCCTCTATATACACATACATGAAAGTTGTCCCTCTATATACACATACATGAAAGTTGTCCCTCTATATACACATACCTGAATGTTGTCCCTCTATATACACATGAATGAATGTTGCCCCTCTATATACACATACATGAAAGTTGTCCCTCTATATACACATACATGAAAGTTGTCCCTCTATATACACATACATGAATGTTGTCCCTCTATATACACATACATGAATGTTGTCCCTCTATTTACACATACATGAATGTTGTCCCTCTATATACACATACATGAAAGTTGTCCCTCTATATACACATACCTGAAAGTTGTCCCTCTATATACACATACCTGAATGTTGTCCCTCTATATACACATGAATGAATGTTGTCCCTCTATATACACATACATGAAAGTTGTCCCTCTATATACACATACATGAAAGTTGTCCCTCTATATACACATACCTGAATTTTGTCCCTCTATATACACATGAATGAATGTTGTCCCTCTATATACACATACATGAATGTTGAACCTCTATATACACATACATGAATGTTGTCCCTCTATATACACATACATGAATGTTGTCCCTCTATATACACATACCTGAAAGTTGTCCCTCTATATACACATACCTGAATGTTGTCCCTCTATATACACATGAATGAATGTTGTCCCTCTATATACACATACATGAAAGTTGTCCCTCTATATACACATACATGAATATTGTCCATCTATATACACATGAATGAAAGTTGTCCCTCTATATACGCATGAATGAATGTTGTCCCTCTATATACACATACATGAATGTTGTCCCTCTATATACACATACATGAATGTTGTCCATCTATATACACATGAATGAAAGTTGTCCCTCTATATACGCATGAATGAAAGTTGTCCCTCTATATACACACACATGAATGTTGTCCCTCTATATACACATACCTGAATGGTGTCCCTCTATATACACATGAATGAATGTTGTCCCTCTATATACACATACCTGAATGGTGTCCCTCTATATACACATACATGAAAGTTGTCCCTCTATATACACATACATGAAAGTTGTCCCTCTATATACACATACCTGAATTTTGTCCCTCTATATACACATGAATGAATGTTGTCCCTCTATATACACATACATGAATGTTGAACCTCTATATACACATACATGAATGTTGTCCCTCTATATACACATACCTGAAAGTTGTCCCTCTATATACACATACCTGAATGTTGTCCCTCTATATACACATAATGAAATGTTGTCCCTCTATATACACATACATGAATGTTGAACCTCTATATACACATACATGAATGTTGTACCTCTATATACACATACATGAATGTTGTCCCTCTATATACACATACATGAAAGTTGTCCCTCTATATACACATACATGAAAGCTGTCTCTCTATATACACATAGATGAAAGCTGTCCCTCTATATACACATACATGAAATCTGTCCCTCTATATACACATACATGAAAGTTGTCCCTCTATATACACATACATGAATGTTGTCCCTCTATATACACATACATGAATGTTGTCCCTCTATATACACATACATGAATGTTGTCCCTCTATATACACATACATGAATGTTGTCCCTCTATATACACATACATGAAAGTTGTCCCTCTATATACACATACATGAATGTTGTCCCTCTATATACACATACATGAATGTTGTCCCTCTATATACACATACATGAAATGTTGTCCCTCTATATACACATACATGAATGTTGTCCCTCTATATACACATACATGAAGTTGTCCTCTATATACACATACCTGAATGTTGTCCCTCTATATACACATGACATGAATGTTGTCCCTCTATATACACATACATGAATGTTGTCCCTCTATATACACATACATGAAAGTTGTCCCTCTATATACACATACATGAAAGTTGTCCCTCTATATACACATACATGAATGTTGTCCGTCTATATACACATACATGAAAGTTGTCCCTCTATATACACATACATGAAAGTTGTCCCTCTATATACACATACATGAATGTTGTCCCTCTATATACACATACATGAAAGTTGTCCCTCTATATACACATACATGAAAGTTGTCCCTCTATATACACATACATGAAAGTTGTCCCTCTATATACACATACATGAATGTTGTCCCTCTATATACACATACATGAAAGTTGTCCCTCTATATACACATACATGAAAGTTGTCCCTCTATATACACATACATGAATGTTGTCCCTCTATATACACATGAATGAATGTTGTCCCCTCTATATACACATACATGAAAGTTGTCCGCTCTATATACACATACATGAAAGTTGTCCCTCTATATACACATACATGAAATGTTGTCCCTCTATATACACATACATGAAAGTTGTCCCTCTATATACACATACATGAAAGTTGTCCCTCTATATACACATACATGAAAGTTGTCCCTCTATATACACATACATGAATGTTGTCCCTCTATATACACATACATGAATGGTGTCCCTCTATATACACATGACATGAATGTTGTCCCTCTATATACACATACATGAAAGTTGTCCCTCTATATACACATACATGAAAGTTGTCCCTCTATATACACATACATGAAAGTTGTCCCTCTATATACACATACATGAATGTTGTACCTCTATATACACATACATGAATGTTGAATCCTCTATATACACATACATGAAAGTTGTCCCTCTATATACACATACATGAAAGCTTGTCCCTCTATATACACATACCTGAAAGTTGTCCCTCTATATACACATAGAATGAAAGTTGTCCCTCTATATACACATACATGAAAGTTGTCACCTCTATATACACATACATGAATGTTGTCCCTCTATATACACATACATGAATGTTGTCCCTCTATATACACATACATGAAAGTTGTCCCTCTATATACACATACATGAAAGTTGTCCCTCTATATACACATACATGAAAGTTGTCCCTCTATATACACATACATGAATGTTGTCCCTCTATATACACATACATGAAAGTTGTCCCTCTATATACACATACATGAAAGTTGTCCCTCTATATACACATACATGAAGCTGTCCCTGTATATACACATGAATGAATGTTGTCCCTCTATATACACATACATGAATGTTGTCCCTCTATATACACATACATGAATGTTGTCCCTCTATATACACATACATGAAAGTTGTCCCTCTATATACACATACATGAATGTTGTCCATCTATATACACATGAATGAAAGTTGTCCCTCTATATACGCATGAATGAATGTTGTCCCTCTATATACACATACATGAATGTTGTCCCTCTATATACACATACATGAATGTTGTCCATCTATATACACATGAATGAAAGTTGTCCCTCTATATACACATGAATGAATGTTGTCCCTCTATATACACATACATGAAAGTTCTCCCTCTATATACACATACATGAATGTTGTCCATCTATATACACATGAATGAAAGTTGTCCATCTATATACACATTGAAGAAAGTTGCCCTTCTATATAAACATAGATGAAAGTGCTATGCACAGTGAACCTCTGCGGGCAGTTGGCTTGTCGAAACTCCTGTCTTTTCTACTTTTCACATTGGATAGTGAGGAGCATTTTGTGTGATATTCACTGGCACAGGAACAGAGCATAAGGGGGACGACCCGTTACCCTGAAGTTGGAACCGCGACTAACTGACTAACTAGATGAAAGTTGTCTGTCTATATATACATACATGAATGTATTAATATCAAGAGACAGAGGGAGACAGAACGAGGCATGTGGGAAACGGAAACAGTCCGACTGAATATACTAATATAAGCAGCGACAGTTTCGTTGAAGTACCAGACGAAGAAGAAGACAAGAATACTGCATTATAGCGTGTTAAGGAGGTCACTTATAAGGAAGTCACATATAAAGAGGTCACTTATAAGGAGGTCACTTATAAAGACATTACTTACAAAGAGGTCACTTATACAGAGGTCACTTATACAGAGGTCACTTTAAAAGAGGTCACTTATAAAGAGGTCATTTTAAAAGAGGTCACTTTAAAAGAGGTCACTTATAAGAGGTCACTTATAAAGAGGCCACTTATAAAGAGGTGTGTTATAAAAAGGCCAGTTATAAAGAGGCCACTTATAAAGAGTTTTTTACAGTAGCAATCCCTTTGCAGGACCTCACTCCCATAAAAACCTTCCGAAAAACCTTTCGATCATAAGCAAGATGTCCCTCATCCGATACACCCATCTGGAGATCATCCGCCACATCATGCACCCATCTTCTCTATGGCCTTCCTCTTCCTCTCTTCCCAGCTTATACCCTTCCATTATTGATCTCGCCAAACGTTCGTGACGTTTCAAGCGACCAAAATATTTCACTTTTCTTTGTTTTATCGTCTTTAATAGCCAACCTTCTTCAATATTCAGCTCTTGAAGTATGGATGTATTTGTTCTTTTCTATACTCAAGATATTCTTAGAACTCGTCTATAACAGTTATATTCAAAGGCATTTATGCGTTGTTCAGCTTGTTTAGTAAGAGTCCAGGTCTTACAGGCGTATGTTGCAATGGGAAAGATGCATGCTCATAAAAATCAAATTTTCGTAGTTCGATTTGTCCATAATTTATTCCATAATTTATTCAGTTGTATTACCTTTGAAGAGCAATTGATAGTCGCCGTTTAATTTCTTTCATTGTGTCACCGTTGTTGGTAACCAATGACCCAAGATATTCAAACTTTTCCACCACCTCCAATATTTGCTCATTAACATATTTTTTCCCCCTTTATAGTAGTTTTATCTGTATACATTATCTTCGTTTTTGCTATGTTAAGATATAAGTTGTGATTTTCACTATTCAATCGGGTTGAGGGTATTAGGTTTTCTAAATCATTCTATGTTGTGGATAGCAATACTGCATCAGCATACCGAATCTCTGGTATGTCATGACCACCGACATTTAAAACTGATTGCCTGCCAAACAAAAAATTGTCCTGACCAAACAGAAATTCATGACAGAAAATGGGAAGTAGGGGTGTGTCACAATAATACCTTTAAAATTGTTAAAATAGTAGCAGATGTATTGTTTTACATATCAAATTAAAGAGGAATGCACAGGGAACATGGCTGTGTTAATAATTAATTGATAGGTTAGAAATATTATGACAATAATGAGAGGTTTAGTAGTAACAATTGAGCTTAAAAAGTTAAAAACAAATATTTAAACATTTCACTTACCAAGGCTTTATTTTGTATCCACAGCAGCTAATTCAGTTACATTTGCTGAATACTGTTACATACACCACTGTTGTTCAATAATATAACAAGAACTGCACCGCAACACCAATAAAACATAATTAAAACGTAATATTTTGAAGTACATAATGTTCACACAAAATGGAATATGTCAGGAACACACCAGGCAGATTACTGAGGAGTAGAGTACTAAGAAACAATAAACACTATTTTCTGTTTAGTTATAATTATTCTTCTTCTAAATTTAATTATTTAAATACTCCTTAAATACTTTGTGATAGGCAAAGCAAATTTATTGGCACAAGTGTGGCCCATTATCGCAAGCATAAGTCGGCATTTGCCATCATAATATGAGGAACATTTACCTTTAGATATCTTTTGAAATTATGACCGTCTTCTAGATAATTAACTGACTACTGCACGTGGTATAAGTTTTAGAATCTTTCACAAAGTCCTTTAATCACAATAACTATAAAATAAAATTTTTTTAAACGGTAATTTTATTAAAATATATGAGGTCCAGAACAAGAAGGTATTGTCACTTAGAATTTCGAATCACAACAATTATTTCGAATCCCACCAAACTCAATTTCTCATAAAAAAAAAGAAATGCGTCTTCTTGCACACGGGCGGAAGAGAAATCTTTCGTTGTAAAGTTTAATTCAATGGGGCACTAAAAATTGTGGACTAAAAAGGAGCAATGAATCAATTAAAACACTATATATACTGATTCGATAGGTCGGTTCTCGGGTGCCGAAATCGGTCCATGGAACCGACCTATCGGTCTGCGGCAGCGAATCAGTTAGGGCATCATATAGTTCCCTGTTTTTATCATCTCTTACATTTCTCATTATATTTTCGGTGTACAGATTAAACAAATAGGGGAGCAACACACATTCTTGACCGCTGCTTGTTGGTCTAGATAGAGCATTTTTATGAGTTGTATCGCACGTGATAGAAAGCCTATATTCCTCATGATTTCCCAAAGATTCTGATGTTGTACACAGTCAAATGCCTTTTAATAATCCATAAAACATGAGAATACGTTTACATTACATTCTCTGCACTTCTCTATTATTAAACGCATGTTGAGAATGTGATCTCTTGTTCCTCTTCGTTGTCTATATCCAGATGAACCACGTTAATTTCTTCTTCCATTTTCTTACGAAGTCCTCCATTATGAATTTTAGTAGAATTTTACTTGCATGACTGATCAGGGCAACAGTTCTATAGTTGATGCATAATTTCAGGTTGCCATTTTTTGGTATTGGAATGAAGATAGTTCTCTTAGTTCTCTTCCAATCTTTTGGTCATATACCATATTTCCATAAATTGTTACACAATGCGTGTTACATTTGCATGCTTTCTTCTCTTCCCGCTTTAATTAGTTCAGCTGGCATCTCATGACATCCAGGTGATTTACCATTCTTCAGGTTATTTATTGCCCATAGCAATTTCATCTAATGAGGGTTTAGGTTCTGTCTCTGCTGTCATTGGCTCATGCATCTCATTCTTGTTAAAATATAACGCAAGACATAGCGAACGGTTAAATATACTGCATGTCCCTAATAGACTTATATAAAACAAGCTTAGAATACTCTGCCACTCAGTTGTGGAACAATCTTCCACAAGAAATCGAAGACACCATCAATCATTATACATACAGTCGCAACCTGTTTGAACGCTACCTCAGTACTGACTACGTGTCCCCCTAAAAATAATAATGGTAAATTATCTCAAACGACAACTAGAATAATACACATCCCCATTTGTATGGCACGTTACACCTTCCTTAGGTATTTATAATGCCCATGTTAAACATTTCCCCCAGTGAGTCATGTATTATTGATTATTTTGAGAGTGGTTGATGAGCTCAGGTATAGCCCCTTCAGCCGACCTCACTAATAGCATTATCAACGCGATATCCCAACCTTTTCACCAAGGCGTGGCTACTTTACTGTAATTGGATACACTGCAATTGTTCAACTTCGTTCTATTTCTGTATCGGCGGGTATTTAGTCAATTTATGCAAGGCGTCAGTTGCTGCCATCCGCCGGCCTTAGTGAGATATTGTTTACATTATCCTTTCATCCACTGGTCTTGTGAGCTATTGTTCATGTTATCCTTCCATATGCTGGTCTTGTGAGCTATTGTTCATGTTATCCTTCCATATGCTTGCGTTGTGAGATATTGTTTATATTATCCTTTCATCCACCGGTCTTGTGAGCGAGCTATTGTTCATGTTATCCTTCCATATACTGGCGTTGTGAGATATTTTTTATACTGTCACTCCAAACACTGGACCTATGAGATATTCTTTATTCTATTCTTTCATACTGTATTAAATTTTTGCATGAACTCAAGTCGTAAGTTGATACTAGATCGAATGTTAGCCTCCGCGACTGACCAAGTCCAGGGTGTGCAATCTGTTGCAGACAATTTGGAAGCAGGCAGCCTGGCGTTGATTTCAATGGCATGAGCGTCGGTCTGTAAAAGACAGTGGCCAACTAATGAACTGAAAAGTGGCTTAGTAAATCACATGAAGCCAACAGACACTGGTTGACAGCAACGTCCTGTAAAGGGCAGAAAAGTATCCTGATGCGATGCTCATGAAGCCAGGGATGTATGTTGACTCTGAGCATGGATGCTTTACTACCGTGTCTGTTGTTTAATTAGCGCGATGTCTGGTCTGGTCTGTTTGTGGGTGGCAAGTGTGTTTTGGTTGGGGGAACAGGTGAGGGCAGTGTGGGTGGGTGGGGGATGTGCGGGAGGGGGATGTGCGGGAGGGGGATGGGTCGGTTGGTGGGGTATGTATGTGTCCCCGGGTGTGTGTGGGTAGGTGGGGGAGTGTGTGTGGGTTGGGTGATGTATGGGTAGGTGGGAGATGGACCTCATAATATGGTAATTTGCCTTGTTTATGTTTACAACATTCATTTCACAATGTTTATTTTTCTTCCTATGTAAATGTATAATGCTCTTGATGAACGAAAGACGAGTGATTGGAAGGGCTGAATGTAAGACGGGCCTGCGTGCCCAATTTGTGACCCTTTTAAAATAAAGTTGATTTGATTTGATTTGATTTGACCTCAGAGATGCTGTCTGAACCGCACAAACCTACAGATCTCGATGCAGAGAGGAAGGCCAAGTCTCTCTACGCTTCCTGTCTCCAGCACGGTGAGTGGTCTTTGTGATAGTACACTTATATATTGCCTTTTTTCTTTCAATGCCAAGCCTGGAGGATGACATAAAAAGAGAAGTAAAAAAATTACAACAATGAAAATGAGATTCTTGAGAAGAATACTCAGTACACCGAGAAGACAGAAAATCAGAAATGATGAAATCATGACTAATGTGGGAGTCATACAGCGCCAGATTTCATTAGAAAACAGGAAATTATATGGCTCGGCCATATGACTAGGCAAATAACTGACAGTATACCACAACAAGCAATGATTTACAGACTAAATGGAACAAGAAGAAGTGGCGGCCATGCAAGCGACTGACAGAGGGTACAACAGAGTCCAGGGGAATGAAGTTACATGGAGCCAATAAAGCCTGCATTATCTCGCTGCTTCAACTCGACACCGCAAGGTACAAAAGGAACAAGATGAGAAGATGCCATGATGAGCTGTATGTTCTGTTCTCCTCACGACATTTCCTCGGAGGTGGATTAGATCTGGTGAAGTTATGTCCACAAATGTATTCCTGGCGCCGAAGTGGATTAGATCTGGTGAAGTTATGTCCACACAAGTTTTCTTGACGCCGAGATGGGGTAGATCTTGTGAAGTTATGTCCACAAAAGTTTTCTTGACGCCGAGGTGGGGTAGATCTGGTGAAGTTATGTCCTCACAAGTGTTCTTGACGCCGAGGTGGCTTAGATCTTGTGAAGTTATGTCCACACATGTGTTCCCGACGCCTATTAGCAGTGATGTAGCCGTGCTGGGCACACCAGAACACTCCGCTACCGTTTTATGTAACCAAGAATATTATCGAAATAATAACTATGCTTCCATAATGATCAATGTGTCGGCATAACACATTGTATAGCTTTTAATCCTTTTCAATGAAAAGAAAGTTAAAGTGGTCATAAAACACCGTCGAGAATTCGCTAGACGGTGACGCGGTCATCTACACAGATGGGTCGGTCGTCCGACATGTGAGAAGCTCATGGGCCTTTACAGCTCGGGCCGGAGGGAGAATTGTGAAGGAGGACTCTGGTGCTTTCACTGAAACCACAAGTAGCCTGACCATGGAAGTCATGGCAGTAAGTAAAGCAATAACATGGCTCGAGACACAGACATTCACTAGGGCTTGTTTCCTTAGCGACTCAATGAACATGATCAAGAGGATAGAGGAGGGGTCGATCCGAAGAGAATAGTTGCTGCCTCTGAAGCGGTCTCGGCTGGCAAAGATTAGTTTCATCTTCGTGCCAGGGCATGCGGGAGTACAAGGAAATGAGCGGGCTGACAAGCTCGCAGGTGAGGCTACTGTGGAGGGCGGACGCGCCATGGACCAGGCTGACATTCTGAATGCTCTACGAGAAGTGAGACTTTTGCGAGAACCAAGTGATGACTGTGAATCTACAACAATGGCCAGACTGCGAGAGCAGCAAATTAAAAGAGGGATGGCCAAACAAGAACACTACGCAGGACGCCAAAGAAGATTGATAAACCAACACAGAACTGGCGTCGTTTGCCGCTACACGCTGCAGGATTTGCTGAGGAGGGGATCCGAGCACTTATGGACTGAATGGTTCGATGTGTAACGAGGATGATCTGTCGACTAACTAACTAACTATAAAACATGTCTTATTGATGATAAATATTGGTGTCATTTTCTTCTCACGTTCGCTAGCTTTTAACACAAGTATTCCATACATGTACTACTAATTCTAGTAATTTGATATTTGCGTGTGGACTAACTTTCCCTATTGCCCGTGTCCCTCGCCATCAGGCGAACCCACTCCGGCTTCAAAGGTACTTGTAATTTACCTCCCCAAGTCAAGGACGAGAGGTCAACATTTTAGTCCAACTGTCCGATGTAGGGGTTAAACACCAGATGGTTAAGAACAAGTGCTCCATTCCTTTCCGCCATTGCTGGCCTCCGTTGGTGTCATTATTTTGAAAACGATTAGCGTTCCATTGTTCTGTCTTCTCCTTCCGTCACTTTCAGCTCTGTGGAGGTTGTTGTCTCTCAAGAACATCATCAATCTATACTTTCATGTGAAAGCATTAGACAATCATCTCAGTACTTCAGCACGAGTCGGTCAACACTACTCATACATTTCATTTCCTATCTTCACTCACACCACACTATTCCCTACATTTGTGGCACCTTACCGTCTGGGCAGATGACAATTTGTTACACTGTGGTACATTGTTATATGTCCCTTACCTTTCCGTCTGACCAGACGATAGTTTGTTACAATATGCTCCCAAAAAAGGCATAATAACCTACAACCCTATGGCGGTAAGGCTAGGGATGGAGCATTAC
>JACEFZ010005099.1:0-5000 GCA_014155875.1 Cepaea nemoralis
TTTCACTACACATGATTTCCCGACACTTTAGAGGTCATTCGACCGATTGACCACTAGTTGACCATTACTTGACCACTACTTGAACACGTAATCGATCACTTTAAACCAATACTACTAGGAAGATTTAATGGAATGGTAGTTAAAACAAAATACAATAACAACACCTTTGCCGTCTTGACAACGATAGGTCATAGCCCAAAGCCTGGGCTGAATTGTAGAGGTCTGTGTTGCCCATGGCACATGCTGATGATGAGTAACTCCCCCGTATTCCAGACACATGTAGCATATCATGTCCTCCTACAAGTTATTTACCATGAACAAGCACCATTAGTACTCACACAATACCAATAAGCTCCTTTCTGGTTGCACCTCTACCACAATATTGATCAAGTTTTCTCTTTTCTACTTTCAGAGACAATGCGGACAGCCAAGAGCAGCCACTTTACACAGAAAAACCTTTACTGTGCTACAGATATTTTTGGTGTGAAAAGATTTGCCCAAAGACATCCTGCAGCAGAACTATTGGCTTTTCTTTTCGACTGAAGCTATTACCAGAATTCCTGTCTTTGACTTTGAGTCATCGTGACAAATACTATCGCACTGCGCCACTATTTTCTTTACATCATCATCATCCTGGCTATTTGACTATGCTACTGGGCAATTTTCGCACCCGACGGCCTTGTCGTTGGTTGGGCTCGCATCGCTCTGGTATACCTCTGATTAACCGCGACACGATACGTCGCGTGCGATCTTATGCTGGTTTCGTCGAGAGCAGTAGGTGTGAACTCTGATTATAGTCGTACGTCGGGTGGGAGATTGTGTACTCCAGCTGACATGCAATCATAGAAGAACACCCGATTCGGTTAGGACTGTTTCACCGAACACGTCGTATCTAGATATATCATGGTCGAGTCCGCGTGATTGCATATATCAATCGGCACTGCAACGGATGAGGTTGCTGTTCTGACTTTGCTGTGAGTCCGACCGTGTCCTCTATATGCTCTTTCATCGTCTCAGTACATTTCCTATTTCAAATATTTTCCAGGGCTGGGCTAGCACCTGGGCTTAATGTAAAGAAATCCCTGCGTGAAGGGAGTCGAACACATGGCCTTGGGCGTCAACTAGGCACGCACACTGAAATAGATGCAATTCACATGCAGATTGACTGCGCTACTTATAGAAGGCGAGAGCGTTATATGTCATTAGTACATGTGAGAACATCACTATGGTCGCACCCGAAACATGGAAAACTATGCATCTGGAACGATTCAACGCGCGCAGCCTCGATGCAGTGCACGACAAAGCCCGCGTTGTCCGGGTAAGCACAATGCAGTTCGGTTGTCACGACTACTGAGACGATCATAAATAGCGTAGTATCGTCACTTGCCAGATTTATATCCAGATCTATCCCCTGATTCTACAATTACTGCAGTAGGGAGCCGGAAGAATTAGCACTCCAGTGATAGGGTTTAAATATTCGCTCAAATACTCACTTCTACGCCCGTGATGCTCGTAATACTGTATATGGTGTCGCTACGGCCAAAAACGCATATTTAATAAACCAGTCGGCTCTCTATCAGCGTGATGTGGTCAATATATAGGGTCGGACCGCCTTTGATTGCCCCAGTATATTTTTGTGCCAGCCTCCACTTGCTAAGCGCCACGCGCGGTTCTTACCGCATTATGATGTTACGACATCTTAGAACGAGTTGTGGCGTTATTTTTGTGCATAGAGCTAGTGTACACATATAGGTGGTCAGCTGACTATGAGGCTAATCAGCACGATGCATCACTATACTCCGTGATGGTGACGGACGCACAGAGCTATGTTGACGCCTGGTGAATGACAGCGCTGTCTCCGTCGTCGCAGCAATGCGCATGTAGTTGATAATCTTTTTTAATATGATCTAAGATTAGCACGGAGCATCGCATTAGATCTCTTCCCCAAGCCTGCTGGTCTGCTGGGGTACTATGTCGCCTAGCATTTGGTCTGCACGGTCGCGTCAATTGGGCGGCATCTCGGCACCTCTGCGATGGGTGAATCGGCTCGGCACGATTCAGAGTCTTTAGATGTGTCAGAGGCCCGTTTGGCGGAGCGTGTGTATTGTGTGGCAAGTAACGATATATCTTATCATCGCCGTGGAGATACATGGTACGGCAGCGTATGGACAGTGCGTGGATCTGGCCGTAGCACTCAGTCTGATACCGCGTAAATGCCAGTTATGGACACATATATCAGAGTACCATTAGTATTCAGGACTACTCTTTACTGGTTGTTGACAACGTAATATGATGCAGATCATCAATGGTCCGTTGTCAGTCCTCCCTACCCAACAGTGGCAGTGATGACATGTTACTGATCCTTATACAACCATACTAATGAGCCTCACATCTACTCATCCGATGCAGCTGGTGATTCTATATACCTATCATATATACTATACTATAGCTACATACTACTAGCTAGCTGACCTCGGCCCGGCTCTCGCACCGTCGCCCAGACTCTGTGTGTGCGCATCTCATCTCTACATTCATATACAGTAGCTCTTATATCGTCTCGTTCCCGGTACCGACTCATCTGTCTGTCTGTCTGTCTGTCTATCTGTCTAGTCTGTCTGTCTGTCTGACCCGGCCCGTCTTCGCCCAGACCCTGATGGGGAGCATCTCATTTAATTCATATAAGTAGTCATATAAGTTCCCGTTCCGACTATCTATCTGTCTGTCTGTCTGACCCGGCCCGGCATCGCCCAACTCCTGGTGGGGAGCATCTCATTTAATTCATATAAGTAGGTCATATAAGTTCCCGTTCCCGACTGTCTGTCTGTCTGTCTGTCTGTCTGTCTGTTCTGTCTGTCTAGTCTAGTCTACTATCTGTTCTGTCTGTCTGACCCGGCCAGCCCATGGTGGAGAGCATCTCATTTAAATTATATAAGTAGTCATATAAGATCCCGTTCCCGACTATCTGTCTGACTGCCTGTCTGTCTTGGGTAAATGTAGGAGGGAGGAGGAAGAAGGGAGGTGGAGGAGGGAAGAGGAGGGGAGGAGGAGGGAAGGAGACAGGAGGAGTAGGGAGGAATAGGGAGGGAGGAGGAGGGATTTAGGAGGAGGAGGGAGGAGTAGGGGTGGAGGAGGAGGCGAGGAGGAGGGAGGAGGGAAGAGGGAGGAGGAGGGGAGAGGAGGGAGGGAGGAGAACGCAGGGAGGAGAAGGGAGCAGGAGAGGAGGAGAGGGAGGAGGAGGGAGGAGGGGAGAGTAGGAGGGAGGGAGGAGGGGGGCGGAGGAGAAGGAGAGGGAGGAGGAAGAGGGAGAAGGAGAGGAGAAGGAGGAGGAGAGAAGGAGGAGAAGGAGAGAAGGAGGGGGAGGAGGGGAGGGGAGGAGAGGGAGGAGGAAGGAATGTGAAAGGGAGGAGGAGGGAGGGAGTAGAGGGAGGCGAGAGAGGAAGAGGAGGGAGGAGGAGGAAGAGGGAGGAGGAGGAATGTGAAGGGAGGAGGGGGAGGAGGTGAGGGAGGAGGAGGGAGGAGGAGGAGGTAGAGGGAGGAGGAGGGAGGAATGAGGCGTTGTGATGATGCGGATATGTCTTAGTAGGAAGGAATGGATGTTGAGGGTATAGTTAATTATGAGGATTTCATTAATAGTCAGTCTTCTTGCTCTTCTTTCTTACCGTCTTATTCTGTCGACGTAGTATTGCTCGTAGTTCTTAGGCGTAAAGCTGTAGGAGTATTAATTTTAATTTAGTATTCTTTCAGTCTTGTTAGCATGTGCGGAGTAGTTCATTAGGCTAGTGTGATCTTAGTTATCGTTATCCGTCTTGATCTGGCTGTCTTCTTCCTTCGTCGGTTGCTTCTATTCGGTATTCATTTCTGTCCATCCTTAGTTCCTCTTTCGCACTTCTGTTATTCTTACTTCTTCGTGGCTGCGTCAGTCCTCTTTTTTCTTCTTCCTTTTCCGTCGTCTATCTTTATCTGTCTTCCCCTTCTTCTGCGACAGTTCTTACTGCTTTCGTTCTGATTAGTTCTTGCTGTGTGCATCGGTTGTCCATATTTACGATTATTTGAGGCTATTGCGTGTGCTATGTTCACCGGGCGGCGGACTTGCGGCGTTCGCGTGTCTTCGTGGCGTCGTTCTTCTGTCTTCCCCTGCAGTCGTCTTCGTTCGGTCTTGGCGTCTCTTCTTCTTCGTCAGTGCTGTCGTTTTTCTTCTTTCTTTGGCTTAGCTTCCGCCGTGCGTCATTCTGGCGCCTTCGTGATTGACACTAGGTTTCTTCTTTCGTCATTCGTGCCGCCGGAGTCTTACGGCTTTTCACGGGCATTAGTCCTTTCTCGGGCTTCTGGCTCGGGGCCGCTTCCTCTGGCCTTGCGACCCTCTTTGCTCTTATTCTGATTCTCTTGCTTCTTCGGCTTGCTTCCCTTTCTTGATTGCTTCTTTCTCTCTGCTCTTCGTTCGTCTTCTGCGGAGGAGCCGCAGTTCTGCTGCGTGCTTATCTGACCCTGCGTGCGTACGCCTGATTAGTCCTCCTTTCTTATCTGTGCGTCTTTCTAGTATTGCCTCTGCTTCTTGAGGACGTCTTCGTCGCTTCCTGCTTCGTCCTCTTCGTGCTTGCGGAAGCTGTTGGCGTCGTCTTGTCGGCTTTCGCGGGCGCGTTTCCTCGTATCGTGTATTGGCTCTCTGGTCCTGCTTCGTCCCACGTCGCCTTCTTGCTTCTTCTTCGGCTTGCGTCTGTGCCTAGCGCTTCTGCGGTATGCTGCCTATGTCTCCGCGGACTTCTTCGTCCTTACGTTTTCGCTGCCTTCGGCAGCCTGCGATTCGGTTCTGCCGCCCGTTCTTTGGCCGCTTCGTCTTCTGTCGTCTTCCCTCTTTCGGTTGCTTCTTCTTTCCATCTGTGTTCTTATTCTGCTGCAGGCCCGTCTGCGCCCGCTTCAGTTAGGCGGCGGCGTGTGGGAGTGCTTATTCTTCTGTTCTCTGGAGTCTTATTCCCGTTCTTAGTCTTTCTTGCCGCTGTACG
>JACEFZ010005099.1:7500-177500 GCA_014155875.1 Cepaea nemoralis
ATTTCATCTCAATCGGATGGGCCGTTCGCGAACAAATAAAGGACATACATATATATTTACATATATATTTACATACATACACTTTGTTTTATATATATATATATATATATATATATATATATATATATATACTATATATATATATATATATATATATATATATATATATATATATATATATATATATATATATATATATATATAGTTTAAAAAAATCAAAAACTTATATTGGGAACAACAAGCTGCCATAACGATTGATAATGAAGTAGATCAATATCAGGTGTGAAGCAGGGATGTGTAATGCCTCCAGATCTTTTTTCCCCGTACTGTGAAAATATTTTTCCGAAATGTAGAAGATATGAAAGACATCATCATTGGGGGACGTAACATCAGTGACATTAGATATGCGGATAATACAGTATTGCTTGCAAACAATGAGCACGATCTACAACATTTAGTAGATGCGATTGTTGCACACAGTGACAATTAGGGTTAGAATTAAATTGTAAGAAGACACAGATTGTGGTCGTCAATAGGAAGAAGGAGATACCACCGTGTAATATACAAGTAAATGGGAATATTCTTAAACACGTGAATCGGTATAATTATCTCGGAACAGTCACAACATCTGATGGGAGATGCCTTGAAGAGATTAGAACAAGAATCGCAATGGCAAAGGTAGCCTTTGGCAAGATTGAAAACATTACTGACCAATAAAAAGTTGTCATTGGCAACGAGAAAAAGGGCGTTGAGGTGCTTTATAGAACCTGTACTTTAGTGTGGGTGTGAAGCGTGTACAATGAGAAGACAAGCTGAAAAATACGTGACGGCTGTGGAAATGTGGTTTCTGGGGAAAATGCAAAGAGTGCCATGGACAGAAAGAAAAACCAATGATCAAGTCTAATAAGAAACAAATAAAAATCGAAAACTGATTTGAGAAATTAGACGCAGACAGTCACAATTTGTTGGCCACGTTATGAGAAGAAATAAATTGGAGAACTTGGTGACAACTGGCAAGATCGAGGGGAATAGAACAAAGGAAAGGCAGAGAAGTAAATATCTGGATGGCTTGACCACGTGGTATGGTCAAGACAAGAACATTGAGCTGATCCAAAACTCTAGTGATTGTGTGAGATGGCGATTCATGACCATCCACGCTTATACTTATAGTTCCAGTGGTACGTTGGTCATTCTACTCCATCCTCTACCACACTTCTTCCTGCTAGAGCCAAACTGGATTTCTCATCCCATTAGTTGTAGTCATTTATAGTTATCGATATGTGTTTCCTTTTGCAAAAGACAATAATCTATAGCTAATATCATGCCTCCTTTGCTAAGCCCCAAGTTCCCCCTGGGGGTACAATAGGGAGTACTTTTTGAACTCCTTCATTCCTATGTACACCAATGTGGTTTCGACACTAAAACCATTTCAGTTCCAATATGTTTGACAACTACGTGTATCAACGACTCATACTAGAAACATCCCGACCGAACTTCTGTGGGACATTCACTGAGAATCAATTATGAGAATGATTGCTGTTCTGGATGAAGAATCATATAGCCATGGCGAGGCCTCAGTGACCGCCTCCGCTTTCATTCTCATGCAGGATGTCATGATTGAATAAAAGGAACACGTGATGCCTTCTAAAATAGTTAATGTATAAACATATAAAAAAAAGAAAGAAAAAAAAAAACAATATTAACTACATAATACAAGTACATATTGCAAAATATCATGGGTATTAAAGTATGAGGACGGCGCAGTCAATTCCAGCATTTCTTGGGACTGTTTGTGATTTACTAGGCATGTTTACTTCCAGTAGTTTGCCATTGCATTCTAAACGACCAACGCTCATATCATTGTATGAAAATCAGCTCAAAGAGGTCTGCTTCCAAATCGACCTCAACCACACTGGAATGTTGACATTTTAAATTCCAACGAAATATGATAAGTATTAACACGCTTTGATCATGTTAAATTAAATGAGACGATCGGATTTAGACAGACAGACAGACAGACAGACACACACACACACACACACACACACACACACACAGACACACACACACACACGCACACACACACACATATAGACATATAGATGGACATACAGACAGACAGACAGACAGACAGACAGACAGACAGGCAGACCGATAGACAGACAGACAGACAGACTGGCGGACGGGCGGACGAGCAAAGGGATGATCGAATAGATAGCCAGGTAAGTAGAAAGACAAATAAAAGACAGCTAGACAGACAAGCTTTCGGACAGGTAAACAAACAGACAGACAGACGAATGGATAGATAATATTAACTTCGTTCAATCGTTTATTCATTATGCTTTTCCCTGAACGGCAGCTGGTATGCTAATCTTACATTGTAATGAAGTATATGATCAAAAATAACAATCCACACCCCTACATCAGGATCTATCATGTGATTGCCTTCAGCGACATTCTTACGTGGAACATACCAGAACTGCTGTAAAAGCAGAATGATGAAAACTCTTAATCCTAAATCTTCTTAGGAAAGTAATCGCCTTTGGGGATCCATCCACACATCATTTAGAAAGATAGCTCTAAACCAACGGTTCTCAAAGTAAGTAATATTGGCCCCCGATGACGGATAATTGCTGCTAGTTGAATCAATCAATCATGTGCCATGCCGTAAAGCGTGGGCGGTCATGACTCGCCATTTCACTCGATCACCAGTGTCGTGGATCAGCTCAGTGTTCCTGTCTCGTCCATGCCATGTGGCCAAGCCATCCAGGTATTTTCCTCTCGGTCTTCCTCTTGGTCTGTTCCCTTCGATCTTGCCAGTTGTCACTAAGTTCTCCAATCCATTTCTTCTCATAACATGTCCAAAAAATTTTGACTGTCTACGTCTAATTTCTCTAATCAGTTTACGATGTTCATTTGTCTCCTGTAGTACTTGGTCATTGGTTTTTCTGTCTGTCCATGGTATTCTTTGCATTTTCCTCAGAAACCACATTTCTGCAGCCATCAGATGCTTTTCAGCTTGACTGCTCATTGTCCAAGTTTCACATCCATACAAAAGAACAGGCTCTATGTATCCCCTCAACACTCTTTTTCTCGTTTCAATTGACATCTTTTTATTGGTCAGAATGTTTTTCATCTTGCTAAAGGCTACTTTCGCCATGGCGATTCTTGTTCTAATCTCTTCAAGGCATCTCCCATCAGATGTTATGACTGTTCCAAGATAATTGTACCGATTCACTTGTTGAAGAATATTTCCATTTACTTGTATATTACATTGTGGCACTTCTTCCTTCCTAGTGACGACCATAACCTGAGTCTTTTTACAATTTAATTCTAACCCCAGTTGCTCACTGTGTACAACAACCGCATCTACTAATTGTTGCAGGTCCTGCGCATTGTCTGCAATTAATACTGTATCATCTGCATATCTAATGTTATTGATGTTTCGTCCTCCAATGCTGATTCCATTTATATCCTCTACATTTCTGAAAATATTTTCACTGTATAGGGAAAAAAGATCTGGAGACATCACACATCCCTGCCTAACACCTCTCTTAATTGGCTGATACTGTCCCACTTCATTATCAATCCTTATTGCAGCTTGTTGTTTCCAATATATGTTTTTTATAAGTCTAATGTCTTTCCCATCAATTTGTAGATCTGCAAGCATATCCACCATGTTGACATGTCTAACTCTATCAAAAGCCTTTGTATAGTCAATAAAGCAAAGATGTATATCCTTGTTTACTTCTATAGCACGTTCAATAACTGTTCGCAGCATATACACAGCATTTACTGTACCCTTTCCTTCTACAAACCCACATTGTTCTTCCCCTATTTCAGGTTGTATCTTCTTCCTCACTCTTTGCATGATAATTCTTAGCAAAATCTTTGTGATGTGACTCATTATACTAATTGTTCTATGTTGATCACATTCCAAGGTTCCTGATTTCTTTGGGATTGCAATAAATACAGAGTTACATAATTCAGGAGGTATATCTCCAGTATCATATAATGTGTTCATCAGTCTGGTGACTTGCTCTAGTCCAAATTCTTCTAAAGCTTTAATCATTTCTGTTGTGATGTTATCTGCACCGGGGGCCTTGCCAGCTTTCATATGCTTAAGAACATTTCGAACCTCCATCTCCAAAATTGGCGGTCCTTCATTATTAAATCTAATATCATACTGTTCGTCTCTGTTATCATCATAAAGGTGTTTCACATAATCTGTCCATACATGTAGAATCTGGTCTTTTTCTATTATGATTTTGCCATCTTCAGTTTTTAGACACCCTGTTGATGTACTTGTTCTTTTATTAGTAAGTTCCTGAATTCTTTTGTGCACTAATTTGGTATTTTGACTGTTGTGTTGGTTTTCAATTTCTAAGCACTTTTCCTCAAGCCATGCTTCTTTTGCCTCCTTACATAATATTCTGACTTGTCTGTGAATTTCTTCATATTTGACAGAATTATTTTTGTTGAGTCTTCTTGTTTCCATGAGGTGTAAAATTTCTTCAGTCATCCATTTCTTACGACCCACCTTCTTTAATTTTGGAATAGTTGTTTCTGCAGCCACATTGATTGAATTCTTCAACGTTTCCCATTGATCATCCACATCCTGGAATAGGATCTCTAGATCAGACAAAATTTCAAATCTGTTCTGTACTTCTATGTTGAATTTGTTTTGTATTTCCTTGTCATTACTCAATGTACACAAATCATATTTAGTGTTTCCTGTTATATACTTGACTTTCTTCAACTTTATCCTCAATGTTCCTGTGAGTAATCTGTGGTCACTATAACAATCAGCACTGGGAACTGTTTTTGCTAGTGTTAATGCGTTTCTAAATCTTCTGCTAATCAGAATGTAGTCAATCTGGTTTCTAATCCTGCTATCAGGACTCCTCCATGTCCATAATCTTCTAGGGTGTTGCTTGAACCAGGTGTTTCCTACAATCATTTCCTGTTCTTTTGCCCACTCTACGAGTCTGTATCCTCTTTCATTTCTCTCTCTTAAACCATAGTTTCCTACTGTGTATCTATCCCCTTGATTTCCTACTTTTGCATTGAAGTCCCCTATTATGATGTTTATTTCTGAATTTTTACATTTCTTTAAGGCAGACTCTATGTCATTATAAAATTCTTCTACACTATCTTCACTGGATTCTCCTGTTGGGGCATATACTTGAATAATATTTATGCTAAAAGGTCTGCCACTTAATTTAACTAGTAGAACTCTGTCCGACACGGCCCAATATCCTTGAACAGATTTTGCTGTTTTCCGGTCCAAAATAATTGCCACTCCTCTATGACGATCTTCACCTCCATAATAAATAATCTTGAAATCTTCCTCTATCTTGATACCTGCTCCTGTCCATCTCGTTTCGCACATACCTAAAATATTATTTTTTTCCCTTTCAATTTCTTGTTTTATGTTCTCTAATGTTCCGTCGTTGTTTAACGCCCTAACGTTCCAAGTTGCTAATTTTAACGTCTCTGTCCTTGTCTTGCGATGACCAGTCTTTAAGAGAATCATGATATACTAGGCACTTTTAAAGAGGTAGTTTGCCGTTGCTTTCCTCTATGGCAGTGACCTTACTGGTCGGAGACCGCAGCCATTGACTCAAGAAGAGTTCGTCTGCCTGCCGTCGTGAAGCTCGAGGCCATGACCCACAATATCTGTCGGCTGCCCTCAAAATTTCATCCACCACCTGCCTTCCGTGGCTTCTTTTGAAAACTTCCAATAAAAGGAACACAAAATAACATCACATAATCCACAGGAAAACACTATTCACAGGGAATCCATAGGAAATCACACGAAATCCAAAGGATAACACTAAATAGCGTCCCTCCGAAAAGTAACGCTTCATTTTGTCGCCATTGTACCGGAAGCAGTGGTAATACAGAATACAGAAGTGGTAATACAGCTAGCTGAAGCATTCATTGATTCATTCAGTAGCATGTCCTTTGCAGAACCTCGCTCCCGTAACAACCTTCGGGAAAACGTCTTGTTCATAAGCAAGATGTCCCGCGTCCGATACACCAATCAAGAGATCATCTGCCACATCCTGCATCCATCTTCTCTTTGGCCTTCCTCTTCCTCTATTCCCATGCAAAGGCATTTATGCGCTGTTTAGCTTGTTTAGTAAGTGACCAGGTCTCACAGGCGTATGTTGCAATGGGAAGAGGCATGCAGTTGAAGCGTAGACACCGAAAAAAACAATATATTGTACGATGTCTAGCGTGGCATGTTTCGCTGCATCTGGCCAGGTACACACCGCAGAGTTCTATATTATATGAAGTGAATAAACGAAAACTGTTTCGGCTGAAATGCTGAGGGAATACGGAGGCCAACATGGCCGTGTGGAAAAGATCGCTTGCTCTTAAACTTCCGGTGTGCTGATGCCGAGGTAGCGGGTCCAACCCCTACACCGGTCAGTTGGACAAAAATTTTGACTTCTCGTCCTTGACATGAGGATGTACATTGCAAGTACCTCAAAAGTTGGAGTGGATTCGCCTGCTGACGAGGGACACTGGTAATAGGAAAAGCTAATCCACACGCGAAAGTCAGTCCAGTGCACTCCCCAGAAGTGGCAACTACGAGAAGTAGTAATACCTGCATGGGCTACTCTTGAGTTCAAAGAGAGCAATGGCAAAGAAGAAACAAAGGGAATATACTGTTTTGTTTTGCAATTAGGTTTTATATTAACAATTGTTGATTGTCCATCATTGCCATATTGTCTGTCATTGTCAGTCCCTGGGTTACCTCAGATTTGGTTAATACCAAGAAAGAGATATTTATAGTCAAGTGGTTATATGCCAGCGCTTAAGTTGCATCCTAGAAGGCAGCACATTGTATCCTGGATAGGTCTTGAGTCTACGTGGCGAAGTGGTTACAACCCTGCCTCGCACTCCGAAGGTTATGGGTTCGATTCCCGGCTACGACATTCGGTTCTCGAGTGCAATTTTCTCGGAGATCCCCTGGGGTTGTTGGTGGAGCTACGGAGTTGGTGCTTTGAGCGAAGCTCTCGACAGGCCGCCTTGCGGAAAGAGACCGGGCCATATGAGATCACACCCGGTGCAATGAAGTCGACCCTCTTGTCTTTTACAACCCTAAATTCTATATATGTCCAGGAAGAACATCTCTTAACAATTACAGCAATAAATAATAGCAGCAGAAGAATATTGCGAAGATATATACCATATGCAGTGAATCATTATTGGCACCTTTCCGTCTTGACAGACGATAGTTTGGTACACTGTGCTTCAAAATGGCTTAATAACTACAACCCATGGCTGTGGCGATTGTGGCCGATAAGGCCAATTCGTGCTGTAAATGTTTTTCCACAGTGGATGCATGTGAAAACATGTTCATTTCCACCATCATGCACAATCTTACGTTTCTCACGCTCTGTGTGTGCTTTATCTACAATCATTTTCTCCTTTGTCTTTATTCCATTTCTGATAGTTGGCCTCCATGCAACACGTTCAGTGGCGACTCCCAATGTGCATTATCAATGCCTGTATCAATCATGTCCCGCTTACACACATCTTTGTATCGTAGTAGAGACCGACCCTGAGATCTCCTACCCATCTGTAATTCACCAAAAAAGATGTCCTTTGGTATTCTACCATCATCCATCCTCCTAACGTGTCCTATCCATCTAAGTCTACGAAGACTGAGCATGGAACACACCGTCACACAACCTGATCTTTCCAATACTTCAGTATTTGTGATTTTGTCTTGCCACTTAATACCAAGTATTCTTCGCAGACACCGCATATGAAAGCTGTTAAAACGTTTCTCTTGGTGTGAGTAAGTTGACCAGGTTTCACTGCCATAAAGAAGAGTACTAAGGACACAGGCTTGGTAGACGAGGACTTTTGTTTTGGCAGTAAGCTTCCTGTTCTCCCAGACTCTTTTTGCTAACATGTTCATTGTTGTTGCTGCCTTACCAATCCTTATGTTGATTTCCTGATCTAGGGATAATTTGCTATTTACCTCTGATCCTAGATATGTAAAATGGTCTACTATCTCCAGTTCGGCGTCGTCAATAAAGATTGATGGTACCCCATGTGCACCTTGTGACATAATCTGTGTCTTCTATTTTGTTAATTGTTAAACCAAATTCAGAACAAGCATTGGAGAATGCAGATAGTAGATGTTGTAGTTCTTCCCCAGAGTGGGTCGTAATTGCAGCATCATCCGCAAAAAGCAACTCTCTGATTAGTACCCTCCTAATTTTGGTCTTGGCCTTCAATCTCTGATTGTGCGTTAGTGAATGTATATACCACCATCCTGATCATGAAAGGCATATTTAAGTAGAAGTGAAAAGTATATTCCAAAATGGGTGGGGGATAGTACACAACCTTGCTTAACTCCACTCTTGATTTCAAACTCTTCTGAAGTTGCACCATCAAACTTGATTACACCCTTCATGCCTGAATGGAACGATTCCACAATGGACAGAAGAGTTGGTGGGTAGCCAGTCGTTTTTAGTGCCTTGAACAGACTCTCACGACTGACCAAATCAAATGCCTTTGTGAAGGCAATAAACAGTGGTTGATTTTGCTCCCGGCATTATTCTTGCGTTTGTCGCAATGAGAATCTTATATATAAAAGGCGATCTCCGTCTGTCTGTCTGTATGTCCGTATGTCCTTTATGCACTCGCGAACGGCCCATCCGATTGAGATGAAATTTTCTACACGTCTTCCTTTCATTCCAGCGCAGCCCACTGTGATATTTTTTTAGTGTGAAATCGGCTGCTTACCCAATATTATTTAATTTTCCATTTTTCATTATAATTTCATATATCTCAGGGGACCTAACTCTGTAAATGTTATTTCAAGGGGAATAACTTTTCTGTATACCTTATAGTCATATTGTTGCATCGTTTTCAAAGATTTATAAACTCTTTGTCTATAGTTATATACCGGCATATGAGTTATAATAAATAGTGATACAATCTTTAAGGCATTTTCAAAGTTTTCATAAAAATAATGCATAATGCATAACATTGTAACTCATCTTTTTATGCTTAAAGAATAAATAAATAATAGCTACCTTATCTCTATCAAGTTTGAAGATTTTATATTTCTTTACACTGTCGCCAACTCTAAGAAGACATGGAACAACTTCAGCCATTATTAAATCTACAGGCATATGCGTTATATTCCTCCTCCTCCTCCTCTCCCCTCCTCCACCTCCTACCCTCTTCCTCTTCCCCTCCCCCTCCTCCCTCTCCCGTCTCCCTCCTCCTCTTCCCTCTTTCTCGTCCTCCTCCCTCCTCCTCCCTCTTCCTCACCTTCCTCCTCCTCTTTCCTCCTCCTCCCTCTTCCTCCTCCTGCCTCCTCGCCCTCCTCCCTCCTCCTAATCACTCCTCTTCCTTCCTCCTCCCTTCTCCTCCTCTCTCCTCCTACTCCCTCCTCCCTCCTCCCCCTCCTCCTTCTCCTCCCTCTTCCTTCTCCTCCATCTTCCTCCCTCCTTCTCCTCCCTCCTCCTCCCTCTTCCTCCATCTCCTCCTCCCTCCTCCTCATCCCTTCTCCTCCTCCCTTCTCCTCCTCCCTCCTCATCCTCTCTCCTCCTCCCTCCCTCCTCCTCCCTCTACCTCCTTCCTCCTCCTCCCTCCTCCTCCCTCCACATCCCTCCTCCTCCTCCCTCTTCATCCTCCCTCCTCCTCCTCCCCCTCCTTCTCCTCCCTCTCCCTCTGCCTCCTCCCTCCTCCTCCTCTCTCCTCCTCCTACCTCCTCCTCCCTCCTCCTCCATCTCCCTGCTCCTCCCTCCTCCTCCTCCATCTCCCTCCTCCTCCCTCTCCTCCTCCCTCCTCCTCCTGCGTTCTTCTCCTCTCTCCTTCTCCCTCCTACTCCTTCTCCCTCCTCCTTCTCCTTCCTCCTCCCTCTTCCTCCTCCCTCTTCCTCCTCCCCCTCCTCCCTCCTCCTCCCTCTTCCTCCTCCCCTCCTCCTCCTGCCTCCTCCTCCCTCATCCTCCCTCCTCCTCCCTCCTCCTCCTCTCTCCTCCTCCTAATCCCTCCTCCTTCCTACTACTCCTCCTCCTTCCTCCTCCTCCTCCTTCCTCCTCCCTCCTCTTTCCTCCTCCTCCTCTCTCCGCCTATCTCTTCCTCCCTCCAACTCCTCCCTCCTCCACCTCCCTCTTCCTCCTCCCAGCTCCTACTCCTCCTTTTTCTTCTTCTTCTGCTGCTGCTGCCGCTGCTCCATTTACCCAAGTTAATTGCTGGGGAAGATGTAAAGATCTTTCAAGTGCTCTTTCTAATGCTTTTTGTAAGTTGGTCTTCGTTTATCTAAGGTTGTTCTAACTGCAACCAATAAATGATTAGACAGACAGACAGACAGACAGACAGACAGACAGACAGACAGACAGACAGACAGACAGACAGACAGACAGACAGACAGACAGACAGACAGACAGACAGTCGGGAACGGGAACTTATATGACTACTTATATGAATTAAATGAGATGCTCCACACCAGGAGCTGGGCGATGCCGGGCCGGGTCAGACAGACAAACAGACAGACAGACAGACAGACAGACAGACAGACAGACAGACAGACAGATAGTCGGTAACGGGAACGGGAACTTATATGACTACTTATATGAATTAAATGAGATGCTCCCCACCAAGGACTGGGCGAAGCCGGGCCGGGTCAGCTAGTATCATATAAATGGTAGACCGGTTCTGTCCGAAGCTGCACTGTGATTCGGGGTAGACTTGATTGCCTAGGACTTGAAGTCTGCGCAGAACAATTCTGGCAAATACTTTCCCAACAGTACACAGAAGTGAAATACCCCTATAGTTGTTACAGTCGCTCCAATCGCCCTTGTTCTTGTACAGTGTTATGATGCTTGAATCTTTGAAATCCTGTGGGACTTGTCCTTCACGCCAGCATAGCTCTATTAGCTGGTGGGTCTATAGAGTGAGTGTGTCTTGCTCCCTCCTATTAACCTCTATTGGAATCTCATAATTACCTGGAGCCTTGCCAGATGCAAGTTCATTTATAGCACACTTAACTTCTGTTATGGTGGGAAGTGTGTCCAGGTGGTCAATAGTTGGCAGGGCCTCTATGGCGTTGAGGGCATCATCCGCTAGTTTGGTCTCACTTGAGTAAAGCTCTAAATAGTGCTCTCCCCATCTGCTGTTTCTTATCAGTTATGATTTCTCCAGTCAAGGTTTTCAGTGGTACTCTTCTTTTGATCATTGGACCACAAGCTTTCTTTATCCCTTCATACATGCTTCTGATGTTTCCTTTATCACTTGCGATTTGAATGGACTCACATAACTTGATCCAATAGTAATTTGCAGTGAATACATGAATTATATTTTGGCTGAAATAAATAAACCACACAGGTCAGCATGGCCGAATGGAAAGAAACACCCCGTTTTCAAACATCCTGTGTGATGATGCTGAGGTAGGGGCCGACCCCTACACTGGTTAATTGTTGACTTCTCGTCCTTGATTTGGGAACTTAAATTACAAGTACCTGTGAAGTCGGAGTTGGCTTGCCTGAGTGCGAGGGACACTGGTATTAGCGGAAGTTAATTCACATGCAAAGTTAAGTCCAATGCTACTACAAAGTAGCGTGTATGGAGTAAGAATGAACCCCCCCCCCCCCCCCCCCACACACACACATACACACATCGTCACTGATGTTCCTCGAATATTAAACATGTGTTATCGCCACGTTTTAAGTTTGCGATTACCATGGGGATAACAAACACACCCTCGAACAATATCAGTGACATATGTCGGAACATGACACAATACATTATGCAACCAAGTGTATGCAAAATTCAAGATTAGTGAATCTGCCACATGAACATGTGGTTTCGGGTCGCAGACAGCAGATCACACACTCCAAGAATACCCAAAATACGAATATCTAGTCAAACCATCTGGCTTAGAGAAATATAGAGAATGTTAGAGAAATAGGATGTCTAGTTGGTCATACATCGAGGTGCACTTGTTCCTGTGGAGGGGCGCTGTCATCATTTGGAGGAGACAGGTTCGAATGCTGGTCTCTACAATTCAGCCCAGGCTTTGTGATATGGAAAAGTATAACCCCACACCAGGTTCCCGCTATAGGTTGTAGTATTGTGCCTTTTTTAAGCACAATGGGCAAACTATCGTCTATGAAGACGGCAGGGTGGCTAGTATTCCTGTGTGTAACAGATTCTGTGGCAAACAAAAAGTCGGTTTGGACCTAACAAAATTGTATGACGGAAAATGGGAAGTAGGGGCGTGTCCCAGTTATGACCTAAACGTTGTTAATATGGTAGCAGACATGGTGAATTATAACGCAATGACAACATTTCGGCGATATATAAGCCCATGGCTTATATGCTTACGGCAATTCATTATCCCATGGCATTACACAGTCACATTCACTAAGGGAATACAATGTTTTCAACAGCAGAAATTTGCATATTCAAATCGAGTCTTATTTAAGATTTTCGGTACCTAAATTGTTTTCCCTTCATCCACAGTTTCACCGGTTGCCATGTTATGTAGACAAGTGTGACCTTGGGTTCCTGGAAGGCACAGTCTTGTGGAGTTTCCTGACAGATTTGGACAGGGACGACAACCCGCTCTTTTTCACAAAAATTCCCCAAGAGTTCTCTGACGTGCAGAAGCGGGTCAAGGAATTCTGGGTATGTATATTGCCGTCTTGGCAACCGTGATAACCTAGCAGTCAGACGCTGGCCTGCCAGTTCGGTAGTCATGGGTTCAAATCCCCGTCTATGCGGATTTTAAAAACTGACCTTGATTCCCAGACCCATCCAAAAAATGGGCACCAGCAAATGACTGCGAAGTAAAAGCTGCCGGCGGGATAGTGACAGCACCCCTCAAGTGCCGATTGGTCTAAAAATAAATATGGGTTTGGTACCCTATGTCCTTGCGCCTTTAGGCTGACACATCCGACTTCTGCGGGCATTTGTTGACCGGATGAGCGCAGAAGAAGAAGAAGAAGAAGAAGAAGAAGAAGAAGAAGAAGAAGAAGAAGAAGAAGAAGAAGAAGAAGAAGAAGAAGAAGAAGAAGAAGAAGTGACATATGTCCAATACGCCTTACTTAAGGCGAATAGAATAACAAGGTTCCTTTATTTCACAAGCTTTACCCAGCAATCTTGTTCTCCTTATAGTCCATGCTGTGTGACTTTTGTGACCATGGCTGTCCATAGCCTTCTATCTCTTGTGCACCCGATTATTTCTCATACCGACGTTCTCCCATGCCAATCAAATTGTTCATCATCTTCTCTCTTGGTCTCTGCCTCCGTCTCTTCCCCTCCAACTTTCATATTTTGATACATACTCCAGCTTTCCCTTCTCAGGACATGCTCAAAGAATGTTGACTGTCTTCTTCGGATGCAGTAATCAGTTCTCTTTGTGAGTTAACTTCTTTCAAGATATCTTCTTTGCTCTTTCTATCCGAGTATGGTGTTTTCATAATTCGTAATTGGGCGGCTTTAAAGGTGATTTAGGAGAAATTGGCACATACAATGTGTGGAAGTCACCGTTCTTAGGCCAACCTACGAGAAGCAGAAGAAGAAGAAGAAGAAGAAGAAGAAGAAGAAGAAGAAGAAGAAGAAGAAGAAGAAGAAGAAGAAGAAGAAGAAGAAGAAGAAGAAGAAGAAATAATGATAAGAAGAAAGAAAGAAAGAAAGAAAGAAAGAAAGAAAGAAAGAAAGAAAGAAAGAAAGACAGACAGACAGAAAGACTTACAGAAAAATAAAGAACGAAAGAAAGACTAATAATAATACTACTACTAATAATAATAGTACTAATAGGAGGAGGAGGAGGAGGAGGAGGAGGAGGAAGAAGAAGAAGAAGAAGAAGAAGAAGAAGAAGAAGAAGAAGAAGAAGAAGAAGAAACGTTTGTCTATTCTTGTCTCCGGTGACCACTGACGAGGGGTTTTCCCTATCTCTCCCCAGGAAGGACCGGCCCCAGCCGACATCAACCACTGAGCGACTCCACCATCTCATCGCAATGACTGCCCACTACTCTATCTCAGCGATCTTTCTGTTGACCAGACTCCAGTTACATTTCGATTGTCCAGTATAGAGTTGCAACCATATTCACATCTAGAATTATTTAAAGCAAGCCAGGGTTGATTTCAAATTTAGGGGTTTGTTAAGGATGGCCAGAAAATTGTTATTTTATTAAAGGGCAGTTTTCAAACACTAATGATTGCTGGAATCCATGTGTGTTCTTTCTTTCTTTCTTTCTTTCTTTCTTTCTTTCTTTCTTTCTTTCTTTCTTTCTTTCTTTCTTTCTTTCTTTCTTTCTTTCTTTCTTTCTCGAAAGTCTTATGTAAAGTACAAACATATCAGCTCTCCAGGAAACACAGTTTTGTGATATCTTCTAGATATGACCAGTTTTAAATGTTCCTATATCAGTCGACACATTGGACTGGTCACCCTTGCACATGACCATTTTATGACAACAGACGTGGACATGTCCCGAGGGCACAGTGACGAGGTGCAATTTCAAACCTTTAAAGTTTAGTCAGAGCGCTTGCTTAGCGCCCAAACTTGCAAAATACCCCCATGGCTTGTGCATTCATCACCTCTGGCAGCAACAGTCAAACTCCTGACCTTTACGTGGCAGAACTGTTTTAACTAACAGGAGAAAGGGCGACGACGAGTCTTTGGCGCCATAAAACCAGACTGCTCTAGATATGTATGTACGTTCATACATACGCAGCCATGTGTGTACATACACATATATCTAAATTCGAGAAAGACCACTGTCTACTCTAGAAAAGGAAAAGTGCTGAAGATGGAGGCACCACAGAAATCCGGATGCCACGCAATGAAGCCATAAAATATGTTGATTATTGCAACACGTTAAGGTGCTCGCCCTGTTATTGATCCCCAGGGAGGTGCAGTACGAGGCCCTATGCCTCGAAAGGATCCTTCTCAGATGTTATGTGGAGCCAGGGGACCTGAGAATAGAGCGTCTGACCATACCAAGCAAAGACTGAAAATAACGCACTAGAATCCGGAGGGTGTCAGCAAAAAAAAACAAAAAACATTTTGAACCAAGAACAGGTAAATGCATGTTGCTTGCAAGAAACTCACCTCAGCGAAAACATAGCCTTCAAAATCAGAGGCTACCGGTGCTACCAATCTGACCGAAGAGACTGGTGAAAGGGTGGGATACTGACCCTTGTAAAGAATAACATCACTGCTTCCCAAATTGAAGTATACATGGAAGGGGCCGAGTATCAGACACTTAGACTTAAGACAGACAATACAGATCTACGCCTGATCAATCAGTACTGTCCAAGGTGATCGCCTGCATGCACTGGGCACATTATCATTAAAAGACAAAATATGATTGTTTGTGGGACTTCAACCGCCACTCGCAGATCCGGGGCTATGATCACATGAGCTAGAGAGGAGATAGACAGGAAGACGCAGCATGAGAATAGATTCATCTTGATTAACAAGCTGTCTGACCCACATACCTTCTACTCGAGATCATGGCACAGTACAACTACACCTGATCTGGCTTGTCATTCCCCAGACCTGGGGTGGAACTTCACTCAAATTGTTGGGAATCAACTTAGTGGCAGTGACTATCGTTTTCTAACTAGTAAATGAGCTTACAAGTGAAAACAGCACACTCTCCAGGCAGAACTACAAGAAAGCAGACTGGGCAATGTACAAACATCACACCAGCACTGGTTAGAAATCTGAACACAGATAAAGACATAAATAAAGCATAAGGGTCGTTCATTTGAAACCCGTTCCAATGGCTTTATTACAAAAGCATGAAAGAAACATTAACAGGTGTGGTAGAATTAACAAAGCATTCATTTTGAATGAATTATGCACCATGGGTAAGTCAGAAGAAGTCGCCGTAGGCATTCAGGCAAGCGTCCCATTGCTTAGGTAGGCGGCGAATGCCGTCTGCGAAAAAGGATTGTGGTTGCTCACTGAACCAAGATTTACCGCGTTCATTACGTCTGCATCTGTGTGAAATCGTTGCCCCTTGAGAGCGTTTTTTTAAGAGGTCCCAACACATGAAAATCACATGGTGACAAATCAGGACTATGGGCTGGATGTTGCAGAATTTCCCACTTCTTCCAAGCTAATGTTTCCTGCCCAATTTTTGCGACATGCGGACGAGCATTATCGTGCAACAAAATCACACCGCGAGAAAGCATTCCGGGCCGTTTATTCTTAATGGCTTTTTGCAGCTTGTCTAGTGTTTCCAAGTAGTGGGTAGTGTTGATGTTGACATCAGGCTCTTTAAAGTCGGCCAACAATAGGCCTTCATGGTTTAAAAAAAAATGCGCTCAGCATAACCTTACCAGCGGAAAACTGTAACTTTAATTTTTTGGCTTTTGGTGATCAAGCATGCTTCCAATGCATTCTCTCTCTTTTGCTGCTCGGCTCAAAGTGGTGACGGAAGAGAAATGCATCACTCTCCACTCTGTAACGCAGCAAGTGGTTCAAACACCATCCCATGCGTTCCTCTTTTGGTGGTCGGTCAACATCCGTGGTACTCACTGTGAACACACCTTCCGATTTTGCAGTTTCGTACGAACGACCTTTTGAATTGTCCCAATTGACACATCAAATTCTTTCGCTAGCGAACGTATGCTTCGACAACGGTTCATCTGTACTGCTTCATCAATTTTGACGATGGTTTTTTTTTCTGTTGCAACAATATGCGCTTGATCCGGCCGTCGAAGATCTGTCGTGAACTGACGTCCTTTCCGAAATATTCGTGCCCAGTCTGTCACTGTTGTCTTCGACACACATTTGTTACCGTACGCTGCCTGCATTCTTCGATGAATGTCCACAGGTCGACGTCCTTCAAATGAAAGAAACTGAATCACCGCTCTTTAAGCTTCTTTGGACGGATTTTGGATCAACTCGGCCATTTTCACAACGGTCAGAAACAGAACCTATGCATCATGGGACGATAAGTACGTGTTCTTTTATTCATTGGTCAGCACTTATCACATGACTGACATAATCATGTTCAACGTACACAATTACGCCCGGTACGGCACGAACGGATTTCAAATGAACGCTCCTAATAGTTGAAGAGTTTGGTAAGTGCATACTACAAGCAGCATAGCTAGCTGAGTCACTTACTCTTCCTTATGTTATTAAGTTCTCATCCACTGTCCACTGTGGATGGTGTGCTAGTGGCCCCGAGTAACAAGATGTTAAGTCCATCCCATGGTATGCTTTTGACATACTACAATCTCCTCTCTGTCACAACCTGGTGCAGTACAACAGGCTTGTGTACAATAATCGTCATACATTGTTGAAGACATAACTCACTTGTGTGGTTGATAATGTCTATTTGATGTAAAGTACTTGTCGTTGTAAATATATATTCTGGTATAATGTTCTTGCGTATCTGCTTTGCGACTAACGAGTGACTTTTGGTTACTAAGCTGCCCCGTGCCTGAACGAGGGACTGTTTCTTTCCCGATTCAGAACAATACTGATCGCGAGGTTCTCTCGTGTTAACCCAAGTTTTTGTCACTACAGCTCACTGGCTTAGCCGCCTAACTGGCATTCTGGCCATGTCACGTATTTCTGTCTAGCTATAGTCTGTTTTCAGATGAACTGTTGTGTAAAGTTTACGTCTCATCTTTCAGTCATAGTTACTGTATCTAGATACATAACACAAATGATGGTTGCAAGAGAAAACACAAATCAATGACCACATGCAGCTATGAACAATAATATCAGGAATCCAGTGTGTGACTAGCTGGGGGGGGGGGGGGGGGGGGGAATCGTGGTAGAGGTTGAAGCAGAGGCATGCTTAACCGACCGGCAACTAGAGTAGCCGTGTTCTTTGACATCTTCTGGGAGTGACAAGCCAGATAGCATTAGAAACCAATGGCTCTTGTAAAAATGTCTGGCTCAATACTGAGAATCGAACCCAGTAACTTCTTACCTTCATTATGATCATCTGCATTAATAATCATAGAAGCAAGTGTATCTAAATATGTGCATATCAAATTTACATCTCATCTAATTCCTCTTGTACCTTGTGGTGTCGAGGTGAAGCATAAACAGCAAGAGAGTGCCCGTTTATGGGCTTCATATATTGAGATTCCCATGGACCCTGCAATTCCCCCTGTCCATCGTTTACTTGGCTGGCCTTTTCTTCTGCTTCCATTTTGGTCTGTACATCATTGCTTGTTGTGGTATATTGTTAGCTGTAATCTAGTTATATAGCCAAACCGTTTAACTTGCTGTTCACTGATGAAATCAAGCGCTGCTATAACCACAACTTTAGCCCTGATTTCTTCATTTCTCTCTTCTTTATACATTGAGTATTCTTCTCAGTAATCTCATTTCTGTTGTGATTTTTCTTTTCTCTTTTTCTGTCATTGTCCAGGTTTGGCATAGGGTTGGCATGAAGATTGTGTTGTAGAGTGCTTTTTAGTAGTTATTGATACATGTTTGTTCTTTAGTATTGGTGCCATTTGTCCAATGAGTTGGTTTGCTTTACTGGATTTATTTTCGATCTCATATTCTGAATTGCCATTTGATGATATTATACTTCCTAAGAACTTGAAGCTCTTTACTTGTTTCAGGGGGTGTTATGTTAGAAGAATCTTTGTTGGTTTCTTCTTTGGTTGTAGTCGTAGGAACTCCGACGAGAAGCTTCCGATCATCAGAAGTTCCACCTTCCCCAAGCATTTCGAACCCTTTAATTTCTTAATACTTTCTGGGGGCGGTCCCGTTCGGGTCATGACTCCTGGCGTCTGCCTCCTGCCGTGGAGACTTTAGTTCGGTCATATTCGTTATCCCTGATGTTAAGCTTGTCCCTTCGCTGTTACCTTGTCCACTCTCAAGTCCCCCCTCCCTCGGTGGGGATAGCCCGTGCAGTCTGTGCCTGCCCCTTAACACGTCAGGTCGTGGGATGCTAGCTCCATCACCCGCCACGGCCTCTGTCGCCTCTACTTATCTTCGTTGCCGTGTGCCTTCCTCGTGCCCCGTTCACGGCGCCGCACCCTATTAGGAAGCCGGATTCTTCCTTTCTACTCGGACCCACCTCTTGGTCTGTCTGCAACTGACTATACCACGTAGTATGCATACCTCGTGACAATGTGAAGTGGGGGTTATTATGGCAGCTTTGTTAAATGCGCTCGGACTGGGTGCGACCTACGGTTAATTATCGCTATATTGTGGAGGTTGGACGTCGGCCGACATTTGCGTGATTGACTGCACTGGGACTCGCCACCACGTTCGAAGGAAAGGCTAAAGAGCTGACACGAGACGTTGTAAAGTTCGTGGTTTTGATTGAGAAATTGTTGGTATTGCAGTCACCGCTTCTAACCATACTAGTTCCGAGACTCATTCCAATTTAGGTTGCGGCAGTTCCACAGCCAGCACGAGGCCTTTTCGGCAGCCTCAGACAGTTGTTTTTGGGCCGGGCCCTTGCTCGTCCTTTGATGCCCATTCGTTTCAGCACATCAAACACGGAGTAGGAGACAAGACCTCGCGCGCCTACCTCGACGGCGAACAGCCTGACGGTGTAACCCTCCCGCCTAAGACTCGCGACCATGTCATTGTACTTCTCTGTCTTGTGCAGGTGCTGCTCCTCAATATTCGATTCGTACGGGACAGTCAGCTCAATCAGCGTTAGCTGCTTGGCTGACGAGGAGCTAAGCACAATGTCAGGTCGCAAGCCAAACCTTCGGATCACCTCAGGGTAATTGCCACGGTCCTTTAGGTCTACGGTCAGTTGCCAGTCCCTCGCACCGTCGAAGACGGTAGCAAGCGGCAAGTCGTCAGCTTTACCATTTTTGCGCCCTGCTCGGACGAAGGAAATTTCCATCGGCCTCGGTCCGTTCCCCTCTTTGTTAGCTTTCATCCTTGCCACGTCCACTATGGCGGCCAACTCGGTCAGGACTTTGTTATGTCGCCATGTGAAACGCCCCTGGGTTAGGGCAACCTTGCAACCAGACAGCACGTGCTCCGCTGTCTGGACTATCTGGACTTTCGTGTAGAGGGGACAAAACGGGTCGGTAGTTAACCCCCACGTTGCAAAGTTGGCACCTGATGGCAGGACATCGTAGAGGGATCGGATGACGACACTTAGACGCAGTGGTGCCATGCGCCAGATTTCGTTCCACGTAATGGATCTCTGCACAACCGCTTCCCATGACATCCACTACGCTTGCTGCGCCTGTTGGGCAGCCTTGCGGAGTCTTCCGTCATCTTCCTCCTTGCGGATCTCCTTGACCACCAGGTCCCTGCGTTCCTTGGCATTCGCCTTCGACCACATCGGATCATTCACTTGGAATCCGAACCCTTGCTTGCCAAGCTGGGTGTGGCCCATTACCTCCTTCAGCTGGAGTGTAGCCTGGGCTTGTTCGACTGCGCTGACGACTTTCCACTTCCTTCCCGTCTTCAAGGCGGGAACCGAAGCGCTGACCGTTATGTCTGGAGACTCGCGCAGCATCATCGCGAGTCAGGCTTTTCCGGCTTTAAACTCTTCCATGAGGGACAGAAACGGGAGGACGAGCTTGCTCTGCTTACAATACAATGCGACAGTCGTGAGGCATGTGGGTACTCCAAGCCACTTTCTCATGTATCTGCTTGTCTTGCCCTCCATGGCGCTCACTGTGGTCACGCCGATATCATATATCAGCAGCGGCCACAGGAGTTTCGGAATAAGCATAAACTGGAGCACCCAGATTTTGAACTTGCCTATCAGCCTGGTCTTATCGATGGTATTCAGGCCGTTCGTCAGCATTGTTTGTATCTCCGCCACCGCGTTCCTGTCCGTCAGGGTTGAGTCGTACACACGACCGAGACTCTTCACAGGTTCCTCCATCACCGTGGGAATCGCCTGTCCGGATACCGTGAACCTCCTTTCCACCGCCTTACCCTTCATGATCGACAGGCTTCTCGATTTCTTTGGCTTGAAGCTCATCCTGCATCAGCCAATCAGATCGCCCAGCCTGATGAGAGCGCTACGAGCATCGCTCTCCTTCGGTGTCAGGATTGTCGTATCGTCCATGAAGGCCTTCAGCGGTGGCGTGTTCACCTCTTCACTGAGTCTCGGCCGTGTGCATAGCCGGATGCCGCATCCAGTATGACCTGCATGGCTATGACAAATAATATTGGCGAAATCGTACATCCATGGCAATACCCACTTCCAGGTCGATCCATCTGGTCGTGAACGTTTTGGTCGAGAACCGAAGAGAGAAGCCCGAGAAGTACTGCACTAGCATTTCTGTTATGTTCTCGGCACGTGATAAACCTTGAGTGCATGCCAGACCAACTGGTGTGGCACTGACCCATAGGCGTTCGCCAGATCCAGCCATATCACGTGGAGTTCTTCCTTCTTCGTCTTCGCTCTCTGGATAGCATCCCAGATCATGGTACTGTGCTCGAGACAACCGGGGATTCCTGGTAGCCCCCCTTTTTGAACCGCTGACTTGATGTACTTGTTCCCCGTCAAGTACTTCGTGATTCGACTGGCCATGATCGAGAAGAATATTTTCCCCTCAACGGTTAGAAGAGAGATCGGCCTGAATTGGGTAATGCCTGCAGAGTTCTGCTCTTTTGGAATGTAGATTCCGTTGGCCGTCTTCCACTCCGTGCTGACATGCTTTTGCTTCCACGCGGATTTCAGTATCCGGTGTAGCTTCATAAGGACTTTCGGTCATCTTTTATAGACTGTATAAGGCACACCGTTGGGCCCCGGTGCTGACTTGCTTTTTGCCTTCTTCACTACTGCAACCACCTCGCTCCACATAGGAGGCCTGGAATTGAACTCCACAGTTGGTTCCGCCGGGCTTGTGAGTCCCTCGATCTCTCCGAGTGGGACGTTCCGTTGGGCATCGGAGTACGTCGTCACGAGGTGGTTCTCCAATTCCTCTTTGCTGACGTAGAGGACGCCAGATCGCGGCTGCTCGAACAAGCCTCGTGCAGACTCGTATGGTTCCCGGAAGAACCTCTCATGTTCCTTCCGGGTTTTCCGCCCGTTTTTTTGCAAAACCTTTCCGCACGGGAGAAGGCATTGTGCCTGGCTTTCAGATGATGACACACCTGGCGCAAGCCCTCCTTCTCATGCTCGGGCGCTGATTTCCATCGTCTCCGAGCGAAGTTCTTTTCTTTCCTCACCTCTTCAAGCAGTCTCTGCAGCCGGGCCTTCTGCGGCAGAGTTGCTTCCCTCCTTTGGCTGCTACCAAAATGACTCAGCGAGTGGAGGTAGACAATCTCTCCGAACTTTACTAACTTATCATCAAGGGATATGTGTACTCATCTTCTAAAACACCGAACAACTTTGCGTCTAGTGACGCCCTCTGCCTTCCTGGTGGCATTAGGGAGCTTGAGATCTTCACTGCGCGGGTACGTCACAGGTGACACCGTCACACGTGACGATGTCACGTGTGACAACTTGAGTATTATCAGCTCTGTGGGGTTCGCCCTGACTGATATCCTCTTGCGTCTCATGCTCCCTTTCAGGGCTGCGCTGTCGTGCTTACTGTGACGCACTTCTTTCCAGCGTGAATTCTCATTCCCCGGAAGGACGGGAAGCTCCTACCACAAACGCATGAGTAGTCCAACGTCCGTTGTTCTGAGCTCATGATTGGACGGTCCGTGTCGCCTCCATGTGGTCGCCAATGGATCCTTCATTCTCTCCCTCCCCCCACCCTCCTTTCGGAGAATCCTGCGGACATCTTTCTTTAGGTTGTCCTACCATATTTGATTGTTGATGATGAGGTTTATACAGCGTTAGAGGTCATCAGCCCGGTCCGCTGTCGGCTCCAACCGGTGAAGCGTTTCACCGGTGGGGCCAATTTACCACTGGGCTGTACTGGTCAGCAGTAGCAGTAGCCCCTCTCTCTGGGCATGTCTGCTGGACTAGCCACACGTTAGTTGTAGGAACTCCGACGCGGAGCAACCACGGCAGGGGGCTTCCTATCATCAGAAAGTAACCCCTTTCACAAGCATTTCGGACGTCATTACCTCTGTCATTATAGTTTTTATAGTTATAGTCATTACCTCTGTTTTACTTATACTAATTTTCATATTATGTTCCTTAAACACACTATTTATGTGGTCTTGTAATTTTGATTCTGATGTTGCTATTAAGCTTGATCGTCCGCAAATAAGAGCTCTTTAATTTTGTAATTTTAACCGATTCTTCTTCTGTGTTTTGTTCTTCATGCGGTGTTGTTAAGGTCTCTCTTTGGCTGGTTTCTATACATATGCTATCTATATAGGTTATGAACAAGAGGCGGTACACTACACAACCGGATCTTATAGTGAAGGGTTCTGAGTGTCCTCCATTTGTTCTTACTGTGCATTCACTGTTGTTGTATAAGCTTCTACATAAGTTTGTTAGATGTGAACTCACTCTATATCGTTTAAGGATTTCCCACAGCTTGTTCCTATCTACTCTATCAAATGCCTTTTCTTGGTCGACAAAGGCTAAGTATAGTGTTTCATTAAATTTAAAGATAAATGAAAACAACACCACAGACTGCCAATGTTTTGAAAGAGACTTAGAAGAAGGCGGCTGTCAATATTCCGTGGCACATTATGAGAAGAGATGAACTGGAACATATAATAACTGGTAAGATTCAAGGAAATCTTCTTCCTCATACACTTTCAAATGTCAACCGGAATATATTTAAAGAAAGTAGCAGTCAACTTGACACTGGTGATATCTCCATAGAGTTTGTACTCAAATACAGCGGCTTTAGGCAACAATAATTTTCTCTGCATATGTTGGAAACTACTGCAGCAAATGTTCAGTTCTCATTTTACCAATTCCACAGTTACACTCACCTGTATTTCCTACCTGGAGTTTATTGATGGATGGAAATAGGAGACAGAGGAATGCAGAGAGAGAATAATTCTGCACATCATGGCTTCTGTGCATGGGAAGATATTGGCATATCATTTTATAGGATCTGCTGGTAAATGGGAGCTGTGAAGATGCACAATTTCTACACCGACTGGCACAACAGTTAATGATGATGATGATAATGAAACTGATGCACCTGCTTGCTATTTAAAATACACGATTATAACTGTTTCAAAAACTTTATTCACACTGCAGTATAATTCATATGTAAATATACAGATGTAACATGTTCTCAAAATGTATACAAATATATTTCAACACGATACAAATAGACTGCTAGAAAAATGTTACCTTCTGTTTTGGAAACATATTTATATAATTATATGTAATTTCAGAAGTAAATGTATCAAAATGACATCAAGTCTATTTGCAGAATAATGGCACAATAATAGTGCCATTGAAACATTAACTTCAAACAGAGATGTTTGGGAAAAAAAGCCCGTCAGAAAGTAAAAATATTATGGCATACCATACATGTTTATTATATCAAAATAAACACTTTCATTATTTGTCCATATAAAATATGAAGAAAAATAACTTAAAAAACCATTTCAATTATGACATCATAAGGGCAAAAATAATAAGAAAGCAAATAAAACATATTCTCAATCTGAATCCAAAATGTGCAAATGTTTACAATTAAATTAAAATAAAACTCAGAGTGGCATATTATGTTTTCATATGCCATTTAGACATATTGGCGCCATATATAGTACACTTCTCTACCAACACATTAGCACTGGGTTTGTATCTCTGTAGTGGCAGGCCTGCATTTTTCTTGACCAGTACAGCTTTGGCCGGTCTCCCTGGCGTAGTGGTTAAACATCTTTCCTCGTAATCCTATTTATCCACGTAGGGTAACGCAGCGCACAAGAATTGGTAGCAGTTCTCGCAGCGTTGGTAACTTACGGGATAAGTGAGCCGGCAGCTCAGAAAGCAATGGCAAACTAGTGAGCGTAATCTTGCCAAGAAATCACAACAGCGGTAAAATGCTGGTGTTGACAGTGATGTCCTGTAAAGGATATGCGAAAAAAAAAAAGTACAGCTTTGGGAAGGGCCAGATTTAGACCTGGCAGCTGTGGCGATGTAGTGGATAGCTTGCTAGCCCAGCGGTCATAAGTCTGAATTTACATCAAGGTGGATTTTTAAAAACTGACACGGGCTTCCAGGTCCAACCAGTCTAAAAGGGGTACCAGGAAATGTCATGGGAAGACACATCAACCAGCATGACACTGGGAAGATAAATCGACCAGCATGATGCTGGGAAGACAAATCGACCAGCATTACACTGGGAAGATAAATCCACCAGCATGACACTGGAAAGATAAATCCACCAGCATGACACTGGGAAGACAAATCAACCAGCATGACACTGGGAAGACAAATTGACCAGCATGTCACTGGGAAGATAAATCCACCAGCATGACACTGGGAAGACAAATTGACCAGCATGTCACTGGGAAGATAAATCGACCAGCATGACACTGTGAAGATAAATCGACCAGCATGACACTGGGAAGATAAATCGACCAGCATGACACTGGGAAGATAAATCCACCAGCATGACACTGGGAAGATAAATCCACCAGCATGACACTGGGAAGATAAATCCACCAGCATCCCATGGCCAGCATGACACTGACTACAGCATCCCTCAGTGCTGATTTGTCAGTAACAAATATGGGCACTAGCATCATTTACCCAATATGTCTCAACATGTGTAAAAAGGGTTCTTTACTTACTGTTTACTTGTTTGTCTTTCTGCCTGTGTGTGTATGCATACATGCACACATACAAACCCCCTCCCCCTCCCCCCACACACTGACATGTATGTCTCCTATATATATATATAAAATGGGTGACACAATGAAAGAAATGAAATAGTGAATATGCAGGTCCACATGGCCGAATGGATAAGAACGCGTGTTCTTAAACATCTGGTGTGCTGACGCCAAGGTAAGCGGTTCAACCTCTACACCGGACAACTGGACTAAAATGTTGACCTGTTGTCCTTGCTTGGGGACGTTAATTACGAGTACCTCTGAAGTCGGAGTGGGTTCGCCTGATGGCAAGCGAGAATGTTAATAGGGAAAGGTAACCCACATGCAAAATTCAGTCCATCACTGCTATAAACAGTGTGTATGGACTACGCTTGAGTTCAAAACGAGCGAGCGCAAAAAAAACAAAAAAACTGCGAATATCTATTGCTCTTCAACAATTAAAACATTTAAAATGAATTGTGGAGTGGGACAGACAGAACTACACAAATTAGATGTTTAAGAACATGCATATTTCCCATTGCAACATACACCTGTGAGACCTGGACACTTACTAAACAAGCTGAACAGTGCATAAATGCCTTTGAATATAAATGTTATAGATGGTTTCTAAGAATATTTTGGAATTAGAAAAGAACAAATGCATCCATATGATAAGAGTTGAATACTGAAGAAGGCTGACCACTAAAGACAATAAAACAAAGAAAATTGAAATATTTGGTCATCTTGCTGATAATTGGGAAGTTTTCCACAAGGTTGTTATGGGAGTGAGGTTCTGCAAAGGACCTGCTACAATTCAACATATAAACCATAAAATACAATTTTATATTTCAAAATGTTCAATGCTGGATGAGTTTATCGTGGTAGCTAGATCAAGTCAAGATATGCACTGACCCAGACTAAATCTTATATTAGGACATGACATTGCCTACAATAGATGACAGCAAGGGAGCAGGGCTCAAGCCAGGAATGTCATGGATGGTGATGGCAGAGATGTTCATTTATGTGGAACCTTGTTCAGCTGCACCATATGCAATTTTTCACCATATGGTCCAGGTAAATCTGGCAATGGAAAATTTCTGTGGTTTAACCTTTCCCTTGATGCCTTCAGCAGGTGGTTATTTTAGGTAAATACGCTTTTATTAATGCCTTACGGTACTGGTGCATATATTTACAGACCATCATCACTAGAGAGGTGATGTGATCAATGTCATGCCGGGTGCCTTTACTGTAGGTTTTGGTCAGTGTAGGTTTTGGTCAGTGTAGGTTTGGATTAGTGGAGGTTTTGGCCAGTGTAGGTCTTAGTCAGTGAAAGTCTTGGTCAGTGTAGGTTTTGGTCAGTGTAGGCCTGGGTCAGTGTAGGCCTGGATCACTGTAAGTCTTGGTCAGTGTAAGTCTTGGTCAGTGTAGATTTTGGTCAGTGTAGGTCTGGGTCAGTGTAGGTCTGGGTCAGTGTAGGTTTTGGTCAGTGTATGTCTAGGTCAGTATAGGTCTTGGTCAGTGTAAGTCTTTGTCAGTGTAGGTCTGGGTCAGCATAGGTCTGGGTCAGTGTAGGTCTTGGTCAGTGTAGGTTTTGGTCAGTGTAGGTCTTGGTCAGTGTAAGTCTGGGTCAACATAGGTCTGGGTCAGTGTAGGTCTTGGTCAGTATGTCTGGGTCAGTATGGGTCTTGGTCAATGTATGTCTGGGTCAGGGTATGTCTTGCTCAGTGTAGGTCTTGGTCAGTGTAAGTCTTGGTCAGTGTATGTCTGGGTCAGTGTATGTCTTGGTCAGTGTAGGTTTTGGTCAGTGTAAGTCTGGGTCAGTGTAGGTCTGGGTCAGTGTAGGTCTTGGCCAGTGTATGTTTGGGTCAGTGTATGTCTTGGTCAGTGTAGGTTTTGGTCAGTGTAAGTCTTGGTCAGTGTAGGTCTTGGTCAGTGTAGGTCTGGGTCAGTTTAGGTCTTGGTCAGTGTATGTCTGGGTCAGTGTATGTCTTGGTCAGTGTAGGTTTTGGTCAGCATAAGTCTTGGTCAGTGTAGGTCTGGGTCAGTGTAGATCTTGGTCAGTGTAAGTCTTTGTCAGTGTAGGTCTGGGTCAGTGTAGGCCTGGGTCAGTGTAGGTCTTGGTCAGTGTATGTCTTAGTTAGTGTTGGTCTTGGTTAGTTAAGTATTGGTCCGTGTAGGTTCTGGTCGTGTGACCTCTGTGGCCTGAAGAGTGACTTAGAGATATGACGCTCACCTCTCACTCAAGCAGACCAGGTACCAATCACCATTGAGCAAATGTAAATGTTGAGAAAATAAGGAACCCAAGAATTCAAAAACTCCCTCCGATTCTGGGATAGTGGATGGGATGACTAGTCTTTCTCAGATATGGGTGAAAAATAGGACCTGTGTGAACACTGCGTATATTTTAAATGCATCGGCAGATGGATATTGCAAAGAATAGGCTGAATGTCTGCTGCCCAGGCTACAAAAACCAACGCAAAAGTGCGAGTACCTATAACATGCGTAACTCTCATATATACACTCTGGGATCTTCTCTTGCCAATGCTACAGAGTCTGTGCACTGGCACTGTGTTGAGATTCCCCTCATGTGATCTATGAGAGGAGACAGAAGCATTTAATGAAGGTATCCCTGAGTATCCCTATGAAGGTGATTCTTTACACAAACACACAATCTGTTGTCAGTAGATTTTCTACCCTGACATTTTGTGGGGATTGTGGGGGGGGGGGGGGGAGGCTTACAGCTTAGTCTTAAGTATTTCCTGCCAACAAGGGATTCTTAACATGACCTTGTTCAAACAGGTCAGGCATTTGATCAGCTTCATAGAGATCTTAGAAAGTATCACTTCAACAGGTTCCTCTGCAAAAAATGTCCTCAAATGAAAGTGTTAGGTCTTCACAGATATTAAGTAGGTAATGATATATGAGGTGTGACAGGAACACTTATTATCCATACACAAATGTGACAGGAGTACTTATTATCCATACACAAATGTGACAGGAGTACTTATTATCCATACTTCTGATGAAAGAGATATTGCACACGCTTATGGCATGTCTCTAGTGCTGCTATATCTCTTCTGTTAACCAATAACTAACATGACAAGAGTGACCAATTCCATTCCTCATCATCTTGCCTTCTAAGAACAGTCAATGTAACCCATTTTATGAGACTGATTTGAGCCCATAACCATAATGTGTACTGTTTTTGATATATATAGATATATACACACAGATGAGGAAATTCAAATGAAAACCTTAAATATTTTTGTTTGTTTGAGTGAATACATATGCAGATTTTAATACATCATAGTACTATGACAGAACACAATACAGAATTAAGTATACTTTAAGATTTCTGAAAGACGTGGGTTATATTGTAATGATATGTAGAATCATGAAACCTGCTAAATTCATACAAAACTAATGGCAGAATTATAAGCCACACTGCATGAGTAAAAAGAATCACAATGGCTGCAGCAGAGTTTGCTAGGAAACAATGTGAACAAAGTTTGCCGGGAATATACCTTTGTCTCCGACTCCGTTGACTCCTTCCCACCAGTCCTGTTGGGATTCTGTGCGTGTTGTTACCTTGATTTTGTCACCTAACAAAGTGTGAATGAAAAAAATACAGAATATGACACTTTGAAAATTAATGGTAATTCGATGGCGAAAACTCTTTTCTGTCCAGCCAACTCTTTGCATCCTTTATAAATTATAGGGGAATGCAACCTTTTTATATTTGGAGTCTCTGAATTATGTATCACATATTTAACTTTAGTTCAGGTTCGAGTTCAGCTGTTACGAATGGCCCCGTTCAACCTTCGACTATATTGATTTGATTGTATTTGGGGCCTTTATAGTATATCTTGCACTTCTTTCGCATATGATGCTGCTTATTTCTGCTTCCTTGAAAAAGTTGAGTTGCTGCAATTGAGTTCATTTCATCCTTGTGGTTTTACATGTCTGGCCAGAGTCACGCACTTGTTGAGGCCTGGAGTAACTGTGTACCCACCCCGTCATATGGTGCTGTTTCCTTCAGGGAGTTTTACCAGTTGTCGTCTCTCCTGGTGTTCCACCTCTTTCCCCGTCTTGGGTTGTCTTCGAATCTTCTGGGTCTTTGATTTCTTGTGTCGTCGCCAATTCCGACAAGGTTCTTTCGATACCGCCTCTCGAACCATTGTTGTTGGTTTGGGTAGCTGTTTCCATCCAGTTCTGTTTCATCTTCTGTTGATTCTTCTTCTGTCTGGGTCATTGTGTTTTCTTGTTCTGGTGTATCAGTCTTGGACTTGAGTAGTTCTATTTGTTTTCTTTCTTCTTGTATCTGTTTGAGAGTTTCTTGTGTCTTTTCTCTTTCTTCTTGGATTTTCGATAGACTTTCATCTGTTTCAGCCTTTACAGCAAACATTCGAGCGACATCATGCTCAATCTTCTGCTGAACTTGCTTCAATTCGTCCAGTATGTACTCAACGGCTGTTATCTGTGTTTCTTGTGTCTTGTCTTTTTCTTCCTCCATGCTTTTGAACTGTGATCTTAGGTCCTTCAGTTGGCCTTCCAGTTGTGCTTTGTCGCTTTTTGTGAGTCGATTGGTAGCCTCGTACTGCCTCTTTATATGGTAGGGTAGATTTTATGGCAATATTCATGGCTTCCTTGCTGTCTTGGTGGCAGCTGAGGTACCTGGCGCCGTGGTTGCCGAGGCAGTTGGCACACTTTCTGTTGGTGTTAGGCCTCCTGTAGTCCTCGTTGATCTTTGCATGCTGGCACTAACTGTATGTATGAGGTCCAGAGCAGTATCGGCATACCTCCACCTCACTCTTACAGGTGGCACGGGTGTGCCAAAACTTCTGGCACTTAGAGCACTGCAGCCCTCTTGGTATGTAGTGCTCTGGAACTTGGTCTTTCTTGTCCCATCTGATGAAATGAGGGATCACTCGGTCCCCCGATGTTACTATGATGAATGTGGAGGGGATGTTGTTCTTTCCGATGATCCTCTCAGCACTGGTGATCCTGAGTTTCTTGTTTTCCCTTGTCAGCATCTCCCTGATCTGGTCGTTGGTGAGATGGTTTAGAGCACTGCAGCCCTCTCGGTATGTAGTGCTCTGGAACCTGGTCTTTCTTGTCCAGCTGGTATATGCTGTTTCTTCCCAGCTCGTTTTCCAACAGACTGATTATCTTGTCTGTTGGTAGCGCCGACAGTTTGGCTTCTCCCACGCTTGTCTGTTTTAGCAGTAATTTGCCGGTGAAGCCCTCCATTGTTGTTGTTTCCTCCTGTGTGGAGGTCTCTGGTAACCTGGGCTGCTTCATCTTGTTGCTGTTGAGAACTTCCCAGTTGCTGCTGGCTTCAGTTGTGGTTTCTTCAGCGACGGGAGCGGTTTCAGCTGGTGTAGGAGCAGGACTGATGTGTGTAGAAATTGCCCCAGCAGTCGTAGCGGCCTTCCTCGCCTCAGCCGTCTTCTTCCCGGCTGAATATATAACGCATGTCTCTGCGCTGCACTTTTAACGTGAGGCATCCTCTGCGTTATCTGATTGCGATCTGTTCTCGATAGAGTGCAGAGTCCGAATGATGACGGTGATATTATGTTTGCTGATTTTTATTTGGCATGCTTCCATAATATTGTGCTTGAATGTAGTTACTTTATTGTCATTTTAGTTACTTGTTTATTATTCTTTTTTCTTGTTGTTTGCAAGTGAAGGCTTTTATGCTTAACATCCTGTTTTTTTTGTATTGTGATTTTGTAAAACTGACCAATATTTTATGTTTCCCAGTTGTTTACTCTTATCATCCTGCGATGAAACTTCCAAGTTCTTTTCATCCCATGTTTAGAATCCATGTTTCAGAGCCATTTAGTGCTACAGACCAGATATACTACTGGACCTGGCCGTCTTGACAGACGGTAATTTGTTACATTGTGCTTCAAAAAATGCACAACGCCTGGGCTAAATTGTAGAGACCATGGGTTGCCCATGCAGCATAATCCCTCTCTCTGCCTGCCTAGTTGACTCCTGAGGAAAGGTAACACCAAAATATCTGGAACAAGATAAGCTGCAGAAGCTGCCGGATCAGCAAAGCAATGCTCTAACTGTCCGCCTGTTAGAGCTTCGATCCTAGACAAGTTGCCAACCAAGGCTTAGGGCCTGGTCTGCCCTATCATGACATTTAATCTTTAGGTTGCATTTTCTCACACCAGGATAAGGCTTGTACCCTCCTAATTGAGCTCCTCCACCCGAAGGCATTGGCACAATGTGGGGTGTCGAGTTTAGTAAGCGCCGCCTAACATTCGGTGCTAACAGAAAGTAGGTAGTACCATCTACTGTCAGATATAGTGAGTGAGTAAAGTAATCTTTCCTCGTGCATTAAGGGGCTAGACTTTGAGAGATACAAACCCACTACCTAACAACTAGAAGCATAGCTACTGACCAAGAATATGGACTAGACTAAAATAGACACAAACCTACTACCTTATAGCTATAACTGAGATATATTTAAGTACCTGTGAGTTGATTTGAGTTGAGTAGAGTTAAGAAACAACATCACTGCACTCAGGACATTCCCACATGAGCTCCGTCCCATCGTTCAACACCCAGCGAACATACTGCTAATGGTTCTAACTGCTAATCTTTCCAACTGACTGAAAGTTCTCCTGGTCTTCCCTCTTACTTTTCAGATTCGTCCACAGCTCCTGCCGATCCCCTACTCAACCATTCTCTCCACATATGGGTGCTCAGTCTGTTCCACCTCTTTCTCCACCTGGTCCTACAAGCATCCGACAACCTCTCAAGTACCTGTGAAAGCTGATCCAACCAAAAATGCCCGTAAAAACACATAGATCTACTTGCCACATCAAACAGTGCAGTACAATTCACATTATGATGATAACCGCAACAAGAGTCTAGAAAACAAGAAAATCTTACCAGCATGGAAAGACAAGTCACAGTCCAGCTGAGCTTGGAATGTAAAATCTGCCACAGCCCAGACTGTTTTAGGTGATGACTTTCTATTGACACTCATTGGTGCAGCTGTGGCACCTTTAAATGCAGGCATGTCTATGTCTTTCCAAGGATCTTCAACAACAAAACAGATATTATTTTGTTGAAACAAAGTTGTACCTGTGGGCTGGTAGAAAATATACTGAGGGCATGGTATGGCACTCTAGCATATAATAAAATATTAACTCAGTAAAAGTTAAGGTAATTTAATGGCAGATACTGCTAGGGCAGGTAGCGGTGGTAGCACAGAGGCTAGCATGCTTACCAGCTGGCCCAGTGGTCATATGTTCGAATCCCTCTCTGTCCTATGTGGCTGAGTGGCTAGAACGCTGGATTCTCCTTCGGGAGACCCGGTTCGAATTCTCGGTAAGGTGTGGGATTTTTTTCTGTTGGGGGCAAAAAGAAAATCATAGCCTGCACAGTTCGCGGCGACTGCACTAGCCAGGCGGCCTTTATTCCTCAGGCTCAAAGACCCCCCTGCCATACACCACAAGGTACTATATTGGCAGTAAATGATATTTATGGAGATATATTAACAATGACACTGGGACATGGGAATAAATGTTATTGCTAACAAAACTGCTCCACCCTTGAATACTAAAGAGACAATCATAACAACAATGACAAGTGCTACATCTGTGAACACCAAAGCAACAATTATAAAATCAATTACATGTGCCACCACCTGTATTTTATCAGAGGTCCCAAGCAAAGTAAATAACTGAAACACCATGACCTACCATGCGAGTCATAAGAGGTGCCTAAAGAAGGTTGGCGTGGCACTGGTTACCTCTTCCCATAGAAAAGTTTGCTTTTATGACATGTTTAGTTTAGTTTAGTTGATGGATCAACATCACGCACACAGGTATAACCCATAAGTGCTCTGTTCTACTCCTAACTCAAGCCCAAGTCCAGAGAATCTCAGCTCAGTGCACAAACTCCATAGCACCGACGAGGATTCTGAAATACTTTGGGTAGATTTTTAACTCAAAATTTTGCCCAGGCAGCGCCGCTGGGCTACTCTTTTTCGATTTCCAACTGCCAAGGGATTTTTTACGTGCACAACAATACACATGGGCGTCCAATCTCACTACCCAGAGACCAGGGGAAATTTTGTTACTAGAAGTCCGCATGAAAAAATCCTGGCCCTCACCAGGACTTGAACCCGGGGCCTCCACCATTTCGAGGCAGACACCATACCTCGAGACCACTCAGCCAACCATGTTGCTACAGCTACTCATGGGTTCAAATAAAGTAGGTAGCTGTGGTAACACAGTGGCTTATCTACACAGATGAAGTGGTTGGGGTTTCATTGCAAACGCTAATGAATGATTCTTGAAAAAGGAGAGTCTGGCATATGAGACTATGACCTCCAGCATGAGAATGGGGGGTGGAAGCAGTCACAGCGGCATTCTGTTGGGTAGAGGAGACCACTGCAACGCACACTGTATTTGTTACGGATTCAAGGAGTATGCTTAGTAAGGTGGAGAAAGGAATATTTCATGCAGAATGGTTCACCTTGCTTCAGAGGTCACAGATTGTGAGAAATGTATGGATTTTTTGCCATGGCCATGTAGGAGTGCGAGGAAATGAACAGCTGATAGGCTGGCAGGGAATGCACCTCTTGGTGGTAGATTACCTATAGACAAGGAAGAGATGGCTGTGCACCTGTGGAACCCATATGTGGAAAGAATGAGATTGCAGGGGTTCTGGAAGAATCTCAAAACTGAGACGGAAGACCAGGAGAACTTTCAATCAGATAGCGGTGGGAACGATTAGTTGTGTGACTCTTCGCTGGCTGTTGAATGAGGGGACAGAGCACATATGGGAATGTCCTGAGTACAGTGATGTCGGTTTTTAGCTAAACTCAACTAAAAAAAAAAAGCTCTTGAAGTCTCTACTGAAAATAGTGCAAAGACATAATAGCCTACATCTTCTTGTGTCTGTTATCTAACACGGTCACACAGGTCCTCAATCAACTCATACCAAGCTGTTTTATCCTTTGTCATCTCCTGATGTGCCCTCCATGTTCTCCCTATATTATTCATCTCCGTCTATAATTCATCTCTCCGTGTTTTATGGTCTCCCTCCATTTTGTTTCTCTGGCTCTGTGGCAAAAGGATAACTGTTGCAGTTCGAAACATAGCTGCGGGCAATTTGGCAGGAGATAGCCTTGCTCTGGTTTTTATAAAATGGTATGAGTGCTGGTCATTCAGAAAGCTGTGGCAAACTACTTAAAGAAAACTTACTAAGAAATCACAAACAGCCAAATAATGCTGGGGTTTAGTGCGACATCCTGTAAAGGATATGCAACTATTTCATTTGGCATTACAGTGGTAATATTTTATTCTCAGAATGAAGAAAACCGAAATTTGGACAATGAAGTGCCACTGATTATAATAATGTGAATAGTCACCGTAGTTTGAAGAGCTTAAAGACTGAGAACCAACAGGAGAGTCTGTCCATGACTCTTTCATCCGAGCTGATGATGATGCTGGCTTCTCAGAAAGAGCCAATTCAGAGCTAGATCGAGTAGGCTGGCTCAACGAGGATTGTTTGGATTTTGTGGACTTTGACCTCTGTTATTTTAAAACAAAATAAACGTGGTTAGACTGAGCAGATGTAAAGATTTTTAACTGAATATAAACAAATCATTAAATTAAAAATAAAATAAAAACAGCACCACATATGGTTAAATGTTTGGTTTATGTGACAAGTGAGGGTAAAATCATTGGGAACTTTATATCACTTTAACCCTAGAACTACCATGGGGTCCAAATGGACCCCAGTGTCAACTTTTGCATTCTCTACTTTTCTTAACCCTAGAGCTACCAGGTTTTTTTTTGTAACACTGGTTACCAATGTATGGGGTATGGACCCCATTGGTAATCAATGTTACAAAAAACATCCTGGTAGTTCTTGGGTTAAGAAAAGTAGAGAAACCAAAAGTTGACACTGGGGTCCATTTGGACCCCATGGTAGTTCTAGGGTTAAACAAGGTGTTAGGGAGGATTTTGAACTATCACCCAATCTGTTAAATTTGTACAGTGAATAATAATGTGATACATAGTTAGAATAACAGAAAAACAGAAGTAACGGTAATTACAAAGAAAACATGTCTTCCCAATTAAAACATCAAAGTAAATTGAACTAGTCTGAAACAAGCAAATGTATTTAAGTATTTGGGAATCTTCATAACAGCAGATGGAAGATTGTGTTAAGGAAGTTCATCATCACAACAACTTCCACTTTTGCTGTCAGGCATCTTGGAGAGGAATAGTTGATGTTTCAGCACCCGATAGGTTGCACTGGATAGTGTCATTCAATGTGATAGTACAACGTCTTTGATGTCGTCGATTCATTGTCTTCTTGCCCTCGCATCAGATCTCCTATGATGTAATGCCAGTGCTGGTAGTTGATGACGTTGCACACTAACAAGATAGCCAAACCATTTGATCTTCTGCTTTTCCATATATTTGTGGCACAAGGTGTTGATCCCATTGTCTGTCTGATAACATCATTTCTTACAATGCCTTGGATGGTTAAGTTGACAGCTCTTCTAAAGCATCTTATCCTGCAGGTGTTGATTTTGTGTAAAAGTGATTTGGATAATATACAAGTCAGAAATTGGTAACATATTTATATCTGTAATTTTGCTGCATAGGTATATTTGGATATTTCAGTAAGGATGATAGTAGATGAGTGCACATGTTTTTGGACATCTAATTTTGATTTCTTTGTTCTGTAACTTGTTTCAGAGGTGTACTATTTATCAGTATACTAAGTGGACCAAGAGAACTGTTAACCTCCTTTACTTTGGTGTTGGTTGTGTTTATGTTCATATTGTATCTGTTGCATGTTGAACTCTGCTTACTAATATGATTTAGCAGTCTCCCCTCATCACTGTAAAACAGGCAGAGATTGTCGCCAAATGATGGCTCATCTATTGTAGGTGGATCTGCTGTTTCTTTTAAAGTAAAGAGTTCAAAATGTTCTTAATCTATCCTGTCAAGACTTGTTTCTTTGGATATTCTGTCAATTTAGATATTAAATAGTAGAGATAATCAAATTTAGGGAGACTTAAAAGACATGGAACAGAGCATTAGAGACAGAGATGAACAGTATGGGGAGGACATGGAGCGAGCTGCAGGAGATAGTAACATATAGGACAGCTTGGTGTGGGTTGGTTGAGGACCTAGACTCCAATGGGAAAATAACAGGCAGAAGAAGAAGAAGAAAAAACAAGAAACTCCAGAGAAACAGCTTCATGATACCAAAAAAAAAATACCTACAACAAAACCTATTATATACAAGCAAAAGCAAAGAGAGAATCTATAAATACCAGCAACCAATAAAAATAACAAGATTTAGAAAATTAATACACTAGAAGTGAAGAAATAAACTAGCTGTCCTTTGCATCAGAAAACATTACCTATCCACAGAAGTGAGACATGTATATATATATGACTCAGAATAGGACATTGTGGACTGAGAGCACACCTCCACCAAACAGGCTTCTAAAGTTAGCTGCATATCCTTGACAGGACATCGCAGACAACCCCAGCAATATGTGGCTGTTTGTGATCTCTTGGCAAGTTTACATTCGGTAGTTTGCCACTGATTCTGCCTCCTGCAAATGTGCAGCACTCAAACAAACCCCACAGCATGTCCTACAGGGCTGCCCTGACTTCACCGAACTGAAGGAGGAACTCTGGACATCTGGAGTGACCCATCGAGAACAATTCTAGGGGACTGTTGAGAACCACAAGCAAACCATCATATTTGTGACCTATGCTGGACGTGACACATAGCAAATATAAATTGAGAAAAAGAAGAAGATGAGTATGAATGGATCAGCATTAAAGGCTACAAAAATAGTGGAGATGGAAAACTCACAGCAAACTTGTACTGTGAATACTCTGACATGCTCTCCAGTTTCTCTTTTTGCTTGACTGCCTGCCTCTTGGCAAAATCCTCAACCGCTTTCATTGCAAACTCCTGATGCTCCTTCAACACTTCATAAAGATGCTCACAGTCATCAGGGGGGTCAACTTCACCATTGAGAATCTGGTATGCTCTTATGTCTCGCCCATAAAATCTACAAATACAAAAAGTTGACTGAAAAATGTCCAATGCCAATAACTCATGTAAAGAAGACACAAACAATATTTAGCACTCTTTATTGCCTGGCATATTTCACTGTATCTTGTCAGTTACACGTAAACACAAGAAATAAATGGGGAGAACCATTGAGGCCACTAAGACGATTAAACAAATAAACACACGTAGTATTATTTGGCGCTCACAGAAGAAGAAGAAGGAAATAGAGATTAGAAGACGCACTAGACAACATAACATTTGAAAGCTATAATAGTTACCGACCGGGATCGAACCTGTCTGTGTCTAGTTGGTCGTGCGTCGAAGTACACTTGTTCCTGCAGCGAGGCGCCGTTGTCATTTGGAGGCGACAGGTTCGATCCCTGTCGGTAACTATTATAGCTTTCAAATTTTATGTTGTCTAGTGCATCTTCTAATCTCTATTTCCTTCTTCTTCTTCTGTGAGCGCCATATAATACTATGTGTGTTTACTTGTCAGTTACAGAACTTGAAATAAATCAATATATATTCTTCTTCTTTGGCCCTTTATTTACTCTTTGGGGGTATATAGGCCCTCAACCAACTCACACCAAGCCGATTTTATCCTCACCAGCTTCATTCATATCCGCCTCATATTATTCATTTTGTCTCTATTTCTCGTAATCCTGTACACCCGCGTTCGAAACACAGCTGCGGGCGATTTGGCAACAGACCACCTTGCGTTGGTTTTTTTACAAAATGGTATGGGTGCTGGTCATTTCAGAAAGCAATGGCAAACTAATGAACGTAAACTTGCCAAGATATCACTACAGCAAAAATGCTGGTATTGACTGCGATGTCCTGTAAAGGATATGCAACTAACTAATTCTACTTCTCTACTCTTTTTTAAAGGCTTGTTGATAATTGGTTGGATTTTTATCATTGCACCTTTCCGTCTTGACAGATGATAGTTTGGTACATTGTGCTTCAAAAAGGCTTAATAACTATGACCCATGGCTGTGGCGATTGTGGCCGATAAGGCCAATTCGTGCTGTAAATGTTTGTCCACAGTGGATGCATGTGAAAACATGGTCATTTCCACCATCATGCACCATCTTACGTCTCTCACGCTCTGTGTGTGCTTTATCTGCAATCATTTTCTCTTTTGTCTTTATTCCATTTCTGAAAGTTACTCACCATGCAACACGTTCAGCAGTGACTTGCTCCTAATGTGCATTATCAATGCCTGTATCAATCATGTCCCGCTTACACACATCTTTGTATCGTAGCAGAGGTCGACCCTGAGATCTCCTACCCATCTGTATTTCACCAAAAAGATGTCCTTTGGTATTCTACCATCATCCATCCTCCTAACGTGTCCTATCCATCTAAGTCTACGAAGACTGAGCATGGAACACACCGTCACACAACCTGATCTTTCCAATACTTCAGTATTTGTGATTTTGTCTTGCTACTTAATACCAAGTATTCTTCGCAGACACCGCATATGAAAGCTGTTTAAACGTTTCTCTTGGTGTAAGTTGTCCAGGTTTGACTGCCATAAAGAAGAGTACTAAGGACACAGACTTGGTAGAAGAGGACTTTTGGCAGTAAGCTTCCTGTTCTCCCAGCCTCTTTTTGCTAACATGTTCATTGTTGTTGCTGCCTTACCAGTCCTGATATTGGTTTCCTGATCTAGGGATAATTTGCTATTTACCTCTGATCCTAGATATGTAAAATGGTTTATTATCTCTAGTTCGGCGGTCAATAAAGTGCACCTTGTGACATAATATGTGTCTTCTTTTTGTTAATTGTTAAACCAAATTCAGAACAAGCATTGGAGAATGCAGATAGCTGATTTTGTAATTCTTCCTCAGAGTGGGTCATAATTGCAGCATCATCTGCAAAAAGCAATTCTCTGATTAGTACCCTCCTAATTTTGGTCTTGGCTTTCAATCTCTGAGCATCATAGAGGCCACCATCTGAGCGTGAGTGAATGTATATACTGGCATCCTGATCATGAAAGGCATATTTCAGTAGAAGTGAAAAGTATATTGCAAAGAGGGTGGGGGATAGTACACAACCTTGGATTTTGTAGTTTTTCTATGGAGTGGGGAAGCCAATCTCAACCCTCCTACATCTCCTCTTGAGACCTGTATGGCAGTCTTCAGGATGTTATGATTCTTTGCTTCCCATAAGGGTCCGGGTACCACACACTCAGAAACATCTTTGGTCGCCTCTTACAACATGCCTGGTCGGGTCAGAAACATCTTTGGTCACCTCTTACAACATGCCTGGTCGGGTCAGAAACATCTTTGGTCACCTCTTACGACATGCCTGGTCGGGTCAGAAACATCTTTGGTCACCTCTTACAACATGCCTGGTCGGGTCAGAAACATCTTTAGTCGCCTCTTATGACATGCCTGGTCGGGTCAGAAACATCTTTAGTCGCCTCTTACAACATACCTGGTCAGGTCAAAAACATCTTTGGTCACCTCTTACAACATGCCTGGTCGGGTCAGAAACATCTTTGGTCACCTCTTACAACATACCTGGTCGGGTCAGAAACATCTTTACTCGCCTCTTACGACATGCCTGGTCGGGTCAGAAACATCTTTAGTCGCCTCTTACGACATGCCTGGTAAGGTCAGAAATATCTTTAGTCACCTCTTACAACATGCCTTGTAGGGTCAGAAACATCTGTAGTCACCCCTTACAACACTCCTGGTAGGGTCAGAAACATCTGTAGTTACCCCTTACGACACGCCTGGGAGGTTACAGTGTTACTATTATTTGGCTCCCTTTAGGGTCCCTGTAACACATATATTAACTAACCAAGTGCCATGGGATGATTAATCATCTTAAATGATTTCCCATATCTGCCATGGGCGTATATAAAGTAGTTTTCCTTTTGCAACATCCTTTAATTTGATATATAATACAACATGTCTGCTCCATGTTAACAACTTTTAAGTCATAACTGTGACACACCCCTCCTTCCCATTGGCCGCCTTACATTTTTGTTAGGTTGAAACCTACTGTTTGTTTGGCAGTGAATCTGTTAAAGCAATGTAATAAATTATGCAGAAAATCCTCCTCCAGAAACGTCAAGCATTCTTTGTCCACATTGTCAAAGAACATTTCGAGCCAAAATAGGCCTTATCAGCCATCTTAGAACTCACGGCTCCATACTTTCAACCCCATTGGATGAAATGAATGGTCATCATCATTCTTGATGGACAACACAATAAAAAAAATAAATTATAGCTGAAATAAACAACACACTGTCATATGTTTCACAGTCAGTGTCATCACTGTAGTTGTCAAAATACTGTCACATCTATTTGTTTACTATAAAGATTTGATTTGTTGTTGAAATATTTATTGACCTATTTCAAATTCTGCAGTATACTTGCCAAAATACAGTGAACTAAGCCACACAATGAACTGAACTGTGCAGAGTATTGTTTGTATCTTTATTATTAAAATTCACTGGAGGGAAAATGTGTTTTGAATTCACCTAGCGTGAACACATTAATAGATAAAGTAAACTGTTTAAAGCGTTAAATTGCAGTGATGTGGCTGAGACATTTTGTGTCAATTAATATTATGAGTGAAAAATAAACTATCTTCTATTGTCAAAAGAAGAGAGGAAGAGAGAGACAGAGAGAAAGAGAGAGACAGACAGACAGAGACACAGAGAGATTGAGTAAGTGAACGAGTGAGTAAGTGAGTGAGTGAGAGAGACAAAGAGAGAGAAAGACTGAGTGAGTGAGTGAGCAAGTGAGTGAGTGAGTGAGTGAGTGAGTGAGTGAGTCAGTCAGTGTGAGTGTGTGCATGTGTGTTAACTAAACAAAGTGTATGTGAACTAAACACATTGTAAGTGAACTAAACAAAGTGTACTGAACTAAACAAAGTGTACTGAACTAAACAAAGTGTATGTGAACTAAATAAAGTTATGTAAACTAACCAAATTGAATATGAACTCATTTAACTCATTAATTATTACAACACACTGAAACATCCAATATTAGTTGAACACAAAATATTTAAAATGTAAACAGTGAAGCCACAAACAATATGTTGCACAATTTATTGCCTGGCATTAAGTATTATTAAGCTTAAGTATTATTCATTTATTCACTTCAGATGATATATAACACTGCAGTATGCACCTGACGAGATGCAGCAACATATGCCAGGCAATAAATCGTGCAACATATTGTTTGTAGCTTCTGTGTTTAAAAAAAAAGAAAAAAAGAACCAGGACAAGATAAGTTAAAAATCTGCCAATCTACAACAAAAGTTGCAGAAAATGATGTGTTTACAACTTGGCAAACTACAACAAGAGATCTTAACAAACATTTGGGTGAAACGTGTATATCAATGACATCTATCGGAGAATGCTTTTTATTTGGTAGGACCGGGTTTAATGTATTGTTATGTAAGATATCTGGAGCATTAGATGCCTAGAGTATGATAGCCTGGCTGGAAAAAGTGCAACCTTACATCATGTTGAAGATTAAGGGTTAGTTAACTTGATGTTTTTTAAAACTATACTAGAAGTCATGTGGTCAAAATGTTAAGAGTTTTGACTCTTAAACTTTTTCTGAGTTGATGGTGAGGTAGGGGGTTCTCACCCTACAACCATTAACTTCTTACCCTTGACTTGGGGACGTAAATTACAAGTACTTCACAAGTCAGAGTGGGTTCACCTGATGGCAGTGGACACTGGTAATAGGGAAAATGCAAATTACAAGTGGTAATAAATGGGTTATTACAAATTTATAACTAGAGAAAAATAAAACAAACACTTTAGTAGAAGTTATCCCATAATTGCTGATGTTTAAAATTGACGATCTACTTGCTTAGCTTTGCTTATAACTGAGGTGCTTTATATTGCATTTTCATCTTCTTCCTGTTCCCTTGTAGCTGTGTTCTTTTCTCTGTTGCAGACCTGGCAGATGCCCTCTACTTCCTTTCATTTATGACACGCCTTACATTACTGGGCATATGGTGCTAGACCCTAATGTTTATAGACCAATCAACACTCAGTAGGTCAAGTGGTCAATATCATGCAGGCGCTTTCACTTCCCCATGACATTTCCTGGTACCCAATTTAGGCTGGGTCGACCTGGGCGCCCTGGTAAATTTAATAAATCTGCCTCAATGCAGAATCGAACCCATGCCCATTACTTCTATTAATATCCACTTCAGATTTTGTTTGTCTTTTCCTGTATAATATGCCAAGAGTTAACAGAAATATACATTCTTACTTTCAGAAAATCAAAACAATGTATTCCCATAGTGAATTTGAATAACAAAGACACAAACAATAGATTGCATGATTTATGGCTGGCAAAACCATCATGATTAATCTACATAGGAAAGTTTTGAGCCAACAGAAAGACATGATAGTCAGTTTAAAATTACCATGGTAGACAATGGAAATTACAGTGCGAATATGTGTATATTTCAGCTTGAAGGATTTATCTAATTACTTTACTTTATGTTGTGTGATTTCTGCAGTATGAACCTGCCGAGATGCAGCGAAATATGCCAGGCAATAAATCGTGCAATCTATTGTTTGTGTCTTCGTTATTAACACTCTTACTTCCTGTTTGCGTCTTTCCTTTCAATGAGTGCACTACCCTCAATTGAAATCCCTGCAAATAGGCCTTTGGTTTTTGAGTATGTATAAATAGCTGCAGGACTGCGAACAGCAATGTCTCCTTCAACATTTCTACCTAAAGGGCCTGCAGCAATGGTGAAATTTCCACCAAGTGTAAGATTGCCTCCCTTAGAAAAAGCATCAACAGCCGACTTGGTGTTCAAAATTATGACAAAATCTGTCACCTGAATGGAAAGAGAATCAAAAATGGGAAGAATTATTGTTATGGTTGTTTTTCTAAGAAAGGATTCAATTCAAATTCATACATTATCTATGCTATGGTGCAAATAAAGGTGTGCATGGATGTGTGGTGTGTGAATCTGTGTGAGAGTGGGTAGCTGGGAAGGTGGGCAGCCACCCCCCCCCCCCCCCCCCCTAAAATAAAATATTGAATGGAACTTCTACATCAGAATTCAAAGTTGAAGAAAACAAAGTACTAATGTGACTACATAAGCAAGAATTCCTTTGGTCTCTGCCTCTCTGTCACTCTATATACACCCATAAACAATTGACCACACCCCCAAACTAGACAATTTTTCACATCCCCACACTAGACAACTGATCACATTCCCACACTAGACAGCTCATCACATCCCCACACTAGACAACTAATCAAACTAATCATACCCCAACACTAGACAACTAATTAGGTTATAGACTGGCTACTCAATCACATAAATTTCGTATAAAAACTTAAAGTCCATTGGTCATAAAAGGGTACCTTATGGTGATCAGTTTTGTATAGAATAACATTTAGTAAAATACAGTTATTGTACACAGTGAACAATTAGGGTTAGAATTTCATTGTAAGAAGACAGAAATTATGGTCATCAATAAGAAAAAAGAAATACCAATATAATGTACAAGTAATATTTTAAAACAAGTTAATCAGTACAACTATCTCAGAACAGTCATACCATCTGATGAGAGATGCCTTGAAGAGATTAGAACTAGAATCCCTATGGCATAGCTAGCCTTTTGCAAGATGAAAAACATACTGACTAATAACAACATGTCTTTGCAATGAGAAAAAGAGTGTTGAAATGCTACATAGAACCTGTACTTTTGTATGGATGTAAAATGTGGACAATGAGCAGACAAGCTGGAAAACATTTAATGGCAGTGGAAATGTGGTTTCTGAAGAAAATGCAAAGAATATCATTGGACAGGCAGAAAAACCAATGAGTAAGTCCTACAAGAAGGAAGTAAACTGATTGGAGAAATTAGACACGGATAGTCACAACGTTTTGGGCACGTTATGAGAAGAAATAAACTAGAGAACTTGGTGACAACTGGCAAAATTTAGGGGAAAAAAAAACAAGAGGAAAGCAGAGAAATTAATATTTGGATGGCTGAGACAAGAACACAGAGCTGATTCACAACTCTAGTGATTGTGTAACATGGCGAAACATGACCGCCAATGCTTATCGGCATGGCACATGATGATGACGATGGTGATAGAAAAAGTTCAGACAGACAGCGAAGGAAAACAGGTTATACCTCCAATCCAATTTCAAAACCACCACCCAATCCTGCTAAAGCAATGGCAGATGGAGCAGACCATTCTGGACAAAAAAAAAAAAAAAGTGCATATTACTATGTTAAGATACCATTATTTAAGCCATCAGTCAAACATATATGATTAATTGCTACTCTTTTTTCCCTGTAATTTTAATTGTTATATACATTTCATCACAACATCTGTGGGAAGATGCCTTTTAGTGATTAGATCAAGAATCACCATAGCAAAGGAAGTATTTTGCAAAAAAGAAAAGCTGTAAGTTGCAATGAGTTAAAGTGCATTAATGTGCTATATATATAACCTATACTGTTGTATGCATGATAAATTGACAACAAACAAGCTGAGAAACATTTTATAGCAGCAGAAATGTAGTTTTTGATTAAAATACAGAGAAGATGGATATAAAAACAAAAGAGGCAGTCTTTCAAGAAGCTTATAAAAAACATAAATTGTTAAGAGAAATTAGACGTAGGCAATCAAGATTGTTTTTGGCAGATTATAAAGCTGACTTAAGGGGGCGTACGAAGAATAAGAATAACAATAAGAAAACAAAGAAGAAGAAAGTAGGGTATTGGTCAATTCTGGTTAGCTGACCCCGAGATTAGAAGTCAAGCACATTCATTTTAAAAATAATACATTTGCAGTTTAATTTGGGACAAAATGTAGAATTGGAAAGCAAGAACAGATGGAGGGACAGAACAGATGTGTATACATGTGTACTATCCAGAACAGATGTGCACAAATGTGTGCTATCCAGAATAGATGTGTACACATGTGCGCTATCCAAATCAGATGTCCACACATGTGTGCTATCCAGATCAGACATGTACACATGTGTGCCATCCAGATATGACACGTACACATGTGTGCTATCCAGATATTATGTCCACACATGTGTGCTATCCAGATAATATGTGTACACATGTGTGCCATCCAGATAATATGTCCACACATGTGTGCTATCCAGATAATATGTGTACACATGTGTGCTATCCAGATAAGATATGTACACATGTGTGCTATCCAGATATGTGTACACATGTGTGCTATCCAGATAAGATGTGTACGTGTGTGCTATCCAGATCAGATGTGTACACATGTGTGCTATCCAGAACAGATGTGTATACATGTGTGCTATCCAAAACATATGTTTACACGTGTGCTATCCAGATCAGATGTGTACACATGTTTGCTATCCAGATCAAACGTGCACACATGCATCCTATCCAGATAATCCTAATATATAAAAATATTAAGATGGTCCCATAGCTGATACAGCCAGTAGGATGCAAAATGTTAGGCCTTTACAAGACAAAAGTTGAGGTGATCAGTTTTCTTCCTCGCTGCCTCTCCTTAATAGACAATTCCCAGATAATTGTGGTACCCATGTGACTGTACTGGGTCTACCTCAGTGCACTAGTGATAGAGAAAAATCATTACTCCTGCTACTAACTCTAATGCACTGGACTGATTTTTGCATGAGGATTAGCTTTCTCTATTACCAGTGTCCCTCATCATCAGGCCCACCCACTCCAACTTCTGAGGTACTTGTAATTCATGTCCCCAAGTCAAAGACGAGAAGTCAACAGTTTAGTCCAATTGGGCGATGTAGAAGTTGAACCCACTAGCTCGGTAGTAGCACACCAAAAGTTTAAAAGCACACTCTGATCCATTCAGCCATGATGGCCTGCAAGTAAATAACTGAAAAACATGAAGTGTAGGGCAGCGTTACAAGATACAGTTATAAAACATGGTTGCAATGACAAGCCTTTATCAGCAAAGAAGTAATGCAATACAAAAACAATGGAAATGACTCTTCAGTACCCACATTAAGTCACTGTAATGTCATTTCCTATGTTTTTATGTGTTTTTTTTAAAAATGATGTATTTTCTTCTTATTTACTGATCAGGCTTGTTGCCCCAACATTTTGTGTTTTGTTTTAAAAGGCTTGCGAATGCTATTCGTGAGCCGCTTACCACGTGTTTGAAAGAGAGCAGTGATTGATTTGGCAGCAGACTGTGTCTCGCTGGTTTTAACATGTTGGTATGGGAGCCGGTCGTTCAGAAAGCAATGGCAAACTGAACGTAAAACTTGCCAAGACATTAACAACGGCAGTAAAATGCTGGTGTTGACTACAACATCCTGTAAAAGATATGCAACTTTTAAAAAAAAGTTGTATTTTGTAAAGCTGCTCTATGCTTCATATTCTCCAACTGTTTGCATTTTTACAGCTAAAAAATTCATTAAATTAGTTACAACAGTCACTGCTATAGTCTAACGCTGTTTTGGGGCAGCTAGAAAGTTATTCATTGTTTGGACTTAAAAAAATTACTCCAGCAGACAACAGCCATTCGCTGCATATTGCTTCACAATGGACTGCGGAGCATATTTTGTTATGACATCATGTACTTCATTTTTCATATTTGTTCTACATACAAAGTGTAGTGAGACTTTACAAGCACCCAGTATTTCAGGTCCCAATTCTGGAGATTTTTCTTGGTGAAGGACTTAAATCTTTGAAGCAGACAAAGACTTCAGACTCTAAATTCACACAGATCACTTCAACTTCACATCGATAACATGCCAGTAGAAAGTGTAATTGAACACAAAACATTAGGCCTCATCACTGATAGAAACCTAACCTTTAATCCCCACTTGTTCAAGCGCTCACTAAACAAACAGCGAAAAAAGTCTACCAACTCGCGCAAAATTAAAAATGTCCTTGATGAGGACACAAGGAAAATATTCTATACGTCTCACATACAGACACATTTTGACTACTGCTCTACAATCTGGGATGGTTGTTCCAATTCAAGCACCAAGCGACTTTACTCACTCCAGAAACGGGCCATATGAGTTTAATTTATAGCAAACATTTAACTGACAATCCTAGCCTGCATAAACGCCTTCAGTTACTACCACTCCGCAAACGGCTGCTTTTCAATAAGGCCAAACTAATTCACAAAATCCTACATCGGAATGCCCCAAATTACCTTTGGCCATTGAATATAATGCCAGACACAGTAAACGATTAAATATATTACACGTTCTGAAGCCTAGGATAGACTTATACAAAACAAGCTTAACGTACTCTGCAGCTCAGCTGTGGAACAATCTTCCACATGAAATAAAAGACATCACCAATCCCTATACATATAATTGCAAATTATTTGAACACTATCTCAGTACGGTTTACCTTCCCCCTTAATAATAGAAACAATAATAATAATAAAACCCTAGTATAACAGCCAGTCCCCTTTTGGTAGGCCAGTATATTCCACATAGCTAATAACAAGTGCCACACCAGTTATTACTATTACTGAGTCGTATAGTATTGATTTTTAATTTTTCCAGATGCCTTTATAATGCATATCTTTTATATTGTTGCTGTTTTCAGTTAGCCTTGAATGATGTGTGAATGGTATAATGTATGAAAGAGAGTGATAAAAGGGCAGAATGTTAAACGGGCCTGCGTGCCCAATTCTTAACCCTTTCAAAATAAAGTTTTGTTGTTGTTGTTGTTTCCATATCCACATCATACCTCTTCTTAGAATAGCCTCCTTTCGTCTTGACTAACTGAGCAATTTTTACCCCTTTAACTTTAAACTTGTTCATGGTTGGCTGAATTTTGCAATTAAAGTTTTTGACAGGTAACTAGCCTTACGCCAATGCTTCTTTAATGACTTCTTACTACATGCATTGTAGGTTACAGCCTTGCTATTCTTTCCTTCCCTTATGGGCCACAGTAACATCATTTCTATTGGCACCTTGCTTTCTTGACAGACAACAGTTTGTTACATTATGCTTAAAACCAAGGCATAATAACCACAACCCATGGAGGGGACCAGGGATGAAGTTATATCTCTCCATGTTTTGCCCTTGCAGACTGATCCTTCTCTTGGCCTGCCTAGTTTATTCCAGAGGAAAGGTAACATCAATACATCTAGAACAAGACAACCTGCAGAAGCTTTGATCCTAGACCTGTTGCTGACCAAGGCTTAGGTCCTTGTCTGCCCTGCTATGACATTTAGTCTTTAGGTTGTTGTTCCCGCACTAGGATATGGCTTGTACCCTCCCATTTGTGCACCTCTGTATGAAGCTGTTGGCACAATGTGGGGTGTCGGGTTTGGTGAGTGCTGCCCAACATTCAGCACTAACAGAAAGCAGGTAGTTCCATCTTCTGTCATACGGTAGCTCAGTCATATCTGACTAACACCTGATAGTAACATACGGGCACTAATTGACCATACCTGTACCAAAAAAGCTGCCTCCACAATCAAGTTTTGCAATGACTATGCCACTGCCTCCGCGAGCTGTAACTAGGAATCCAGCTTTAAAAACTGTAATGATTGCAAGACCTTTAGCTTTGGCAAGAATTCCAGCTACAAGAAAAGATAATCACACAACATAGTATCTCAGAAACAATTCTTTCAACATTTGTTTTAAAATATGAACAGCTGTATTCATCAAATCTGTAAAAGACTTGCCAATTTTAACTGATTTAGTGCCGAAGTATATCATCGCTAAATGTGACTTACCATTTGGACCGAAGAGCATTATATAGTCTAGTCGTACTAGGGTCATCATGTTATTTGTTTTGTATTGCGGTATCTTCCACAATTTCAATGTTCAGTGAATGGAGATTTACATTATAATACTTGTTCACTTGATTGTGCACCATGTTTGGGCCAAGCCTACTTCTTTGTTTGGTACTGAATTTGTTACAGTGCTTTGAACTCTTTACAGCATGTTCCTTATTGTTTGTACATAGGTGTACATTTAGAATCAGGCCAAATTTGACTGAAAATTAATTTTACTGATGTAAATTTATGCAAGCCTAATGAAAATTTAGAAGTCGATGTGGCTGAGAGGTTTAACATACTCATGTTTAAACTTTTGCTTCTGATGGGTTTGGACAGTTGCACTTAAATGTTGACTTCTTGTTCAGAAAGCAACGGCAAACTACTGAATGTAAACTTACCTAGTAAATAACAGACAGACAAAGGGTCATGGGTTGACTGCAACATCCCACAAAGGACATGCAATTATCTTTTAATGAGTATTTATTGAACTTTAGGAAGACACTGACTAGACAGCAGCATGTCAAAGGCAGCTCAGAAAATGTCAATAAACATCTAAAGGCAGCAGAAATATGGTTTCTAAAGAAAATACAAAGAATACCATAGATGGGCATAAAACCAAACAAGGGAGTCCTTTCAAGAAATTAGACGTTGGCAGTCAAGATTTAGGGAGCTTTTATAAGGAGAAAAACCTGGAACCTTGATGAAAAATGACAAACTTGATAGGGAAAGAGCATGGGGAATGCAAAATGATAAATTAAAAGCTGGATGACTTGGCCACATGACACAATATGGGACCAGAACACAGACCTGATCTGATTCTGTCCTGACTGTGAGATAGTGAACAATAATGCCATGGTTATCAGTATGTCACATGATGATAGTCAGTTCCCTCTCACTCGAAGCTCTCGTTTGGAGAATTTATGACTATAAGACTGCATCAAATTAATCCTTAAATGCCCACAGGAATTCTTGACTGTCTGCCTCGAAAACAGGAACACATTACTGTTACTGCTCTGCCTGGAAGCACTTCAACTAGTTTGACCTTCTGTGAAAATCAGCGTGACAGATCAGGACAATTCTTATCAACAAGAAACCAACTTATGACACTTGCGCTGTCTCTGATGTGTGTATGTCACACACACAATTTTCTCTGCTATTTTTGTACAGATCACAATTATACAATCGACCAGCTATTAAAAATTTTCAATTCTAAAAATCTGTCTTTATGTTCTGAAGCCATTAAAAGACAAAGCTTTGTAACGACTTAGCACGTCTTACACCCATAAATCATTAAGAGCTGAAAGTCATATTTTTCATAAAAAGTATTTTTCCTGCTCTTATTTTTAAAATGACATTTTAATAATAATCATCAAATGCCATCTCCATATTGAAGGCTTGTGATAATGAGTAAGAGGATATTCTCTTAAGGTGCTAAATTGTTTGAGACAATGCCTCCTTTTGCAATCTTGCATGTAACAGTTTCATTATTTCTTCTCTAGGGAGATCTTGAGAAGAGAATAAGAAGAACACAGGATTGCTTCCATTTGTGTGTTTGAAGAGATGAAAACAAACTCTATGGAGATGTCAACAAGCTCAAAATGACTGCTGCCTTCTTCTAACTAATTTGTATTGACGTGTGAAGGCGAATGAAGAAGAAATACTATTAGCGTCAAAGCTATTTTGATAGAAGAACTATTGTACTGTTAATGTTGATGTTGAATTGAAAGGAGGACTATTGTACTAGTAGTTATGATGTTGTATTGAGAGAAGAACTTTTGAACTATTACTTTTGATGCTGTATTGCTAGAAAAACTACATTACTATTAGTGTTGATGCTGTATTACTAGGAGAACTAACATGTTATTAGTGTTAATACTGTATTGCTAGGAGAACTAATGAACTATTATTACAAGAAGAATTATTTGACAATTACTGGTGATACTGTATTGAGAAGGAGACTACTGTACTAAATCAATCAATCATGTGCCGTGCCGGAAAGCTTGGCGGTCATGACGTGCCATTTCACTCGATCACCAGAGTCATGGATCAGCTCAGTGTTCCTGTCTCGACCAGCTAATTTTAATGTCTCTGTCCTTGTCTTGCGATGATCAGTTATGACGTGAATCATATAATGAACTAGGCACTTTTAAAGAAGGTAGTTTGCCGTTGCTTTCCTTCCTGGCAGTGACCATACTGGCCGGGTGACCACAGCCATTGTCCCAATAAAGAGATCTTCTGCTTGCAGTCGCAAAATTTGAGACCATAACCAACAACTATCTGTCAGCTGCACTAAAAATTTCATCCACCACCTGCCTTCCGTGGCTTCTTTTGAACAGTTCCAATAAACAAATACGAAAAAACACCACATAATCCACAGGAAAACACTAAAAACAGCATCTCCCGAAGAATGAACGCGTTAAGCCATCACCATTTTACCGGGGGAAAAAAGAGGTACTACTAGTGTTGATACTATTTTGCCAGGAGAACTATTGCCATACACTGCAAGGTACTATATTGGCAGTCAATAACAATGATGACAGTGTTGACGGTGTATTAGGAGAACTATTAGACTATTAGTGTTGATACTGTATTGCTAGAAGAACTAAAGTACACTAAGTGTTGATGCTGTATTGCTAGGAGAACTAAAGTACACTAAGTGTTGATACTGTATTGCTAGGAGAACTAAAGTACACTAAGTGTTGATACTGTATTGCTAGGAGAACTAAAGTACAATAAGTGTTGATGCTGTATTGCTAGGAGAACTAAAGTACACTAAGTGTTGATGCTGTATTGCTAGGAGAACTAAAGTACACTAAGTGTTGATGCTGTATTGCTAGGAGAACTAAAGTACACTAAGTGTTGATACTGTATTGCTAGGAGAACTAAAGTACACTAAGTGTTGATACTGTATTGCTAGGAGAACTAAAGTACACTAAGTGTTGATGCTGTATTGCTAGGAGAACTAAAGTACACTAAGTGTTGATGCTGTATTTCTAGGAGAACTAAAGTACAATAAGTGTTGATGCTCTATTGCTAGGAGAACTAAAGTACAATAAGTGTTGATACTGTATTGCTAGGAGAACTAAAGTACAATAAGTGTTGATACTGTATTGCTAGGAGAACTAAAGTACAATAAGTGTTGATACTGTATTGCTAGGAGAACTAAAGTACATTAAGTGTTGATACTGTATTGCTAGGAGAACTAAAGTACATTAAGTGTTGATACTGTATTGCTAGGAGAACTAAAGTACACTAAGTGTTGATGCTGTATTGCTAGGAGAACTAAAGTACACTAAGTGTTGATACTGTATTGCTAGGAGAACTAAAGTACACTAAGTGTTGATACTGTATTGCTAGGAGAACTAAAGTACACTAAGTGTTGATGCTGTATTGCTAGGAGAACTAAAGTACACTAAGTGTTGATGCTGTATTTCTAGGAGAACTAAAGTACAATAAGTGTTGATGCTCTATTGCTAGGAGAACTAAAGTACAATAAGTGTTGATACTGTATTGCTAGGAGAACTAAAGTACAATAAGTGTTGATACTGTATTGCTAGGAGAACTAAAGTACAATAAGTGTTGATACTGTATTGCTAGGAGAACTAAAGTACATTAAGTGTTGATACTGTATTGCTAGGAGAACTAAAGTACATTAAGTGTTGATACTGTATTGCTAGGAGAACTAAAGTACATTAAGTGTTGATGCTGTATTGCTAGGAGAACTAAAGTACACTACGTGTTGATGCTGTATTGCTAGGAGAACTAAAGTACAATTAGTGTTGATACTGTATTGTTAGGAGAACTAAAGTACACTAAGTGTTGATGCTGTATTGCTAGGAGAACTAAAAGTACACTACGTGTTGATGCTGTATTGCTAGGAGAACTAAAGTACAATTAGTGTTGATACTGTATTGTTAGGAGAACTAAAGTACACTAAGTGTTGATGCTGTATTGCTAGGAGAACTAAAGTACACTACGTGTTGATGCTGTATTGCTAGGAGAACTAAAGTACAATTAGTGTTGATACTGTATTGTTAGGAGAACTAAAGTACACTAAGTGTTGATACTGTATTACTAGGAGAACTAAAGTACAATTAGTGTTGATACTGTATTGCTAGGAGAACTAAAGTACACTAAGTGTTGATACTGTATTGCTAGGAGAACTAAAGTACACTAAGTGTTGATGCTGTATTGCTAGGAGAACTAAAGTACACTAAGTGTTGATACTGTATTGCTAGGAGAACTAAAGTACACTAAGTGTTGATACTGTATTGCTAGGAGAACTAAAGTACACTAAGTGTTGATGCTGTATTGCTAGGAGAACTAAAGTACACTAAGTGTTGATGCTGTATTTCTAGGAGAACTAAAGTACAATAAGTGTTGATGCTGTATTTCTAGGAGAACTAAAGTACAATAAGTGTTGATGCTCTATTGCTAGGAGAACTAAAGTACAATAAGTGTTGATACTGTATTGCTAGGAGAACTAAAGTACAATAAGTGTTGATACTGTATTGCTAGGAGAACTAAAGTACAATAAGTGTTGATACTGTATTGCTAGGAGAACTAAAGTACATTAAGTGTTGATACTGTATTGCTAGGAGAACTAAAGTACATTAAGTGTTGATACTGTATTGCTAGGAGAACTAAAGTACACTAAGTGTTGATACTGTATTGCTAGGAGAACTAAAGTACACTAAGTGTTGATACTGTATTGCTAGGAGAACTAAAGTACACTAAGTGTTGATGCTGTATTGCTAGGAGAACTAAAGTACACTAAGTGTTGATGCTGTATTTCTAGGAGAACTAAAGTACAATAAGTGTTGATGCTCTATTGCTAGGAGAACTAAAGTACAATAAGTGTTGATACTGTATTGCTAGGAGAACTAAAGTACAATAAGTGTTGATACTGTATTGCTAGGAGAACTAAAGTACAATAAGTGTTGATACTGTATTGCTAGGAGAACTAAAGTACATTAAGTGTTGATACTGTATTGCTAGGAGAACTAAAGTACATTAAGTGTTGATACTGTATTGCTAGGAGAACTAAAGTACACTAAGTGTTGATGCTGTATTGCTAGGAGAACTAAAGTACACTAAGTGTTGATACTGTATTGCTAGGAGAACTAAAGTACACTAAGTGTTGATACTGTATTGCTAGGAGAACTAAAGTACACTAAGTGTTGATGCTGTATTGCTAGGAGAACTAAAGTACACTAAGTGTTGATGCTGTATTTCTAGGAGAACTAAAGTACAATAAGTGTTGATGCTCTATTGCTAGGAGAACTAAAGTACAATAAGTGTTGATACTGTATTGCTAGGAGAACTAAAGTACAATAAGTGTTGATACTGTATTGCTAGGAGAACTAAAGTACAATAAGTGTTGATACTGTATTGCTAGGAGAACTAAAGTACATTAAGTGTTGATACTGTATTGCTAGGAGAACTAAAGTACATTAAGTGTTGATACTGTATTGCTAGGAGAACTAAAGTACATTAAGTGTTGATGCTGTATTGCTAGGAGAACTAAAGTACACTAAGTGTTGATGCTGTATTGCTAGGAGAACTAAAGTACACTAAGTGTTGATGCTGTATTTCTAGGAGAACTAAAGTACAATAAGTGTTGATGCTCTATTGCTAGGAGAACTAAAGTACAATAAGTGTTGATACTGTATTGCTAGGAGAACTAAAGTACAATAAGTGTTGATACTGTATTGCTAGGAGAACTAAAGTACAATAAGTGTTGATACTGTATTGCTAGGAGAACTAAAGTACATTAAGTGTTGATACTGTATTGCTAGGAGAACTAAAGTACATTAAGTGTTGATACTGTATTGCTAGGAGAACTAAAGTACATTAAGTGTTGATGCTGTATTGCTAGGAGAACTAAAGTACACTACGTGTTGATGCTGTATTGCTAGGAGAACTAAAGTACAATTAGTGTTGATACTGTATTGTTAGGAGAACTAAAGTACACTAAGTGTTGATGCTGTATTGCTAGGAGAACTAAAGTACACTACGTGTTGATGCTGTATTGCTAGGAGAACTAAAGTACAATTAGTGTTGATACTGTATTGTTAGGAGAACTAAAGTACACTAAGTGTTGATGCTGTATTGCTAGGAGAACTAAAGTACACTACGTGTTGATGCTGTATTGCTAGGAGAACTAAAGTACAATTAGTGTTGATACTGTATTGTTAGGAGAACTAAAGTACACTAAGTGTTGATACTGTATTACTAGGAGAACTAAAGTACAATTAGTGTTGATACTGTATTGCTAGGAGAACTAAAGTACACTAAGTGTTGATGCTGTATTGCTAGGAGAACTAAAGTACACTAAGTGTTGATGCTGTATTGCTAGGAGAACTAAAGTACACTAAGTGTTGATACTGTATTGCTAGGAGAACTAAAGTACACTAAGTGTTGATACTGTATTGCTAGGAGAACTAAAGTACACTAAGTGTTGATGCTGTATTGCTAGGAGAACTAAAGTACACTAAGTGTTGATGCTGTATTTCTAGGAGAACTAAAGTACAATAAGTGTTGATGCTCTATTGCTAGGAGAACTAAAGTACAATAAGTGTTGATACTGTATTGCTAGGAGAACTAAAGTACAATAAGTGTTGATACTGTATTGCTAGGAGAACTAAAGTACAATAAGTGTTGATACTGTATTGCTAGGAGAACTAAAGTACATTAAGTGTTGATACTGTATTGCTAGGAGAACTAAAGTACATTAAGTGTTGATACTGTATTGCTAGGAGAACTAAAGTACACTAAGTGTTGATGCTGTATTGCTAGGAGAACTAAAGTACACTAAGTGTTGATACTGTATTGCTAGGAGAACTAAAGTACACTAAGTGTTGATACTGTATTGCTAGGAGAACTAAAGTACACTAAGTGTTGATGCTGTATTGCTAGGAGAACTAAAGTACACTAAGTGTTGATGCTGTATTTCTAGGAGAACTAAAGTACAATAAGTGTTGATGCTCTATTGCTAGGAGAACTAAAGTACAATAAGTGTTGATACTGTATTGCTAGGAGAACTAAAGTACAATAAGTGTTGATACTGTATTGCTAGGAGAACTAAAGTACAATAAGTGTTGATACTGTATTGCTAGGAGAACTAAAGTACATTAAGTGTTGATACTGTATTGCTAGGAGAACTAAAGTACATTAAGTGTTGATACTGTATTGCTAGGAGAACTAAAGTACATTAAGTGTTGATGCTGTATTGCTAGGAGAACTAAAGTACACTACGTGTTGATGCTGTATTGCTAGGAGAACTAAAGTACAATTAGTGTTGATACTGTATTGTTAGGAGAACTAAAGTACACTAAGTGTTGATGCTGTATTGCTAGGAGAACTAAAGTACACTACGTGTTGATGCTGTATTGCTAGGAGAACTAAAGTACAATTAGTGTTGATACTGTATTGTTAGGAGAACTAAAGTACACTAAGTGTTGATGCTGTATTGCTAGGAGAACTAAAGTACACTACGTGTTGATGCTGTATTGCTAGGAGAACTAAAGTACAATTAGTGTTGATACTGTATTGTTAGGAGAACTAAAGTACACTAAGTGTTGATACTGTATTACTAGGAGAACTAAAGTACAATTAGTGTTGATACTGTATTGCTAGGAGAACTAAAGTACACTAAGTGTTGATGCTGTATTGCTAGGAGAACTAAAGTACAATTAGTGTTGATGCTGTATTGCTAGGAGAACTAAAGTACAATTAGTGTTGATGCTGTATTGCTAGGAGAACTAAAGTACTTTTAAGTGTTTATGCTGTATTGCTAGAACTAAAGTACTGTTAGTGTTTATACTGCATTGCTAGGAGAACTAAAGTACTGTTAGTGTTGATACTGTATTGCTAGAACTAAAGTACAATAAGTGTTGATGCTGTAACTATTGCAAGGAGAACTAAAGTACGATTAGTGTTGATGCTGTAACTGTATTGCTAGGAGAACTAAAGTACAATTAGTGTTGATGCTGTATTGCTAGGAGAACTAAAGAACAATAAGTAAGTGTTGATGCTGTATTGCTAGGACTAGGAGAACTTTTTCATAATAACTGAACTACTCATAAAAGTATCCTTATCATGTCTAGGATTTGAAAAGTACTTTAAACCTTTGTACTTGTATACATGTGGCATGTGAACATAACAAGGTTGTTCACAATCATCCTTTCACAGCTTCATCTCTAAACGTTAAAAAATAAAGTTTGCATATCCTTTACAGGACATCGCTGTCAACATCAGCATGTTTAGCTAATTGTTTATTTCTTGGCAAGATTACGCTCAGTAGTTTGCCATTGCATTCAGAGAGACTGGCTCACATACCCCGTAAGTTACCGACGTGGCCAGAACCGCTACCGATTCTCGCTGTCGTCATGATACTCCCGAGAGTATACAAGATTACGGAGAAAGTCGCTAGCCTCTAGGCCAGGGAGACCGGCCTAAACGTTAAACATTACTTAAATTCACTATTTACCTGGAATAAGGCCATCTGGTCCTGTCTTGGCATTTGGAATGGTAAATTCTCGGAGAATTTTGGCTGCTTTCTTCGCCTCAGACTTTAAGCTGTGTGGTATTGGTGTGTTCACCATTATGGTTTCTGAAACGTACTTTTATAACTTTCCTGGTACTTGGCAAATTTACTTTACTTTACATTATTTGTAAACTATGCACAACATAGCCGTATAATACTATTGTATAAATTTTATCATCCCAATTATAACCCAGTTACTTTAGTAGTAGTTTAGTTATTAGGGCTGAGGAGGATATTGATTCATTGAAAACAATAAATGAACGGAGTGACTATTCACAATGGAATTGCAAATAGAAAAAAATATATTCGCAATGGAAGTAGGTCACATGATTATTCCTATGCGTGTTTCCATATTACAATATTTTGTTGATCTATTAACGTGTCCTCAGTAGCATAGTGGTTAGTGTCTCCGCCTGGCACACGGGAGCTCGAGGATCAATTCCTCGCCGGGGAGGCAACATTATTTTTTTTTCATTTTCAGGAATTAGGTGACACCAATACTAGTCTGATGATTTCGCTTTAGGCATGTATTTTCTACGGATTTTGTGTATTAGGTGTTGTTTATCTTGCTGCACAAGAACCTGCGCACTTGTCTTTCTGTTCTTATCTGTCCTCTACTTTTGTTGTCTTGGGAAAGGCGCTTAGCCATCCGAACACGAGTTCTTCTTTCTCTCTCTCTCTCTCTCTCTCGCTCTAAGTCTCGATCTCCCACCTCTCTCTTTCTTGTCTTTACCACTCTTTAATGTCTTTCAATACATCTTTCTAACATATCTCTGTCTCTCACACTATCTTCGTTATCTATCTCTCTCCTCTCTCTTTTCCACCTGCATCATACCTTATACCAGGTTTTCCTGCACTTTATATGCGTAGCATTTCCTTATCCTTGTTTATTTATTAATTCATGAGGCCAGTCAGTCGAAAGCCTGGTGTTTGAATTGCTTAATCATGTCTCTCTGAGGCAAAGCATATTACTGGAGGCCATAGAAAGTGTCAAATTAAGAGAATCATCACTGCTGCGATATTATCAGGACATAAGTAGTAGGACGGTAACGAATACAAACATGGATGCCTGGTAACAGTAAGTGTACAGAAACGAAAGTTAACAATTCTTGAACTCGCTTGGGGACAGAATTATTTGTAGGGATCGTTATTTGTATTGGGGATGCCTGTTCTGAAAAATTATTCTTGATATTTAAACAGGACTAACGTAATGTAAAAATAAAACGGGATGCCAAAAGAACGGACAGAAGTAAGAAGAAGAGTAATTCATTAAAAAATACGGAGAATTCGGCAGAATTAAACTCGCAACAGTGAACATTCCTATTTAAATTAACCACCTTCATAGACTTCTTAATGGCCCAAACTAAAATTGACTAGTGAGCAGACGCTGTGACATGTTTGTTACTTCCCACAATTCGATTGCGAATATAATTTTTCTCTTTTCGCAATTCCATTGCGAATAGAGCCTCCCATAAATACAAATAATTAAAATAAGTACTATATATTACTAAAGTAAAATCCTAAAATTAAAAACTCATAATCACATCATGCCTAAATATACCGTAAAAATATTATATTATATACGCACTATATAAATTAATTAATAAATTAAATAGTCTGCTAACTTTCCGGATTTTCACATGACAAATAATATCAAATAGTTCAATTTATAACAACATGTTGTATTAACATTTGTCACTGAGAAATAACTCCTCCATTTAAATATTAATAAGCAATAGCCGTACAATGGCTTCAAGTTAACTTCCTAGATGATTCACTTCTGGTTTAGACAAGGAATAAGAAAGATCTGCACTGCAGCAGCTGTTGTGATAGTTATCTTTGAGTTTGTTTCGCTTTCTGTACGCGAAATTTGTAATCTCCTCTTGTGAAACAAAAACATGGCCGTGGCTGCTAACCGTTTTAATTGCTACTTGAACTTGTTCTCTTCGGTCGAGTTTGTAATATGCATCATCGTTCTGGTGGCCTGGATGCTCTGATTCCCATTTTGTTCTATAAGTGCTTTTTATAAACTTCTTTGCCTCATTATAGGTTATGTCTATGTCAGGCTGTGGTAGTCGTCCGCCCTCTTTTGCTAGTCTGTCAGCCTCTTCATTTCCAGGTATACTGCAATGTGATGGGATCCACTGTATTAACAACTTTTTTGGATTTCTGGCATAGACCATGGAGTGCTGCTCTTAGGTCAGCTAGTTCTGTGCTGTTTTTGCTCTTCAGTATTGAGAGAGCTGACTTTGCATCTGTGAAGATAGCTATTTGCTTCTCTTTATTTTCCTCCCTCCCGTGTGTTGCCGGGGCCCATAAGGGAAGCAAAGAATAGCAACACTGCAGCCTACCACACATGTCGTAAGAGGCGACTAAGGAGGCTTGATGGTTCCGTCGCCCTGCTACTGAGTGAGTGCGTGGCGCGACACTGTGAGCGTTGAGTTTCGTGTGAAATGCTTTTGAATCTGCCCGAGGTTTTTTGGAACATGACTGCATGTTCGGCGCGATGGCGGATGGCTATGTCCCAGAGTTGACCGGTCTTTGCCTTATGCAGAAATGCGTGGCTGCTGGGCTTCTGGTTGACTGCCACTGCCATCAACGATGAACTGTATTTCGTGGACTGTGTGGGTGAACATCTAGGAAACATCCAGATGGGAAAATGACTGCCGATTCCATTAGAAATGAACTGGGTGTTTTGTGGGGGACTATTGTGTTGACATTCTGGTGGCGGCATTATGCACAATGTATCTGTGCGGGCTGTTGTTTGTCCAGACTCCTGTCTTTTCCACTTTTCACATTGGGCAGTGGGGAGCGTTTTGTGTGATATTAACTGGCACAGGAACGGAGCATAATGGGGACGACCCGTTGCTGTGAAGTTGGAACTGCGACTAACTAACTAACTAACTAACTAACTAACTAACTAACTAACTAACTAACTAACTAACTAACAATAGGCGGAGGTAGAGGCTTTGAAAACTGCAGCAGAAATGCTCTTGATGGAGGAAAATAAAGAAAAAAATGTTCGGCCTACTGCTGTAGTAAGCCGGTCTTGTAGACGTTAAATTACGTCACCCCCTCGAAAGGTTAGCTGGATGAATACCTTGAGTTTAGGGACTGTAGTTACGTCTGCTTTGGGTTTGGGCTGTTGGCAGTGGCGCTTTATAAATCCTGTGGAGTACCAATTCAACGACTGGGTCATGCGCAAATGCACAAACAACACAAATATGGGTATCCATTGGGTTGACAAAATTCTAGAAGACCTGGACTTTGCCGACGACATAGTGCTTTTGAGTTCAACACACCCGGATGCCCAAGAGAAAATAAACCACCTCCAAAATGTTTCAGGACAAATTGGTCTCCAAATTAACACCACAAAAACAAAGACTATTGATCTTACCACCAGTTCAGATGACACCAAATTGAACAGCTACGTTCTTGAAAAAGTCAACAGCTTTACATACCTAGGAAGCAAAATGACATCTACAGGGGACTCAACACCAGAAATATCATCTAGAATCGCACTGGCATCTAGTGCCTTCAATAAGCTGCCAAACATCTGGAAGTCAAAGACACTCAGCAAACACACAAAACTTAAAATCTTCAACTCTTGTGTGGTTCCAGTGTTAACGTATGGTTGTGAAAGTTGGAAATCAACGGTAGCTTTAGATAAAAAATTAGACAATTTTGAGAACAAATGTCTTAGAAGACTTCTAAACATCCACTGGACAGACTTCAGAACCAATTCGCAAATAAGACAAGAGACTAAGCAAGATACAGTATCCAATTTCATAAGAAGACGCCGTTGGAACTACATCGGCCATGTACTCAAAATGGACAAGTCAAGACTCCCCTACCAAGCCCTCATATGGTCACCAGTAGGGAAAAGAAAACGGGGAAGACCAAGAGAGACCCTGCGTAGAACCATCATTAGAGAAGGCTCATTCAATGGCCAAGTAAATATCCAAGATCTACAACAGGTAGCAGCGAACCGCCAAGCATGGAGAGACAGGACTTCTGCCCTATGCGCCGCCTTAGGCTCAAGAGGAAAGACTAACTAACTAACCAATTCAGGTTTAAGGCATTCTTCAGAGTTTCAAATTCCTCTGTCAGTGTGTCCTGGGTGCATATCTTTCTAGCACGGTCAAACAAGGTTCGTACTAAGCCCCGTTTGTACTGGACAGGTGTGAAGCTCTGCAAATTTAGGTATTGGCCAGTCCATGTTCCATTGCGATACACCGATCTTTGAATTGTGCCGTCTGCTCTACGTCTCATTAGAATATCTAGGAACGGTAACGCTTCTTTGTGTTCGTGTTCCATAGATAGAGAGATGTTTTTATGCGTCTTGTTCATTGTGGCCTGAAACGATATTGCTTGTAGCTCGTCTGTGGTGATAATTAGTATATCGTCCACATAACGACGGTAAAAGGCCAAGTTGTTGATGTCTGAGGATCTCTTTTCTTCTAAGTGTGCCATGAAGATGTCCGCTAGAATAGGACCAAGAGGACTCCCTATGGTCACTCCGTCAATTTGGCGGTATGACTTAGTTAGAAAATTGAATTGTATGTTGGCGGTACATAGTAGTAGTAGCCTCTCCAGAATAGGTGTTGGTATGCCTAATTTTAGTTGTTTGTCTTCAATGCGTTCCCTTATTATTGTCACTGTCTCCTCTAATGGAACGTTAGTGAATAGGGAGGCTATATCCATGGATGCCATGTGTTTGTTATTTATGTCCATAGTATCCAATAATTCCACCAGTTGGAATGTATCTCTGAGTATTTTTGGATCGAAGGACTGTCGTACTGGCTTTAACATTTCGGCTAGCCATCTCCCATTCGGTGTTGTGCAGAGATAACCATGGACAGGATAGGTCTTAGCGGGATGCCAGGCTTGTGAAGTTTGGGTAGACCGTACATCTGAGGAGTGTGCGAGCCACGTGGTGTGAGCGTTTTTGCAGTGGCCTCACTGATGAGTCCCGCATTCACAAGTGACTGGATCTCTTTCCTCATTATAGCATCCAGGTCCTCCGACTTGTTTACTTTTTGATCTATCCTGAATTTGGATTCATCTGACAATATTACATCCATTTTTCTCTGTAGAACAGAGAGGCAGCTTAACAAACGGGTGTCAGAACACATACCTTAATGGGTCAACAAAATACAACACACAGGAGATGCTAGCCTCGTGGGGCCGACACACCGGAAGCTCCTGGCGTCTTCAATCGGGAGGCACATTGTCGAAAGTGGCCATGTGGTGGACAGAGACACTGCATTTCGCGTGTTGTTTAACACACAAAATACTCGCTTGTTAAGATTTGCAGAAGCAATTATGATCTATCAACGCAAGCCAGAATTGTGCAAACAGAAAGACATGTTAGTCAGCTTAAAATTACCGTGGTAGATAAGTGACATTACTGTGCGAATATGTGTATATGAAGGATTTATCTAGTTAATTCACGTAAGTTGTGTGATTTCTGCAGTATGTACCTGACGAGATGCAGCGAAATATGACAGGCAATAAATCGTGCAATCTATTGTTTGTGTCTTCGTTATTCAGATATTGATACTTCCTAAGTACTTGAAACTCTTTACTTGTTTTAGTGGATGTTCATTTAGGTGAATTGTTTTTTTTTTTTTCTCCTTTAGTTATAGTCTCGTAATTACCTCTGTTTTACTTATGCTAATTTTCATGTTATGTTCTCTACACATTTCGATTAGGCTATTCATGTGGTCTTTTAATTCAGCTTCTGGTTTTGCTATTAATGCTTGATCGTCCTCAAATAGTTCTTTAATGGTGTAATTTTCCGAGAATTCTTCTTCTTCCGTGTTCTCGTTATGCGGTGTTTATAGTGTCATAGTTATGTATTATTATGTTATGTTAATTAAGCCGAACGACGTTACTGCACACTGGACATTTCATTGCGTGTTCAGTCTTATTCTTCTGCCCTCTCCTCTACCCCTCATACCGCAGAGTTATATACCATATGAAGTGAATACTTTGGTGAAATACTAAATACATAGTCACTGATACTGTTTGAACGTGCAGTATGTAATCGCCACGGTAATCTAAGATTCAAACGGCATCCTACATTTTGCTTAGAAACTGCTAGAATCGCCTAATCGATAGTGCTTCGATATATTTCAGCAATAGATAATTGTTCGTCAAATACCTATACGAAATGCCTTTTCTTTGTTAACTCTATGATTGTTAATAAGCAAATGTTCCGTGATGGTCGACTTCGACGTTTTATGACCTTTCGACAGCACAGGGACTCCTGAAGATTGATTAACTCTCTGTTCCATCCACGCCAATGTATGTTCAGTTACTCGATAAGCTAATTGTCTTTCCGTTCTACTTATGGAAGTTGCTTGGCACGCACACTGGAACTGGTAAATGCAGTTTGATTTGGTGTACGGAGACAATGGTTCTTTCATAGATGGAGTTAGTATCTAGGTTGTTTTATATCTGATCACTGGTTCAGCAGCAAAGAATGTTCGGTTTACATCTGTTGTAAGTCGATCGTGCATTCGTTTCATTACATAATCTACTCGATAGGCAAGTTAAAGAAACATTTGTAGTTTGGGGACCATTGATTGAACGAGGATAGGTATGGGAGGCAGGCAGTGACGCTTGATGAAACCGGCTGGGTATCCATTATAAGGGTGTCTAGTTATTCCTTTAGTGTGAGGTCGGAGCACATCTTCGTTGCTCGACTAAATAGGGTTCATACCAAGCCAAGCTTATATTGGATGGGTGCAAAGCTATTGTAATTCAAACATTAACCCGTCCTTGTTTCTATTCGCTCTGTGGATGGTACCATCGTCTCGACGTCAGGTTAGGACGTCTAAGAACACTAAGGTGTCGTTATGTTTATGGTCAATATTCACGGAAATGTCCCTGTGGGTTTGTTTCATGGTGGAGTGGAAGGATTCTGCTTGTTGTCTGGTCTCTGTGAGGAATAATATATTAACTATATAGAGGCGGTATAGAACAACCCCCCCCCCCCCCCCCCCAAAAAAAAAAAAAAAAAAAAAAAAATAAAATTAGTTGCATATCCTTTACAGGACGTCGCAGTCAACCCCAACATTTTTTGGCTTGTTGTGATATCTTGGCAAGATTACGTTTAGTAGTTTGGCATTGCTTTCTGAACGACAGGCGCCCATACCATTTTACCAAAATAGAACCCAACGCAAGGCGGTCCGCTGCCAAAATCGCCCGCAGCTGTGTTTCGAACACATTATTTGGGATTACAGACTGCCTCCGTAAACTCTTCGCCACGGAGCCGGCGGTATAGAACATGGCCCGTAATATTTGATGATCTTTGTTCTTCTAAGTGTGCCATAAAGATGGCCGCTAGACATTGTATTGTCAATGGCCTATGAATATGAGTATGAACCCCAATCTTGGAGACATGATTAAATATGGTTTGATTTTTAGCGCAGCACAACGGCAACAGATTACTAGACGAGGAAACAGATTAACATAGATAGGAACCTCATTATCATCATATAGCAGTTTCTGTGAAGAACGCCGCTCTCATCACGCCACTCATGGCAAGCCGAACATATTTTCGATCCCATGCCATCTCGTGTCCATGAATTTTCTTGCCCAAGGTATCTGCAGTGTCCATTTTCGTGCTGGTCAACTCTTGCTTCGCCCCAGGGAACCACATCTTCTGTAAACGTGGGACATGTTCCACCATCTCACACGATCACCAGAGTCCTGAATCAACTGTGATTTTGTCTCGAATATGCCATGTGGTCAAGCCATCCAGATATTTACCCCTCTGCCTTCTCTTTGTTCTTTTCCCCTCAATCCTTGCCAGCTGTCATCAAGCTCTCCAGTTTATTTCTTCTCATAACGAGTCGTAAAAAATAACACGATCAGCAAAAGAAATCCCAATTTGGACCCCAAAAAATGGCAAATTCAACAAGGAAGATTGGTATAATAAAAAAATAAATAAATGCAAAGATAACAAGAAGGACATCATTGAACACATAACAATAAATAAACAGGAAAAAGGTCTGTGCCAGTTATTGTCAAAGGCATGTTTATTATTTAACATAGTTGAATTCATCTGAAACATAAGCCATGTGAAATAAAAGCATATAGACACAAAACAGAGGAGAACTTAGAGCACGTAAGTTAAATTTATGTAAATCTATGCTGTTCACGGGCAGTAACGGCGGAGTAGTGGGTAGATACTTGCTTACCAGCCAGGTGATCATGGGTTCGAATCCGCATTAGAGCCGAATTTTAAAATTGACACGAGCTACCAGGTTGACCCAGAATAAATCGGTTCCATGAAATGTCTTCGGAAGCACAGACGATCGGTGACCACATCACCCAAGAATGGACGTATACAAATTTGGTCTGGCTTAACATGACAACCATTACCTCCCATTGACAACAATCTCCTTCAAATTAATTTCCGAAATGTGGCCGACTTGGTCAGAGGAATATTAATCTGAAATTGGGATGGGCCCTAATTATAACTACTCTTCTGGGGTTGATCGGGGTAGAAGTAGCGGAATACTGATTGACTGACAATATATGATTAATTCGCTTCTTTCACATTAAAAAAATAATATTCATTTAAAATGTATCTATGTCTGAACATTCGATAATTTATATATTTACTGCAAAGTGGAAACTAGTGTGTGGCTAGCCCCGCTCTACACGACGGGGAGATGCCGAGATCATGTAGGTGTGCGGGGCATTGAATAGGCTGCATAATTAGCTGTTGCTGCGACTCTGGGTGGAGGACATCTTTAGGATAAATATGATGTGGTGAACTTTTTAGAGTCGGGTGGAGAGTGCAGCTGAACAGACAGAGTATCCATATTTGGAAAGGCTGGCTCAGAACGGAGTAAATAGGGGGTCTGGTCGATACCCAAAGCATGAAGAAAAATCTAGGTGAACGTTTAATCAAATTGCCACTGGAATAATCGGCTCGGAAACTATTCGGTGGCTTTTGAAGAGGGATTTGAGGGGGGGGGGGGGGGGGCGGGGTGTGGAGTATGTGTGTGAACATCCCAGGCCAGTGGTAAGTAAATTAAGTAAATGTGCCCGTTTTACGCCTTAAGGAACATTTGGCATATGTGGTTATACACACATTAATACAGACCAGTCGGCACTCATGGGCAGTTATATTGAATTTATATTCCCCGGGAAGGTTAACCCGGTCAACAAATGCTCGCAGAAATCGGATGTGTCGACCTAAGGACTCAAGAACGCAGCTCTGCTGTAAACAGGCACAACGCAATCACAACCGAAAAAAAAAACAACTCTCCGGATGAACGCAGCAGAAGAAGAAGAATCTATATTCAGTACTTGGACATATGACCATATCTCTCTGTGTTCATATCTTAGTCTTTTACTATTAATTGCAATGATTTTATTAGCAACCTTACAATTGTATTCTGTATGTGAATGTAAACGCAGTCGTAAAATATTGCACGATTTATTGCCTGGTAAGAACAATAATCGATTGCTCAAATACGAGAAGGATTTAAATGAAACCCTTAAAAGTGTGATACAAATTACAATAACATGCCGTTGTCTTGTAATCTGTCAATATTGTTGCTAAGAATTCAAGAGGGTTAAGCATGTGATATCACAATGCAGACGAACACAATGACGCCGTAAGGAAATTTTAAAGATGATCGCCCCACTTTTGACACACCCAAAGCACGTGACATTACGGTGCAGACGAACACGATGAGGCCATAAGAAACGTTTAAAGATGGCATCACCACTTTTGACATGCACCAAAGAGGACGAGCGTTCTGTTATCTGTATTTTGATCAGTGACCTCCATTTTCAGTGTGTACCACATTCCCCGTCCTCTTCAGACCTAGCCCCAAGTGATTTCCACCTGTGAGGACATACTTTTTTCGGTCCGATGAAGAGGTACAGCAGGTGGTGGATGAGTTGTTACATAAGCGGTGAAGAACATATTTGTCTACAGGAATCCAAGCACGTTATCAGCGCTGGAGGGGAGGACTAGTATTGAATGCAGTGGCGACTACATCGTAACATGGTACATTTGTTGTTTACTTTTTCAGAATGCTTTTCTTCCGCATTCCTTTACAGGGCATTGCTGTCAACACCAGTATTTGTCAGCTGCTGTTGATGTCTTGGCAAGTTTTACGTACAGTAGTTTGCCATTGCTTTCTGAACGACCGGCTCACATACCTCCGTAAGTAACCAGCATGACGCGATCCGCTGCCGAATCTCGCGCAGCTGTGTTTTTTTCTCTCTTTTCAGAATATATTAAAAAAAAAAAAAGTTAAAGGTTTTCATGTGACGCCTCCTCGTATAACGAGGCATTATCTATTAGGCGACGCCAGTCGATGCTATGTTAATAGAAGGATATTCCTGTTGTTAAGTGTTCCGTTTGGCTAACGTGCTCGATCTTCGAATAACATCAACGTCTATGTAAGAAGAGTGCCCCTGACGAGATGCTGAGAAATATGCCAGGCAAGAAATCGTTTGTTTATGGTGTCTGTGTTTACATTCACCAAGGAAATACATTGTTTTATGTGTGAATAGTTGTCAGTGTTAAACTATCACTGGTATAAACAAACCTGATCTGCATGCTAACTTGAAGTGTATCACGCTCTACCAGAAGTAGCACAGATTAACCTTGGGATATTCTTGTGTCGCCCGTGCCCAAAAGGGGAAGCAAAGAATAATAATACTCAGGACTCCGAGAAGAGGCCAGACGGACATATAATCGGCCGGCTACTGGTACCATTACTATTGGGACTCTTTGCTGGCTGTTGAAGATGAGAATGTAACATGTATGAGAATGTCCCGAGTGTTGTAAAATCGGTTCTTGACCCAACTCAACACAACCTCCTTTGTATGCCGTAAAAGGCGAATAAAGAGGGTTGGTTTGAGACTGGCTATCTCACACTGTAGAAAAAAAGGCCAACATCCAACTAACCATGAAATGGCCAACAAAAGGCCGAGCATACGTGGGTGTGGGCTTACACACTACTGGAAGTCTCAACAGCAGAAGAGGGGGAAGAAGATCCTAATATATTCAAGACAGCTTTCAAAACAAGAAATATTTGCCAATGATTATAGTACAGTACCTTTGTTTCTGTGTAGCTTGAAGTTGAACATTAAGTGCCTGTATTCATCATCATCACGTGCCTTGCTCAAAGGAGTCGGCATCTGTGTATCTCTATAGACCACGCTTTCTCGCTTTTTGACGCCATTGACCAATTCTATCGATACTATAACCCCCCCCCCCCCCCCCCCCCACCAGACCCCAACCTCCCACCCATGTCTCCTTTGCGGTCCATCCAGTATAGTTGCTCTCAGCCTGCCCCTGCCTTTTCTACTACTCATCTGTTCAGACATTTTCCAATGCCTCTCACCTCATTACATGTCCAAAGAACAAAATGTGACTCTTTCTCATAAAGACAATTTAAAATAAAAATCGAATGATCCAATTTTCTCCTAATAAGGAATATCTACATGACAATATTTCAGCGGTATACTAATCGGTAAGAATTATGCTAGACTGAACCAGCTGTCTGCCTTTCACAATCTCATATAATCTTCTTCTTCCTCTTCTTCTTCTTCTTCTTCTTCTTCTTCTTCTTCTTCTTCTTCTTCTTCTTCTTCTTCTTCTTCTTCTTCTTCTTCTTCTTCTTCTTCTTCTTCTTCTTCTTCTTCTTCTTCTTCTGTTCACTTGAAATATGTCTATAACTGCAATGTTGTTCATATAATCTGACATCAGTGTATAAATAACAGAATCGATAACACCCAGATAACATAATAAATCAAAATGTAATCTCAAAAAGGCAACAAGTTTTCATAGGGGAGTCACTCTTGTTTTTCTCTAAAAAAAAATAGAAATACATAAAAAGCTAAGTTCCCTCCTTTATTAAAGGATTCATTTACAAATCACAATAGATACAAAGCAGTTGCTCCAATAGATGAAGTATTTCAAGCAAAACATAAAGAATACACAAATAATGATATATATTTTTTTCAACTTGCAGATAGCTGCTCCTCGCAATCTTGTTCAAAAATGCAGCAGGTAATATTTACATAAACTATATTCACTTATTTATGTTCATACCAGAAGCATTCCAACACTCATACAGTCTAATCCCCACTGAAACAATAAACAATTTCATATATACAACATTAATTAACCGCATATATACAACATAAAGCAAACGCGCATATACAACATTAACATAATGATTTCTGCTTCAATGATTGTAGATTTGCTCCCTTAGTTTTATTATGCCCTCAGACAAGCTATCTCCAAGGCTATCGTCTCATACAATCAGAAATATGTGGATGCAGCCTCTAAGAAAGAGATCAGAGATGTAATGATTCAATATGACAGGCCCCTGCTGGCTGCAGATCCCCGTCGCTGTGAGCCGAAGAAGTTTGGAGGACCTGGAGCCAGTTACAGATACCAGAAATCTTATTGTTAAATGTTTGGAAATGTTTGTTTTTGTGGAAAAGAATACATGTTATAAACATATGAAAAAAGGGTGAGCTACTTGAAAAGAAACGATCGAGAATTAGGTCAATAAAAAATGTCCCGAAGCAGAAAGCTGCTACCGATATGTGATGTAATAGTAATAGGGCCATCGCAGTTTGTAAGACTCCATTACCTTACCGAGGATTCGAACCTAGGTCTCCAGAATGAGAGAATGAGAGGTAGATCGCCACTCGGCTAGCCGCTCCTTTTATCTTCCCATACAACCTATGGAAAATAGTTTCATTTTCTATCTTCCCATACAAGTTAAGTTAATTGCATATCCTTTACAGGACGTTGCAGTCAACACCAGCATTTTTTGATGTTGTGATCTCTTGGCAAGTTTACGTTCAGTAGTTTGCCATTGCTTTCTGAACGATCGGCACCCATACCTTTTCTTATGCTTACTTGCTTGCTTGTGTTCGTTGGCTTGAGCTCCAACGCAAAGTCCTGTATGTCGGATGAAGACATCCTGTTGTCCAACATCAGTGTGATGTCATAACGGACCTGAGGTTTGCGTGAGTATCTGTTGTCCCATGTCTGGCTTACTGGTGTGCAGACTGGTGGTCCCTCGCCGTGCAGGCAGATACTCTCCGACTTCGGAGGAAATCTTTTCTTATAAAACGAACGCAATGCGGTCTGCTGCCATATCGTCTGCAGCTGTGTTTCGAATGCGGTTATGCGAAATTACGAACTGCGTCTGTAAGCCTTTCGCCACGAAGCCCGCATATTCCCATAAAATCTGTGGCAAATACTTTCATTTTCTAACCAAACACCTAGAAATGTTTATCAACGGCAAGAGCGGAGATGCAAGAGGAGAGGAAAATCAAGTGATGCCTGTGAATCTGCAACCTTCATCAGATTACAAGAAATTCAAGTCAAAGGTAACAGTGCTATAAAGGGGGACAAAGAAGAATGGTCAGCCAACACAGAACTGGTGTTGTCGGTGGCTACACGCTGAAGGAGATACTAATGAGGGAATGCGAGCACTTATAGAATGAATGGATCGACGTGCAGTGAGGGCAATCTATTAACTTAACTTAACTTAACTTAACTTAACTTATTTTAACTTAACTTAACTTAACTTAACCTAACCTAACCTACCTGACTGACTGACTGACTGATTGACTGACTGACTGACTGACTGACTGACTGACTGACTGACTGACTAATTAACTAACTAACTAATAAACAAACTAACTTACTGGAAGGAATTGGGGTGTTAACAACTGACGAGAGAAGCAGTAAATCTGCAGCAACAGAGAACTGGTCATTTGCAACGCGGAGAAAACAGATAGAGAAAATCACGCAAGCAGCTAAGCTCAAATACTGCTAATACAGCAAATCGAACGAGGTCAAGTGTGTACACAATTTCTATAAGCCCAGTCGAATCAAATGTTGCAAGGAAATCACCCACTTTACGTGTGTACACCTCAAGTACATGTCACTGGAAATTAGAAGCTGATGTGTCAGCCTGGCCGAATGAATACCAGCGCTCATTCTGAAACATCCGGTGTGCTGATGCCGAGGTTGCAGGTTTAACCCCTATACCGATCAGCTGGACTAAAATGTTAATTTCTCGTCCTTGACTTGGGGACTTAATTTACAAGTACCTCTGAAGTCAGAGTGGGTTCGCTTGATGACGAGGGACACTAGTAATAGGTAAAGCTAATCTATACGCAAAAATCAGTCCAGTGCTACTAAAAAGTAGTAGCATGTGTATGTATTACGCTTGAGTTCAAAGCGAGAGAACATTAAAAACAAAAGCTGATGTCACTGGAAGTTACAAGTTGATGCATTCAAAACAATATGCATATGCACACGCTTCACTGCACACTGACACAGGATATTCATCAAATATATATGTAGATATCTTTACAGCACATAGAAACAAACATAAACAATATTTTATGTTTTGTTTTTCATAAAATAAATCTCTATTCAGAAACAATCTACACATATGTAATGTACTTTATATATAAATTCTTTGGGTTGTAGGAGATAATAAGTTTAGAAAAAAAATCCAATTATAACAACAAAAAACAGTCAAAAAGGTAAACAAATATGATGAGAACTAGATGCCTTCATGTCAACATTGCTGTTGTAGGTGAAAATGAAACCAAAGTCATATCCATAAAACACAATATTTGTAGCCTGGTATGTTTTCCTTGTATCAAAGATACAATAACTCTGTTTAACTGCCTTTAAAGCATTGTATATTACAAAAAAAGGTCACGATATGGTGCTCGATTACTTCTCACACGAGCTAAGCAGTATTTGCTTGTTTTATTACTTCAGTTCCTGACAGTCATTATTTATAACCTTTCTATTTTGCCCTTGGTTAGTCGTTAGGCAGTCATTAGTCGCGGTTCCAACTTCATAGCTAAAGGTCTCACCATGATGCACCGTTCCCGTACCAGTGAATATCACACAAAAAAATCTCCTCACTATCCCAAGTGAAAAATAGGACAGACAGCAATCCCGGCAAATCAACAGCACACACAGGCAAACATGCATTAATTTCCGTCTCCCAGCTACTGAGTTAAGTGTAGGGAGCGTCACTGTGAGCCGTGGATTCCCTCTGGGCATTGGGTTGGAGTGTTGACACTGAAACACCTAAAACCCGTGGAGGAAACAAGCCCAACCCAGATCTAATCCCAACCAATCCGCCTCTACTGTGCTGAATCATGACATTGAATACATCCTAATAAGCCTCTTCGAGGATGTGCAGTTCCTGTGTTGGTCTTGTACATCCATTTTAGTTTCTGGTCATGGCGAAGTTAAGGGAAGCTCTGGAAAACAGTCTCCGCGTGCGGAGACATTACTTGGCCACCGGGTCGGGAGAGAAGTCTCTACAACAGCCTCATTCCAACAGATGTAAGCCCTTTTAGGGGCCTAACGTCCTGAATGTCAATGCATTTTGTTTACGAGTTAAAACGCAGTTTCCCAGAGGCTTCACCAACCAATCAACCAACCAACCAACCAATCATCCGACCGACCGACCGACCGGCCGGCCGGCCGACCGACTGACCGACCAACCAACCAACCAATCTAAATCATAGTTATTTTAAATGTTTTTGTCCAAGTAGTTACTTGTAACTCCTTCAGTCTTAGTAATTTCTTCTACAAAGTCTGACCCCGAGTGTTAGTTCAATATTACAACTCGCTGTGGCTGCAAGAGTTAAGGCATATTGAAGGTTTAATACTAGACTTTTGTTTGTCGTTGAACTGGCCAGCTTTATTTCTGCAAGACATCCCTGATATCTTTTTGATAAGATCGGTTGCCCCAACAACCAAACTAGCAGTAAAAAACTGTCACTACTGGGATCACACAATACAGTGCCACCCATCAGGCGCTGGAGCGCCAAATATTCCTCGGCAAAAGTGAAAGATAGTGATTATGAAGACTACAGGGATATGAATTCTGTGCCATTGTGTTGGTAAGCCGATACATTCACCTACACACTACCATGCCATTGACATAACAGGTGTAACAAAAGCTGGCTTCAGCTGCAAAACGACTCCCATGTTCGCACTAAATGGTTCATTGTACAAGATCTGAGAAGTCGAGATAGGAAACACATTGATATTGGCTTCATTCCTCGCAGAAATCTAGACTTGGCAGGGTTACATGCAGTTTAGTGCCAGCACATAGGGGATGTGCAAGACCAATCATCATCTCGTTGCAGGGCCTTCGTAGAACATTCACTATCATCACCGTCCGTTCAAATGTTTCTGCCTATCATCTCTTTTGCTTCATGCACTGCCATGCTCAAGGATTCTGCAAGCACTTCTATGTGCTCAGTGCTCGACCTGCCACGTTTTCTAATCCAGTTCAATATTTAAACCAACACCCCCCCCCCCCCCCCCCCCCAAAAAAAAAAAAAAAAAAAAAAAAAAAAATCGGTCTCATTCAACCTGCTTCTGCGGCATCGGTTACAATTGGCGTCACAATTGATGTTATAACTGAATTTTATTTTGTGAGTTTTGATGTTCTTTCCTTTCTTTGTTCACTGCCTTGTCTTCCAGAAACCATGCCTTTTATCACTTCTGTCAAAGCCACTGAGATGAAGTGCGATAGGGTAACTAACCCTACCAACATCAACAGATGAACCAATGGATCAAGTCGGAATGTTCTTAGGGAGATGGGTCTAAACAAGAACTTCAGTTACATGGGTCGACTTTCATAGTTACAATGCAAAAGTTCGTAATTACGTGCAGAGTGACTAGATGAGAACATACCACCTAACACACGAGCAGGCTAGTCACTCAAACCAACTGGAACAGTTATTCGCTGTTTGCGCTTATGGATTTATTATAGCGCTTAAGCATAGACGGTCATGCTCGGAGTGCAGTGGGGATAATTAGCACTGATAGAACAGAACTATCATGACTGTGTTGTCATGATGTATGTGATAACCGGTACTGAACTGAAGAGAACCAGAATAACTTCGAAGATAACCGTCCTGTAATTATTCTGGCATAACTGTTCTTTATGAACAGAACAGAATAGAACTAGCACGTTTCTGCTTTCATGGTGTATATGATAGTTGATATTGAACGAGACCGAATTAATACCATTCTCCTTTCAGGATATGGAAAACCGCAATGAACATAGAAGAACCAGCATGAATTTGCTTTAATGATGTATAATACAGCTGATATTGAGCAGAACACAAAAGCACTAAAATGATTCTGCTTTCAAGATATGGATAACCGCAATGAACAGAACACAACAGAATTAGCATGGCTTTGCCTTCATTATGTAAATGATAGCCGGCATTGAACAGAACAGGGCCAGAAAAGCGCTACATTTTACGAGGTAGACATGAACAATAAAATATTATGAACATTATATTTGTTTGTTCATAAAACAAACAAAAGCCTGAAATTAACAATGGAATCAATTTCTATTTGTTTTGAAATATGGTAAAAATTGTTCACTTTCTTCTATGTGTTTGCAATTAGCCATTTTATTTTCTAGTCTAGAATCAAATACTCAGTAAGCCTCAAAAGGGGTTTCTTGTCTAGTTCATTATGTTATTTTATCACAGCTTACCTGTTTTTAACACAAACTAACACTATTATGTTTCTTGTCCATTAGTAAAATAATCTTCACTCCTGATCAATCATAAGTGATGCACATAAAAGCAAAGATGGCAATGAAAGAATGATCCATTATACATTAAAACGAAATAAGGCATTTCATATAGCAAGTGACAATAATACATATTCTCAAATATAATATTTCATATAATAGTATCATGCATGAAAACATAGCGCGATTGTAACTGAAATCTAACTACACGTCGAATACAGTAACATTGGTGTGATGTTTGTGTTTTTAATATTCTTTTTACAAAAATAATCACAGTTGGAAGAAATGCTTAAAGCCATGATATTTATAATTTCAAATTAATTGGACAAACAATTTGGACTTTTCATGTTTGGGATGGAGTGAAGGTCAAAGAAAACACCATAGCATAATCAGCTGTGAAGTAAAGTGAAGTTAATTTGATAGATTCACAGAAACCACGGTTAACGATTACATCCTTGAATATTAGAGTGGTGTATCACTGGATATTCCGCAGGTCTCCCAAATAATCGCGTAAACCGTCTGATAATTTTCTTCAGAACATACTGAAGAAATCTGGCAACTTTTTTGGCTTGTTCCGTTCTCTTTTGTTTCCTATTATATGCGTGGCGTGCATTAGTTTCTTTTCCTGGGATTTTAAAATGAAATAACGAAACTTTTGTGTGAAATCTTCTAGTGTGTGTGTGTGTGTGTGTGTGTATGTGTGCGCGCGTGTGTGCGCGCGTGCGTGCGCGCGTGTGTGTGTGTAAGTGTGTTGCATGTGAGTGTGTGTGTGTGAGTGTGTGTCTGTTAGTGTGTGTGTGTGAGTGTATGTGTGAGTGTGTGTGTGAGTGTAAGTGTGAGTGTGTGTGTGTGTGTGTGTTAGTGTGTGTGTGTGTGTGTGTGTGTGTGTGCGCGCGCGCGCTTGTGTATAAAAGAGCTACTCTTTTTCAAGCTAAATAACAATTATTTATTAAATAAAAAGATTTTTTGCCCCGAAAATGACTGTATGAATATGCTGCTAAATTTATTTAATATGATCTTAAAATTACATAAATGCATTTATAAAAGAAACATATAAAAAATGGTTATAATAAACTTAACAATTGGAGTGTACATTTGGAAAAGCTGTGAAATGTGACAATTCTGCATATATGACTAGACGCATTGTAAAAAATGTCTACACTAAAGCTAAGAACAGGATAAATTGTGTGTATTGTAATAATTTATATGCAGTATATCAATATACTTTAATACATAATCATATCTTAAACATCACCATCATTAAGAGCCATCTCCTCATTGAAAGTCGGCTGTAATGAGTCATCAACAAACTCTGTCGTTAACATACATTTATTATAAACATGCATTGTTTAACAAATTATTCATCATCAGAAAAACAATCAACTTTTAATAAATTATTTTAAGTGAGTGCATGCTAATGCTACTTCTATATATTTTGACTGTTTACAATGTTCTCATCTGCACAAGTATTGAAATAGCGTAACAATTTTGAAACTAAAATCACTGCGAAACTATTCACATACATACACAATTAAAACACATATGAACAGCTCTAAACATATGACGTCAATTTTAGCAGTAATAGCGAGCTATGACACCCACAAGTAGAGGTCGGCATGGCAGAATGGATAAGAACGCGTGTCAAACATCCGGTGCCGAGGTAAGATGTTCAACTCCTACACCCGACAGTTGGCCTAAAATGTTGACCTTTCGTCAATGAATTGGGGACGTAAATTACAAGTACCTCTGAAGTCGGAGTGGGTTCGCGTGATGGCGAGGGACATTGGTAATAGGGAAAGCTATACCGGTCTCCATGGCAAAGAAGTTACGGACGCGATTCGTAATTCCGTATACTCGGATTCGAAACACAGCGGCGCTGTTTTTTTTTTCCCGAAAAAAAAATGATATAGAAGCCGGTTGTTCAGAAAGCAATGGCAAACTACTGAACGTAAAACTTGCCCAGGAATCACGAACAGCCAAAATGCTGGGGATGACTGCTACGTCCTGTGAAAGTCATGCAACTAAATTTTAAAAATCCACACGCAAAATTCAGCCCAGCACTACTAGAAGTAGTGTGTATGGACTACGCTTGAGTTCAAAGTGAGCAGCACAAGAAAAAAAAAAAACAGAAGTGAAGCCGATAGCCAACTCTGCTTGTAATGCCACGAGCTGGCTCGGATGTGAGTGTGACGCATGGACGCGTCACTTGCCAAAATGAGGGAAATATTGGCCGCCTGTTCCTCCTTGCTCTCGGCCTACAAAATATTATGGTGATGTCACACTGCAGATTCATAGAAAGAAGCTTCTTCGGGACACTTGAATACAAAAATCAAACCCGCAAGCCACACCGATGCTGACAATCTGCCACGCGTTGATTTGAGTGGTTTTCTGGAAATGTCTGTCTGTATCAGTAATGAGAGCTACTTTAGCTCAGTGGCTGAAACTCTTGCCTCTTGATCATGTATTCGAGCTCGCCCCCTTCCTCGGTGTAGGGACTGAACCCGCTACCTAGGCATCAGCACATCGATGTTTAAGAATGAGCGCGCTTATCCATGCCATGCTGACCTCAACAAATGCAAAACAGGGACTTTTACTTGATTTACTGCTACCACATACCCAATGTCTTAAGACTTGTGGTTCTTTTATTTGATTTACTGTTCCACATACCCAAGTGTTTACGCCACCTGCCTCGCTCTCCAAAGGTTGTGGGTTCAATTCCAGACGCCGTCATTCGGTTCACGAATGCAGTTTTCTCTGAGACTCCTGAGGGTCGTCGCTGGAGTTACGAAGTCCGTGCTTTGTGCGACGCTTTCGGTAGGGTGCCCTGCGGAAGGAGACCGAACCATATGTGATAAAACCGGGTGCAATGAAATCGATCCTCTCGTCTGTAAACTTTTAAAAAGCACAGCGCCTAACGTATCCACTGCTTGTTTGTTAAATTTATACAATGAATCATATTACAGTTAATATAATCTGTCGTCTTTCTGTCTCTGTCTACTAATCATTGACATCATAAATAATAGGCAATACCCAATCACATAATTTTAAGCCACAGAAAGAATGACATCATATACAATATAATTTGGTAACTTAGTATATGTGAATTAAAGCAATAGAAGACACCAGCTTTTCTCACCGCTGTACAGATATGTAATAAAACGTATGACATGCGCTAAATAACCAAACAAGTATACTGGGACAAGATGCCAACAAAGAAAGAAAATATATTACAGAAAAACACAAATGCCAACATAAAATCGCAATGCTATCTTACAAACAAATGTAGCCTTTGTCTTTCTGATCTTCTAAATATGTGTACACATCTGCAACTAAAAAAGACAGAACAAATAACGATACATAATAAACTATAAGAGAAAGCTGATTTTGAGGCACTGTTGTTGCCAGCTCTGTCTCGCATGACGTCATCGACAATGACGTTGTTGCTGCGAGAGTTTGTGTATTTAGGAGCTCGTGGGCTGGTGGTTGTGTTTGGGAGTGTTTTCTTTGGAGTCAAAGGTCGGAAGGTCACTTCTTCATTTTCTTCATCTTCGCCATCGCCGTTTTCGCTATCATCCTCATCTGTGGGCTCTGGTCGTGGGCAGGTCATGGTATGTTCATTGCGGAGGTAGATGCGGACGCCGAAGATATGAAAGTCTGGGTTAAACATGCAAGGCGGTAACATGGTTTGGTCAAAGATTGCCTGTGGGAGAGCATCAATAAAGTGTGGTTAGCCTCGGTAGAACAGTGAACATGCAGTGAAAACAAGGAAGAGCAGACATACAGAACAGACAGATTAAATAACCCATGCAGATAGACAATTGAAATGTTCCAGACAGATATTATGATACAGACAGACAAACAGACACACAGATATGCCAGACAGGCAAATGTAATGAAAACGGTAGGTAGACAAGCAAATAAAACAAATAGACACATACAATGACAAAGGAGTCAGACAGACAGACAGACAGACAGACAGACAGACAGACAGACAGACATAACAAACATACAGAAAAAACAGACAGGCAGGCATACAGATGAAATTATGCAGACAATTAGTCAGACAAACATACATATGTAATGACACAGAAAAGAAGGCGTACAGTCAGATGTAATGAGACAGGCAGGTAGGCCGACAGATAGACAGACATTCAAGTGTAATGACCAATAGGTAAGCGGGCAGACATAAGAAAAGAGAGACAGACAGATGCAATGACATAGGCAGATGGACATGCAGGCAGAACAGCGGATAAGCAGACATATCTAATGACATAGATAGGCAGGCCGAGAGACAGAAAGACATAAAGACACAAAAACAAACAGACATATGCAATGATACAGGCAGGTAGGTAGGCAGACAAACAGAAGAACAGAGGCAGACAGACAGATGTAATGACACAGACATACATAAAGACAGAACAGCAGACAAGAAAATAGATGTAATGATATATGTAAGCAGAGACAATTGGGCATACATAACAGACAGACAGAACAGACATACACAAATATAGACAGAAAGATACATCATAATATGCCCTACCAACAGGCTTAGGCGTTCATCATGTCTACAAATCTAGGTCCAGGCAGACAAATAAGACAGACAGACAGACACGGACAGACAGCGCAACAGATTCCTGAAAACGAAGCAATATAAAATTCGTATTACTGACTGAACTTACTGGATAAAATTGAACCGAATGCTTGAACCATTTAACAGGCGAGCGGGGTGATTCAGAAGGTGGTACACCCTGGAAGAGCCACCCAAAACCGCCTAGCTGGCCTTCATCGTTATACATCAGAAACACGGGGTAGAGTTTCTCACACTGCAGCTCTTTGGATAGGTTCTTGAAATAGTGTCGCCCTAAAAGATATTTTTTAAAAAAAATGTTTAGCATAGTATTATTTTAAAAATTTAGCATATCCAAACCCAGGTTAATTTTCTAGGCAATTTTATTTTCCGTAGTTTGCCATTGTTTTCTGAACGAGAAGTCAGTGTTGAAGTCCAACTGACCGGTGTAGGAACGCCATCCCGCTTACCCTTCGTCAACGCACCGGAAGTGTAAGCGCGGGTGCTCTAAACCTCGCGGCCATGTAGACCTCTAATAATCTTATATCAAACGAAAAATGTGCACTTTGGACCTTCTCCACTTGAAAGCATAGTAAAGTATAGGATGTATTTTTAATTCTTCTTCTTCTTTCGTTCGCCTGAAATATGTTTATAACTGCAATGTTGTCTCTTGTATGAATCTAACAGTCTTTTATAGTTCACTCAGCGGTCCACAGAGTTTATCTTCCACTGTCGTCTCTCTAGGCCAGAAGGTTCGTCTGGATATGTTATAGTTTGGACAATCCTGGAGTATGTGCTCTGCTGTCTGCGACGCCAATCCAATGTGCACATGGCTGAGTCACCAATCTTGAATTTTGTATACATGTGGTTGCGTCAGATCAGAAGAGGGAGATCAGAAATGAAGAAATCAGGACTAAAATGAGGGTTAAAGCAGCACTAGATTTTATCAGAAAGCAGCAAGTCAAATGGTTTGGCCATGCAAGTAGGTTACCAGTCAACAGCTTACCACAACAAGCAATGATGTACAGACCAGATGGAATCAGAGGAAGAGGCCGGCCACGTAAACGTTGGACGGAGGGAATAGCAGAGTCCATGGGAATATCGATATATGAAGCCCATAATCGGGCACTCTCACGAAGTTTATACTTCACCTCGATACCGCAAGGTACAAGAGGAACCTGATGAGATGAGAGATGAGAGAGTGGTTGCGAAATCTATTATGTCCTGTTCCGAGGCGCAGAAGAATGACCTATTCTGGTCTGTCCATAACGTGGTAGTCGTCTTGAGTAGGGCTTGGTGGCCTTCTGACTGATTTGATCATTCTTTTCTTTTGGTGGTATGTAATTGGCACATCAAGTTGTTCTTATTTTGCTCCTTCCTTAGCCAATCGATCAGCTCTGTCGTTTCCGGGGACTCCACAGTGGGATGGTATCCACTGTATGGTGACCTTACGCTGACTGCTAAGTTCAGAAAGTAGTGTCCTTAGAACTGGCAATTTCCCAGACAGGAGCGCCTCTATTACGGATTTTGCATCTGTCAATATCACCACAGGCTGTGTACCATGGCTGGTATTTTGTAATTTCTCTGTGGCTAACTTGATTGCCTCAATTTCAGCATCATAGTTATGGCAGTACTTTCCTGTTGGAACTCTGGCTGTGTCCCTAGTATTATATGGGTATTCTATGTACACTCCCGCTCCTCCATTTCGAACAGCATTTTGTACTGACCCATCTGTGTAGACTCGGATCCAGAGATCCTGTGGGTATTCGTCATCGAGGAAGCTAAGAGTGACTGTTCTGCGCTGTACACTGTTCTGTTCTTCCTGTACTCGGGCTCTTCTGTTGCGCAAGTATACTTTCACCCATTTGTACATTCTTCCACTGACTTTACAGTTTCTCAATTTCTTTATCAGACCTTCTTTCCAGACTTTGTCAAAGGCTTTCTTCAGATCTATCCAAGCCACAAATACCAGCTTCTTCTCTTGGAATTTCATCCTCAACTTCTTGAGAGAGGTAGGTTGTCTGATCCTCCGTAGAGTAGCACTGCCTAAAGCCAGCCTGTTGTGCCTCTGTAAAGTTCATACAACATACTAAGTAAATACAAAACTTGGATCGGCAATATTTTCAACCACTGCACAGTCATAAAAAATACACCCTGTAAATGAGGCAATACAAGTCATCGTATTGGTCATATCGTGCCAGCTCCATACTTGTGTAGACCAACCGACACTGGATGGACAGTGTGGTCAATGTCAGGACGTCCGCCTGTACTTCCCACGACATTTTCTGGTACATGTGTTACATTGGGTAGACCTGAAGCCTCTAGCAATTAAAACAAATGTAGGCCTGGATGGAGATTTGAACACATGAACACCCTGCCGGTAGACAATCGTGCTAGCGCTAACGAGGCTGCCATAAAGTGGGGTGACAAGAAATGAAAGCAAATATGAGGCTATATAAAGTCTGTATCAAATTAATTATAGATTGTGATATGTCCATCACACACTCAGACACACAGACACGAATACTGACCCATGCTAGGCAGGCAGGTTCCGGTCTTCCACTCGTCCGACAAGTGATGGGCGTCCAGTGGGATCTTCTCGTACTGCCTGTCCACTCTGTAGCCCATCTGTATAAACAAGCCTTTGCCCGGGTGGGCGTGATGCGTGTACGGGCTGCAGATTAGGCTGGGGTGTTTGAAGTAAGCTGGAAGGCAAGAGGTAAACGGTAGTTAAGGTACCTTTGTACGCCATGAAAGGGTATTTGGTGTATAATAATATTGGCACCTTGCTGTCTTGACAGACGATAGTTTGTTACATTGTGCTTCCAAAAAAAAAAAAAAAAGGCGTAATAACTATAACCCATGGCGGTAGCGAATGTGAATGTGACAATCACACACAATGACAATTTCCAGTGCCACCCATCGGGTGCTGGAACGTCAACTATCTTCCCCACGACGCTTGACCCCAGACGCAGAAGATGATGATGATGATGTTAAACTTCTACATGTTAATAAACAATAGGGGGATTGCTTTATGCGTCTGAAATCGATTGAATTCTCTTTGTATACAGCTGGGAAATCGTTGAAATGCGTCTGGTCAATCTTCTTAATGCTTTAAATACCATAGACAATATGTGAAACCTATGTGGAATACATTTTAAAAAGGTCTGTTTTGGCCACGTAATAACAAACGATGGCAGATGTGAAACACAATCCAAGAAGAAAATTGGAAAGCCAAAGTTGTATTCTAGAATACGCGAAGCATTATAACCGAGCGCCGCTGGGTCTGTGTATATATTGTGTTAGTACCAGAAAAAAAAAAAAGAAAAAAAAAAAAAAAATACCCGAGGACACAAAACTACACCCTCTTCTCCGAAACCAACAGTTAATTAGTTGCATATGCTTTAAAGATATTGCAGTCAACCCCAGCATTGTTTGGCTGTTTGTAATTTCTTGGTAAGTTTACGTTCAGAGGTTATTAAACGGCAGAAAATTGACAAGAGACGGAGAATGCTCGAGATACAATGCAAGAGACTGCCTTGGTTACTTGGTTACAGAATTGACACCATTCAGTAGGAATATTCACGCACATGCTCCGTACCACTCCCGAAAAAGCCACCAAAGAGTGCCCATGGTGATAGTTCTAGTAGAGGTCTGTTTTAAATTCCACCTAGCTTTTCCTCTACACTCCGAGTGTCGTTTCCCCCACCCCCTCTCTCCTCCCACCCCGATGAGCACTCCGAATAAATCAGTCTCTTCAGATATGGACATTGACAATTTGCACTCACTACCTGGTCCCAGAGAACCGTTACCACACGACCGTTATCGTAAAGTAGTCACCGCCCAGAGTAGCAGCAGCAGCAGCAGCAGCTCATTGCCCAGTACACTTCCATGCCCGGATCCAAAAAATCCGACTTATCTGATATGAAATGGTTGTCAGTTCTTATTTGGGTTGAACTGTATGCAATTTACTTGCCTTTCAGCAGACTTCTTAATTTTGTTAATCTACTTAAGAAAAGGCACTGCAATATACTGTAGAGATATAGGGTGGCTCCGTGTAATGATAGAGCAAGCAATGAGACAATATTGTACAGGCGAAGAAAAATACAAGACAAGCACCAGGACCCAGCTCCCTGTAGGGTATGGCATGTATTTGTTCTTATCTCCCTTTCCACAGAATCTTAACATACATTTTTATTCCGTGCCCATCTCGATCACCTGGCATGGTCCAATAAACTAAATAGAAGTACACAACAAATACGCACCTGTGACTGTGTACATCTGCACACCTGGGCTGTACTGCTCCTGACTTAATAAAATTGGAGGGATGACCTCTTTTGTAGGCACTCGGACACTCTCGTTATTTGAGTTGTAGCCGACCATGTTTCCTGGGATCTGCGATGAGTAAACAAAGTGTGTTTGTTATCCACAATCAGAGTTTAATACCACGAATTTGTGATAACTAAACAAAGTGAGTTTGTTATCCACAATCAGAGTTTAATATCAGGAATTTGTGATAAGTAAACAATGCGTGTTTGTTATCCACAATCAGAGTTTAATACCAGGAATTTGTGATAAGTAAACAATGTCTGTTTGTTATCCACAATCAGAGTTTAATACCAGGAATTTGTGATAAGTAAACAATGTGTGTTTGTTATCCACAATAAGAATTTAATACCACGAATTTGTGATAAGTAAACAATGTCTGTTTGTTATCCACAATAAGAATTTAATACCACGAATTTGTGATAAGTAAACAAAGTGAGTTTGTTATCCACATTCAGAGTTTAATACCAGGAATTTGTGATAAGTAAACAATGCGTGTTTGTTATCCACAATCAGAGTTTAATACCAGGAATTTGTGATAACTAAACAATGCGTGTTTGTTATCCACAATCAGAGTTTAATACCAGGAATTTGTGATAACTAAACAATGTTTGATTGATTGATTGATTGATTGATTGATTTAGGAATCGACTTCACAGCATTCGGGGCATTCCCATAAGTGCTCCGTCCCCATCCTCAGCAGCCAGCGAAGAGTTCCAACACTAATAGTACCAGTAGCAATCTGATTATAAGTCCGTCTCGCCTTTCCTCTGAGCGTTGAGCGTTGGCCAGATCCCTCCGTCACTCCTCGTTGTCTCATTCTTGCCAGACCATGGTAATCAATTTGCTCCTCCGAGGTGTGCACGTGCTCCCACAAGGCCGCAACCACGTCTGCCTTATCATGTATCAATACTCCACCAAGTTCTGCAGAGCCAGCCAATCTGTCCGCCTGTTCATTTCCCAGCACACCGGCATGCCCCGGAGAAAAGATCCAGGCGATGCTTGTCACCCGTGACCTCCGAAGCGAAGCAAGCCACTCCGCACGAAGTCTGCCCGTCCTCACCCTCGTCAGCATGCTTTCTGAGTCAGTTACAATCACGATGTGTGTGTGTGTCGTATTCTCCATCCAGCGGAGAGCCGCAGTGACTGCCTCCACTTCCATTCTTAAGCTGGATGTTGTGGTATCATATGCCAGGCTCTCCTGCCCCAAACATCGACCATTAGCTTTGGCTATGAACCCCCAGCCACTTCTCTCACCTCTTGACACCGAACCATCTGTGTAGATAATCACATCACTCGAGTGAGCATTGTCCTGAATTAGTTGCTGGATTTCCACTTCCGTGGCCCCTGCTGGCCACTCCCTGCACTCCCGGCTTAATGTGATTATAACTCTGCACAAGTCTGACTGCTCCGCTGGCACTCTGACCCACTCCTCTCCACGCCTAATGTTCTCCAAGGGGCACACCTGTCTGATCGTATCCTCCGCCTGAGCCATCCATGATTTCCCTCTTATCAGTCGCTGACCCTTAACTGAGTTCAGCGCCTCATGCAGTGGGTGGTCTGTGTCTGCAGCTACTCTGAGGTATGCCTTCGCCTGCATCACCTTGAGCCTACCAGCAACAGTCGGTAGACCAAGGATGTAACGCATACACACTACTGGGGTGTCTCTAGTGCATCCCAGAATGACCCGCATAGCTTCGTTCTGTATGCGCTCTAACTTCACCAGCTGACTCTCTGAGACAGTGAGCAGACCTAATCCATAATCAATTACTGAGAGGATCAAGTGCTGGTATAGTGTGAAAAGCATTCTCTGCTCTATGTCCATTGCAGCCATAGTTTTAAGTGCATTGAGTCCCTTTTGAGATCTTGTCACGACCGTCTCCACATGGTCCTTGAATGATAGGCTCCTGTCAAATGTGATCCCCAGATACTTCAGTTTGTTCTCTCTGCTGACATTTCTACCATCTATCGCGAGGCTTGGGACATCAGCTCTTACAATCCTGTTGTCCAGAGAGCACTACAAAACAGCCGCCTTTTCCGGGTGGATGACAGCACTCATTTCTGTGCACCAGTCAATCACTTTATCTACTGTCGCCTGTAACTCCTGGGCTGTTTGCTCCCTATCTCTCCCCTGCCTATATGCAAGAATATCATCTGCAAATGTTAGTATTCTTCCAACCCCTGGTGCTTCTAGGTTTGCAATCTTGCTCGTATACACATTAAAGAGCACCGGTGAGACTGCAGATCCCTGTGGCAGTCCTGGGGTTAACATATGTGGCTCTGAGGTCCATGCACCCAGACGGAGAGCAACCCGACGAGAGTGCAGGACGGCTGCTATCCAGTTCACCAACCAGGGATTGACCCCCTTCTTCATTAGTGCGGTCATCAAAATATCATATCAAACTCTATTGTACGCATCCTCGAGATCAAGCGCTACCGCCATCGTTTCCTGTCTACTCTGGAACCCCTCATAAACATCAAAGGCAAAAGTGGCTGCTTTTGACCAGGTATCTTTTCCTGGCCTGTAGCTTCCCAGGCCCCTTGGAAGAAGCTTCCCGCTTTCCAAAAACTCTTGCAGCTTGACAGCGACTAGCTTCTCTAAAACCTTCCCAAATGTATTTTGAAGGGTGATGATCCTAAAGCCACTAAGCTTTGACTGATCCTTGAATGTGTGTTTGTTATCCACAATCAGAGTTTAATACCACGAATTTGTGATAAGTAAACAATGTCTGTTTGTTATCCACAATCAGAGTTTAACACCAGGAATTTGTGATAAGTAAACAATGTGTGTTTGTTATCCAAAATCAGAGTTTAATACCAGGAATTTGTGATAAGTAAACAATGTGTGTTTGTTATCCACAATCAGAGTTTAATACCAGGAATTTGTGATAAGTAAACAATGTGTGTTTGTTATCCACAATCAGAGTTTAATACCAGGAATTTGTGATAAGTAAAGAAAGTGAGTTTGTTATCCACAATCAGAGTTTAATACCAGGAATTTGTGATAAGTAAACAATGCGTGTTTGTTATCCACAATCAGAGTTTAATACCAGCAATTTGTGATAAGTAAACAATGTAAGTTTACCATCTCAGCTTCATCTAGTGCTGTTTCTTTCTCCATTAACATTTCATTGTTTATATGTATACCTTTGCAGCCTTTATTTTTGTATCTTTTACTGCAGCATTCTCTTAATCTATTTTAATTTCTTTTACGTTCTGGTATTTTCCACTCGATCGACAAAATAACTCCCACACAAAGCTACGAGCAGGCATTTCATGACACAAGGATAAATAGACCCAAGAGTTATTTGCTTGATAAATGTATCACATCGAGAGTAATTCACCCCAAGAACGCTACGCTGGCTAATGATGCGACAGGCTCTATGCCATTAGAGTTGCTGACAGGAAATAGAAATGCGGTTACAATAAGAAAACAAGCCGCGAATCAGAAACCTGTTATGGGTCTGCGATTGCGATAGTGCCAGCACATTTTGAATGCCTGAATGTACGGAGGAATAGGTGGCCAGGCTTTACCCTCACTTAGCCAGACGACGAGTGCGGGTGTTGAGATGCCAAACAAAATATTATCAGGGGAAACAATCTAGTCGCAGATATAAAACACATTTGTTTTAGAATAGTTACATCCCCTGACACACACACACACAAAAAGTTAAGAGAAGGATATTTGCTGTTCCATTTTTTTAAACACGAAATTTAAACATTTAAAAATAAAAAGGCTGAATTTTATAAATTAAACCAGCTAGTGACTCAAACTACCGAGAGAGAGAGAGAGAGAGAGAGAGAGAGAGAGAGAGAGAGAGAGAGAGAGAGAGAGAGAGAGAGAGAGAGAGAGAGAGAGAGAGAGAGTGAGAGAGACTGAGAGACATAGATAGTAAGAGCGGTAGAAAGAGAACAAGAGAAAGGGAGAGATTGAAAGAGATGGACAAAGATAGTGAGAGATACAAAAAGATAGGGATAGAGATATCTAATGAGCTAGGAAGATAGACAGAGAGAAATATCGAGAAGATAAAGATCGAGAGAGATAGAGATAATAAGAGAAATAGAGAGATAGAGAGAATGAAAGAGATAAATAGAGAGAGATAGAGAAAGAAATATAGAAAGACAGAGGTACAGAGAAAATGAGAAAGATAGAGAAAAGTAGTGAGATAGAGAGAAGTAGAGAGAGAGAGAGAGAGAGAGAGAGAGAGAGAGAGAGCTAGAGAGAGAGTGAGAGAAAGAACGATAGCTAGAGAGGAATAGAGACATAGAGATTAGAGAGATTGCGAGATAGACAGAGACAGAGACAGAGAGAGCAACACACACATAGAGAGAGGGAGAGAGAGAGAGGGTTCGAGAGGGACATAGAGAGAACGAGCGAGATAGAGAGATAAATAGATAGAGAGAGCGAGTGAGAGACAGACAGACAGACAGACAGACAGACAGACCGGGAGTTATGGAACGGTAGACAGACAGACAGACAGACAGACAGACAGACAGACAGACAGACAGACAGACAGACCGGGAGTTATGGAACGGTAGACAGACAGACAGAGAGGCAGGCAGGCAGACAGACAGACAGACAGACAGACAGACAGACAGACAGACAGACAGACAGACAGACAGACAGACAGACAGACAGAGAGGCAGGCAGACAGACAGACAGACAGACAGACAGACAGACAGACAGACCGGGAGTTATGGAACGGTAGACAGACAGACAGACAGACAGACAGACAGACAGACAGACAGACAGACAGACAGACAGACCGGGAGTTATGGAACGGTAGACAGACAGACAGAGAGGCAGGCAGGCAGACAGACAGACAGACAGACAGACAGACAGACAGACAGACAGACAGACAGACAGACAGACAGACAGACAGAGAGGCAGGCAGGCAGACAGACAGACAGACAGACAGACAGACAGACAGACAGACAGACAGATAGATAGATAGATAGATAGATAGATAGATAGATAGATAGATAGATAGATAGATAGATAGATAGATAGATTAGATATAGAGAGAGATGGGGAGTTAGGGAGCAGTAGATAGATAGATAGAGAGAGCGAGAGGGAGAGAGAGAGCGAGAGAGAAAAAGAGAGAGAGAGAGAAAGAAAGACAGAGAGAGAGAGAGAGAGAGAGAGAGAGAGAGAGAGAGAGAGAGAGAGAGAGAGAGAGAGAGAGAGAGAGAACACCATTTAAAACATCTTATACAACACTTCACATTTGGCATTTCGTACTTTCCCAATTAAATTCCCCCATCACTTGTGTTTATATCCCCAGCCTCCCTTCTAATCAAGCCATGTTTTAACTCTGTTGTGACCCACACCCTGGCACTAACCAGGAGAAAATCCTAATGAATCATAGTCTATTTGGCCTGGAACTTCTCTCCGTGCCTGGCAAGTGCTGGACTTGTTTCCACCAGTCATTTAATATATCCTTCCTTTCGACGTGTTAATTTGCGAAGAAAAGGGGAGAAAATGTCCACACTGAATGATATTGAATTGTTTTTTTGTGTGTGTCTTGTTCTAATTGTGTGTTTAAGAGATTGGAATAACACGCATATGAGTTACCTGAATTAACTGTGTTTATAATTTTATATGAATTAATACATTGGTGTGCATGTATGTAAATGTAAATGGGTGTCCGCGCGCGCGCGCGCGTGTGTGTGTCTGTGTGTCTGTGTGTGTGTATGTGTGTGTATGTGTGTGTGTGTATGTGTGTGTATGTGTGTGTATGTGTGTGTCTGTGTGTATGTGTGTGTGTGTGTGTGTGTGTGTGTCAACGTGAGCAACAATATGCGTCCGGTTATTAAATATACACAGACTATTATAATTCTGTATTCAGAAAATATATCCTTAGACAGACAGACAGACAGACAGACAGACAGACAGACAGACAGACAGAAGAAGAGGAAGAAGAAGAAGAAGAAGAAGAAGAAGAAGAAGAAGAAGAAGAAGAAGAAGAAGAAGAAGAAGAAGAAGAAGAAGAAGAAGAAGAAGAAGAAGAAGAAGAAGAAGAAGACATCTGCACAAGGAAACAAAAGACCCTCATTGTTAAATTATTCTCAATTATGAACCACGTCTGCACTGAATATTTGTCTTGTGTACTCACGCCCACATCTATATTGGGTTTGAAGTCAGCCGACAGCAGTTTGGAAGTTGGCCTCCTTGCATTGGTTTTCACAATGGTTTGATCGTCGGTTGATCAAACAGCAATGGCAAACTACTGGAAATCACAAACAGCTAGATAACGCTGGCGTTGATTGCGACGTTCTGTAAACGAACACGCACATGACATGAACTTGTACTCACGGCTGCTTGTATCCCTGCCAGCTTGTCATTGAGGTCAAACAGCAGTCTGGACTTGTCATTGTGGGGATGAACGTACAGGAAGCCGTGGTAAGTTTCCACTGAAACAGAAAACCAGACTGGTTAGGTTCTGAACGAGAAACCACAAGTATTCAGTGACAATATGCGCGGTTTTGAAAATTCGGCTAGCATATGCAAGGCTGCCTGCCTGCCTGCCTGCCTGCCTGTGTGTCTGTCCGTCTGTCTGTCTGGTATGTACTCCCATACAGACGATAAACTGTCGCGCACATTTGCCATTACTGGTAGTGGGGAGATGAAGTTTTCGATTGTGAGAGACATGTGTCTTCTGGACTGTTGTGTAAGTTTTTATGTCTATGTTTGTGTTTGTGTGTATCTGTGCGTGAGTGTCTGTGTGTATATCTGTGAGTGAGTGTTTGTATCTGTAAGTGTCTGTGTGTATATGTGAGTGTCTGTATGTATCTGTGAGTGTCTATGTGTATCTGTGAGTGTCTATGTGTATATCTATGAGTGCGTGTGTGTATCTGTGAATGTCTGTGTGTATCTGTGAGTGAGTGTGTGTATCTGTAAGTGTCTGTGTGTATATCTTTGAGTCACTGTGTATATCTGTGAGTGTCTGTGTGTATCTGTGAGTGTCTGTGTATATCTATGAGTGTCTGTGTGTCTGATGGTGATGATGAAGATGATGATGTTATAAAAAGCAATAGGCAGAAAGATTCGAAAGTTCAAAACCTGAACCGATAAATAAGATAACGACCTAGCATATAACGGACCGTAACAGAGATAGCTGAATTAGCGTTGTGGGCTGGGGGTGTCGTTGCTACCGTTATCGGCGGTAAACAAAAGATAACCATACATAACTAGGGTAGTGAAATAACACTGGTACCTCAGCCCAACACTCTAAATATAAACTATTGCTGACTTGACGAACTGCACTTAGAACCAGGTTGATTTAATAGGCAATTTTACGTTCAGCATCTTGCCATGGCTTCCTGAACGAGATTCCAATGTTGAAGTCCAACTAACGCAGACCAGTATTATCATGATACATGATATAAATTTGTCGCACCAGAACATTATATACAACAATAAGAAAGAGACAAACAGCTTTCTTTGGTCATGCGATGAGAAGTGAGGCATTGGAAAACATCGTGATAACTGGAATGATCAAGGGGAAGAGAGGCAGAGGCAGACCAAGAGAAATACGCTGGATGGACTGAGACGGTGGCATGGAGGATTATCATCAGCAGAGTTGATCCAGTACACGAAAGACCGAGATGTATGTAGAGACATGAACGCCTACGCCAACTGACAGGGCATTTAATGATAATATGTGTCTCATTATAAATATCTTTTCTTGTTTATAATGCACACGAAGCAATCAAATAAACGCACTCCGGTCTACTCGTTCTTCAACATTACTTACGTCTATACAAAACACCCTTGTGTTACACTGCTGGGGACTACTGTTTCAACCTTCTTCACACAGCAAGACATTTGGTATAGTGCAGGGGTGGCCAACCTTTTTAGCAGGCGGCCAAATTTCAGAAATAATATTTCCTGCCGGGCCACGCACCTAATTATTTTTTGTTTTGTTTTGTTAATTAAAGTAAACAAGCAAGCGTGCTACAGCTTCGACCACATCGTCACTTCCCACTCCGCGGGCCGCAACATAGCTCCCGGCGGGCCACATACGGCCCGCGGGCCTCATGTTGGCCACCCCTGGTTCTAGTGCATTTACGCCCAACAGATTTCCTTTACACGGTACATACCATGAGGACAGCGATGAATCCCTAAAAGATGATGAAAATGACGAAGATGATGATGGCAATGACATTGAAATTAATGACAATCCCGATGATGACAATTGTGATAATGTCAACGGTGATGACAAAGATGGTGATGGTAATGATAATGATGATGAAGATTACAAGGATGATGACAATGATGATGAAGACAACGATAATGATGACGATGATGACAAAGGTGATGATGAGATTGGTGATGATGACAATGATGGTGATTACAACGATAATGATGACAAAGACAATGATAACAACGGTTATGATGATGACAAGGATGATAATGATAAGAGTGATGATGATGACAATGATGATGACGCTGACAATGATATGATAATGATGATGATGACAATGATGAGGGTGATGACAATGATGATTCTGACAATGATGATGATGATGCTGATGATGATGATGATGATGATGATGATGATGATGATGATGATGGTGATATTGACAACGATAATTATGACAATGATAATGATGAAAATGATGATGATGACAATGATGATGATGATGACAATGATGATGATGATGACAATGATGATGATAATGATAATGATGACAAAGATAACGATGACAATGATGATGATGACAATGATGATGACAATAATGATGATAATGATAATGATGACAAACATAATGATGACAATGATGATGATGTTAATGATGATGATTACAATGATAATGGTGATAATGATAATGATAACAAACATAATGATGACAATGACGATGATGATGGTAACGAAGATGATGACAATGATGATTATGACAATGATAAAGTTGACAATAATAATGAAGACAAAGATATTGATGACAATAATAATGAAGACAAAGATAATGATGACAATGATGATGATGACAATAACGCCAATGGCATTTATTATAAAGATACTGATGATCACGGCATTGGTGCAGGTGACAATGATTGCAATGACAAGGATGATGATGACAATGATGATGATAGCGATAATGATGACAGTGACGATGATGCTAACGATGATGGTGACAATGAAGGCGATGACCAATATTATGATGACAATAATGATGATGTAAAATGATAGTGATATCAATAATGACAACGATGATGAAAATGATCATGATGACAACGGTCATGATGATAATGATAATGATTTTGTAAACATCCTGGTCTCTCTCTCTCTCTCTCTCTCTCTCTCTCTCTCTCTCTCTCTCTCTCTCTCACACTCTCTCTCTCTCTCTCTCTCTCTCTCTCTCTCTCTCTCTCTCTCTCTCTCTCTTCCCCCCCCCCCCACCCACACACACACACACACATTGGACTGTAACAGCTAATCCGTGGTCGAACCACAATCTTGATTCCCTCCGTTGAGGTGCCTCAAGCTTGATTCCATCCATGGGGTGTGCCTCAAGCTTGATTCACCACTGACATGAAAGACGATATTTCACAAGGGAACATATTCAATTAAAAACGAGATTCTCCGATTGGCTGAAGTTTGTGGTTATATCAGGGGTATTTTGTCAGCTGGAATCTGGGTCTCCGAGAGCCGCGGTAACCCAGCAGTGAGCGCGCTTTCCTGTTGGCATGGTGGTCAGATGTTCGAATTCTCATCAAGACGGGAAGGTTTTGTTTTAAAAATTGAGTTAGCTCCCAGGTCGACCCAGTTTAATTTTGAGTGACTGGAACGGTTTTGGGAAATAAAGGCGTTAGGCGCGATATTAAGCACACTACTCATTGAGTGCCCGTTCGTATGTAAACAATATGGGAGTAGCACCATATACCACATGTGTGAAAAGGAGAGCTTTAAGTTTGTTTTTAGAGAGAGAAAGAGAGAGGTCGAGAGAGAAAGAGAGAGATAAAAAGAGAGAAAGAGAGAGCGAGAGAGAAAAAGTGAGCAAGAGAGAGATAGAGAGAGATAATGAAATAGAGAGTGAGAGAGACAGACAGAGAGAGAAACAGAGATATAAAGAGAAATAGAGAGAGAAATAGAGAGAGAAAGATTGAGAGAGAGACAGAGAGAGAAAGAGAGATAAAGAGAGAGAGAAAAGACCGAGATAAAGAGGGAGAAAGAGAAAGCGAGAGAGAGAGGGAGAGAGGGAAAGAACGAGTGAAAGACAGACAGAGAGAGAGAAAGAGAGAGATAGAGAGAAAGAGAGAGATAAATATAGAGAAAGAGAAAGCGAGAGAGAAAGAAATAGAGAGAGGGAGAGAAAGAAAGAAAGAATGAGAGAGAGAGAGAGAGAGAGAGAGAGAGAGAGAGAGAGAGAGAGAGAGAGAGAGAGAAAGTTGGTTGGGAGATCCACTAATAATGTCATGACAGCGGTTGGACGAGGGTCCGACGCCTGTGCTCGTCTATCACTAAATGAGGAAAAGACCGGCCACCAATCCCTCCCTGCATTCAGGCCTACAAAATGTGATGGCCGTATCATATGACAGACCCATAGCAGAAAACTGTTTCTGAACCATTTTTAAGCAGGAACAGGTCTCTGTTACACGCCGTAACTGATTCAGTGCCGAAGGACAATATATCATCAGATCTGATCTCACATTTGTACAGACAGACAATATATCGCCATACTTGGGTCATCGTGTCATGTGTTTTGTTTCGTGGTATCTTCTACAATTTCGATGCTCAGTGAACTGAAATTTACATTCTAATATTTGTTAACTTGATAGTGTGCCATGTTTGGTACAAACCTACTTTTTTGGGCACTGAATAAGTTAATGAGCTTGATCATATGGTGATAGACCCATATTTTTGTAGACCACTGGACACTCGGGGGAATTATGTGGCCTACATCCCGCAGGCCGCCTGCACTTTTTCAGACATTTCCTGGCACCCATTTCAGACCAGGTCAACCTGGTAGCCCAGATCAATTCTAAAACAAAATCCACCATGGTGGAAAAGCGAACACATGCCACCGAGCGACACGACAGTTCATATATCTGCCATAATTGGCGGTCAGCCGCCCGATTTGTGAGCAGAAAGCTTTGCTTTGATTTTCATAAAGGTTTAAGATTCGGCTGTTTAGAAAGCAATAGCAAAATTCTCTATTTTATCCTTCATCCTCAATTGGGGTATAGGTCCACAACCATCTCACCCTGAGTCCTCCTACACTTGGCTATCCAAGGCAGCTGTGGCCATGTCCTACCCATATTATTCTTGCGCTACTGAATGTAACATTTAATATATGATCACAAACAGCCAAAATATACCGGGGTTTATTTAGACCTTTCTGCAGATGACACGCGACTAACATTATATATGCTATTTATAAATCAACGTACATGTATTGTTTGGCGCTCATAGAAGTCGAGGAAATACGGAGAGACTAGACACGGAGATACTGTAGGAATAACTAGACAACATACACGGAGATACTGTAGGAATAACTAGACAACATACACGGAGATACTGTAGGAATAACTAGACAACATACACGGAGATACTGTAGGAATAACTAGACAACATACACGGAGATTCTGTAGGAATAACTAGATAACATACACGGAGATACTGTAGGAATAACTAGACACCATACACGGAGATACTATAGGAATAACTAGACAACATACACGGAGATCCTGTAGGAATAACTAGACAACATACACGTAGATACTGTAGGAATAACTAGACAACATACACGGAGATACTGTAGGAATAACTAGACAACATACACGGAGATACTGTAGGAATAACTAGACAACACAGTGGCGTCACTGGGGTTGGTGTCACCCAGTGCGGTAAACTCTTGGTGTCACCCCTCTAGACTTTCACCATTATTATTAATTAATATTATTAATTATTATTAAATTATAAAATTTCGAAAAAATAATTATTTACATAAAAAACGAACCTGTAAACAACGTCTGTCATTTTCTGCAACCACGTGACTCCACACGTCATTAATTGGCGCATTTGCAAATGACCCACGATTCTACTCCGACTCCGAGGCTCCGAGCAGCTCTGAGCTCTGAGTCTTATTCATTTAAGCACCAGACGCTCTGCATGGTGGCACCCTGTGCCTGCTCATGAACGGTTATGAAACCCGACTAGACAGAGCTATGTCTGCTTTGTCAAATTTGCAATTTTTTTATTTTGGTGTCACCACTTGATGGTGTCACCCGGTGCGGCCCGCACCCCCCTAGTGACGCCCCTGAGACAACATACACGGAGATACTGTAGGAATAACTAGACAACATACACGGAGATACTGTAGGAATAACTAGACAACATACACGGAGATACTGTAGGAATAACTAGACAACATACACGAAGATACTATAGGAATAACTAGATAACATACACGGAGATACTATAGGAATAACTAGATAACATACATGGAGATACTATAGGAATAACTAGACACCATACACGGAAATACTATAGGAATAACTAGATAACATACACGGAGATACTATAGAAATTACTAGACAACATACACGGAGATACTATAGGAATAACTAGACAACATACACGGAGATATTATAGGAATAACTAGATAACATACACGGAGATACTATAGGAATTACTAGACAACATACACGGAGATACTATAGGAATTACTAGACAACATACACGGAGATACAATAGGAATAACTAGACAACATACATGGAGAGACTATAGGAATTACTAAACAACATAAACGGAGAGACGAGTAAAATTAATTGACAACATAAATGGAGAGACAAAAAGAATTAAAAGACACCATACACGGAGGGACTAGAGGAATTACTAGACAACATAAACGGAGAGACTATAGGAATGACTAGAGAACATGAACGGAGAGACTATAGGAATTACTAGACAACATAAATGGAGAGACTATAGGAATTAGTAGACAACATAAACGGAGAGGCTATAGTAATTTTTTTTTTTTTTGCATATCCTTTACAGGACATCGCTGTCAACACCAGCATCTTTCAGCTGTATGTTGATTTCTTGGCAAGATTACGCTCAGTAGTTTGCCATTGCTTTCTGAGCGGCCGGCTCACATACCCCGTAAGTTACCGATGCGATTCGAACTACTGCTGATTCTCACCGTCATCACGTTAACCACGAGAGTATACGAGATTACGGAGAAAAGTCGTAACCTCTAAGCCAGGAAGCCGGCCTATAGTAATTACTAGACAAAATACAATCAGAGACTTGAGAAATTACTAGACAACATAAACGGAGAGACTAGACAATATAACAATTAAAAGCTTTTGTTACCCCAGAGATGTGATTTCTAAGAGAATGTTGCGAATTCCGTGGAACGCGAGAGTAATTAACAACGATTGCCTGAAAGATGCTAATGACATTAGCACATCATATAAAACAATAAGAAAGAGACAAACAGCTTTCTATGGCTGTGTGATGAGAAGAGAGACATTGAATAACATCGTGTCAGCTGAAAAGATCAATGGGAACAGAGGCAGCGGCAAACCAACAGAAATGATGCTGGGTGAACTGTGGCGGTGACATGGAGGAATATCATGAGCAGAGTTGATTTAGAACACTAAAGTCCCAGATATGTGGCGATACATAAACACTTATGCCAGAAAGCAAGGCACATGATGACGATAAGTACCCCACCGGGATTCAAACCTGTCACCTCCAAATGCCGACAGCGATTCGCTGCAGGAGTAAGTGTACTTCGACGCATGATCAACTAAACACTCGTTTGTTATCATGAAAAAAGTCAGTTGTATATCCTTTACAGGACGTCGCAGTCAACACCATCATTTCTTGCTGTTGTGATCTCTTGGCAAGTTCACGTTCCGTAGTTTGCCATTGCTTTCTGAACGACAGGCGCCCATATCATTTCGTAATAAAAAACCAACGCAAGACGGTCTGCTGCCAAATCGCCCGCTGCTGTTTCGAACGCGGGAATTGCATTCGTAACTTCTTCGCCATGGAGCGGGCTTTTTATTATTGGAATATTCGAAATAAAAAGATTACTTTTGACGAGTTGCTCCCCTTGATTAAAGACAACAAGTGGAAAAACGGAGCAGGGGAAGTAAATCAAAATGACTCATCATATTTGCTCAATGCGCATTGATCTATAACCTGGCTATTCTTCACAAATGTGAAGTCAATAGTGATAGAAAATATTCCGCCCAGTTATCTTTCAGCGTAAATTTGCTGCTTTACTCTTGATTTACATGATAGAAGTGTTCAAGATGTGAAGCTGGAGTAGCGCTTAAACACTCTCTGCCCAATTCTCCGCCCTCGTCGGAGCTCAATTTATGTGTCGTTAATTCTGCCCCACGATCAGTTTGTTTGCTTAGTTCTCGCGCGACCACGGCGAGCAATCAATGGCCGGCCGTTAGAAAGTGACCGGAGCACATTTCCCAGGCGCACATCGACCGGCCGGATCAGATGGTTTGTTGGAGAAGGTTTTTGTTTGATGAGTAAGGTCCGAGCCAGGGCTGGGCACACGCTGACCAAACAACAAACAGCCGCTCTCTGTAGGACGCACTCTTGGAATCCTGTGAAAACAATACATGGTTCTGAATATCGAAGACACAAACCATAGAATGTACGATTTATTGCCTGGCAGATTTCGCTGCACCTCGTCAGGTACACACTTCAGATGTCACACAACGTAGAGTAAAATAACTAGATAGGTCGTTCAAGCTGAAATATACACATGTTCGCACAGTAATATCAATTGTTTACCATGGTAATTTTTAATTGACCACCATGTCTTTCTGTTTGCACAATCCCGCTAAGCCCGATCCTGTCCATGGTTAACTCTGCACAACACCGGATGGTGAGATGACTAGCTGAAATTTTAAAAATAGTACGACAGTTGTTTCATCCAAAAAATACTTAGAGATACATTAAAACTGGTGGACTTACTGGATAGTATGGACATAAATAATAAACACATGGCATCCATGGATATAGCCTCTCTATTCACCAACGTTCCATTAGACGAGACAGTGAAAATAATAAGTGAACGCATTAGAAATAAACAACCAAAATTAGGTATACCAACATCTATTCTAGAGAGGCTACTATTACTATGTACTGCCAATATAAAATTCAATTTTCTGAATAAGTCATACCGCCAAATTGACGGAGTGGCCATGGGGAGTCCTCTTGGTCCTATTCTAACGGACATCTTCATGGCAAATTTAGAAGAAAAGAGATCCTCAGAGACGATATATTAATTATCACCACAGACGAGCTACAAGCAACATCGTTCCAGGCCATAATGAACGGGACACATAAAAACATCTCTCTGTTTATGGAAAACGAAGACAATGAAGCGTTGCCGTTCCTGGATATCCTAATGAGACATAGAGCAGACGGCACAATTCAAAGATCGGTGTACCGCAAAGACACATGGACTGGCCAATACTTAAATTTTCATAGCTTCGCACCTGTCCAGTACAAACGGGGCTTAGTACGGACCCTGTTTGACCGTGCTAGGAAGATATGCACCCAGGACACACTGACAGAGGAAATTGAAACTCTGAAGAATGTCTTACACCTGAATGGGTACTCCACAGGATTTATAAACCTCCACTACCAACAACCGAAACCAAAATCAGATGTAGCTACGGTCCCTAAGCTCAAGGTATTTATCCAGCTAACCTTTCGAGGGGATGACGTAATGCAACGTCTACAGGACCGGCTCATTACAGCAGTCGGCCGAACATTCTGTGCTGCAACTCCAGTTATTAGGTACAGAACCACACCTATTCCCACCCCAGCAGTAAAAGAATCTACCCCTCTGTACGCCACATCCAATTGCATTTACCAATTCACATGCAGGTGCGAGTCTACCTACATCGGCAGAACAGAGCGGCAGCTACACAGCAGGGTTGTTGAACACGTACCAAACTGGGTTGACAAGATATTACACACAGGCGATGGGATCATGGGCAGGCTGACACACCACAAATATAAAATTCCGGCGTCGTACATTGCACGTCATGTCTTGGAAACCGGTCATGTCATTGACAGAGACAACGCTTTTCGCGTGTTGTTTCATACACAAAATAGTCGTTTGTTACAGTTTGCAGAAGCCCCAATGATTCATCTACATAGGCCAATTTTGTGCAAACAGAAAGACGTGGTGGTCAATTTAAAATTACCATAGTAAACAATTGATATTACTGTGCGAACATGTGTATATTTCAGCTTGAACAATGTATCTAGTTATTTTACTATACGCAGTGTGACATCTGCAGTATATAACTGACGAGATGCAGCGAAATATGCCAGGCAATAAATAGTACATTCTATGGTTTGTGTCTTCGTTATTTAAATTCACGACGGGAATACATGTTTTTCTTTCTTGTTTGTACTATTACAAGTTTTCGAGCAGTATAGTGGTTGAGGCAGTCTTGCTGGCGTAGCGAATGGACACTCACCTGCCAGCTCCACATTCATGGGTTCGAATCCACATCGTGATTGATTTTTGAGTCAGATCAGGGCTCCTAGTTGGATCCAGTCTAAAATGGACACTAAAAACTGTCTTGGGAATTAAAGGCTGTCAACGGATAATGACCACTTGTGTCCACCTAGTGTCGACTGATATAAAAATATGGGTGTAGCACCATATACCCAAGAATGGCCGCGCGGGTAAAATTTTAAAATGAGTAAACCTATCCTCTAGAGATCATTTGTAGCTTGCATGATAAACAAAAAGTTTTAAACGGTTTTAAACGCAAAGAGATGGACTTCATTGCACCGGGTTTTATCCCAAAAGACTCGACCTTTTTCCGTAGGGCGGCCGCCTAAAGTGCCCCACAAAGCACAAACTTCGTAGCTTCTGCGACGACCCCCAAGATTCGCCAAGAAAACCGCACCCATGAACAGAACGTCGTAGCCCGGAATCGAACGCACAAACTTTGGAGAGCGAACCAGGCTGCGTGACCACTTCTTTACGGGGACTCCCTGCTTGTATGATAGAGATAAAGGACAGAACAGGACAAGCAAGAACTTTATTTTATAACTTGGAGAACATCTGATGCAATAAATTTCTGGCAATGGAGAATGGAAAAGGAATGGTCGCACGTTACATAGAACCAGTTCTAACATATGTCTGAACAATTTTAGGTATCCTGAAGCCTGAACGATTTGTAAACAAGCAAACACAAACAAACAACACCTGAATCCCCAGAGATGTTATTTTACAGAAGAATGCTGAAATTTCCTGAACAGCAAAATGGGCGTTCTAAATACCTTCAATGAGGCCAAGATACAAAGACAACTCATCACAGGCATTAGAAACATGCAGTAGTCCATTTATGGTCACGTCATGAGAAGAGAAAAACTGGAACCTGACATTCTGGACAATCTTGTGTCATGACAGGGACAATTGTCAGCACGCAAACTAATATATGCTGTTGGTGATCGCAAGATGTGTAGACGCTTGATCGCCGCGCCAGTCGGCAGGGTACCAGATGATTATGATATACATGTTTAGATTATCATTGGCAATACGGAGTTCTTGCACAGTCCTATGTGTACTATTTTGTTGTTGCGTTCTCTCTCTTTGAACTAGAGCATAGCCCATACAGGTGCTACTATTTCTAGAAATTGCCATTATTGGGGAAAGCAATGGACTGATATGTGATTGTGGTTTAGCTTTCCCTATTACCAGTGTCCCTCGCCGTGGGATGAACCTAATCCGAATAATGACGTATTTTAAGTCCTCAAGTAAAGAACGAGAAATCAACATGTTAGTTCAGTTTATCGGTGCAGCGGTTGAACACGCTACCTCGGTATCAGTACACTACAAATTTAAGAGCGGGCGTTCTTATCCATTCGGCCATGCTGACCTCAATCCCTTAAAATAATTACCAATGATCTACAGGAATATTTCGTTAGTTTGGGTTGAAAACAGCCAATCAATATTATCCACGACATTTCCAGGGAGACTATCTGCTTTCACTTATAAGTAAGATTGTTTCCCTTCTCCTACAGTGATAAGTGTGCACTACATCTTCAAAACCATAGGGGAACTAATGGACGGCAGTAGACTCTAGAAAACCTAGTGTTTGCGGACAAATTTAGTCTGCGGGGGAAATGGAAGATCCGGTGGAGACTGATTCTAACACCGCATAAATGGATTTTTGCCGTTCGTTTTGTTCGGATTACTGTGGCCACATGAGGCCTACTATAGAAAGAGATGTATTGCTAGAAGATTCTGGATGTATGGGCATTTATGGGCGTTAAAAATACTAATGTAAGCAAGTACTTTTAGAATACAGTTGCTGGTTACGGGAAGATACTTTTTTGGATTCGACTGTCCGTATTCCCGTTCATATTTGGCATCTGCCTTTGTAAAATCCACAAAATTAAAAATGTTATTCCGGGGTATCCTTAAATGACTTGATCACGTGGAAAAGTCGGGACAAAAAAAAAAAAACAACACACACCAGATCCAAGTGTGAGATGGGGTACATGATGATAAAGATGCCAGGTCGGTGAGTTCGCAAGACCTGGTTCAGATCTCACAATATTGAACACCTTGGGGTATTTCTACGCGGAGTGGCCTATCCACACTTGGGGCATCTTCGTGGTGCCATCTATCCACGTTTAGGACATGTCTTCCCTGATCTGGATTTCCACACTTGGGGCATCCCTTCGTGGTTTTGCTATGCATAGAACTCCCCCAACTCCCCAGTTTGGTTAACGCTCCCATGATGCCCATACTTCTCCACAAATGTCAAGCTCCAGTTACCGCTCTTGCACACCCCTCGAAGCATGCGAGATTCAACTCTAAAGTCCTATACATTGTGTTCAGGATCGTTTGAGTCCCGAATAAGCTCGCATCTATGAGAGTGAGGTTGGTATAGAGTCTCTCCTACAGATTCCTTATTGAAACGCCATCTCTACGGGGACTGTGGTGTGCGCTTCCCTTCGCCTGTATAACCAATTGTATGGGCAAAACTGAGGTACTGAAACTTGACATCCGTGGAACCGCATTCAGGGTGTCCCCAGATCATGGTTCAGCACTGGCTGGATTGGCTGCCATTAGTTGATTTTAAATGTTTGTTTTCACGACAAGGCCTGAGTTGGTTGTGCTTCCTCGGAGAGTTTTATGCATTTCATCGTGAACAGAGTCCAGCCCAATGCTCAGAAGGAGTGTCATTGTTACAAAGAAAACATAGAGGTGTCGTGTCTTCCTTTAAAGTGTCGTCCCTGGAGTGAGGGGAGTCAACACCCACATTATAATTTTTCTTCCTTATCAATATCCTGGAGAATCCACCAGCTTCCGTCCAACACACTCCATCAGCCCGTGGACACCCTTTCCTCTCACTCTCTCTCACTGTCGCACTATGCCCCCTCTCATACTTCCCCAACGCAACATATTCAACAACTCTTGCTTTCAAAAAATTAATAAAGATTAATTTATTAAAAGAAAAGTGTAACGTATATGAGACGTGTATGTGAAGAAAATGTGTGTCGTGTATTCTAATGTAAATGTATAGGTCAGAACCACAGAGTTCATGTTCAGAGTCCACTCATCATGGCAAGGATTACACGACATCACAAGAATCATCACAATGGACCTCACCGAAGTCGTGTCCTTCTCTCCAGACATGTCCTCCTCCAGGAGCTCTGATGACCATGAGATCTGAATCCCATTCAAATATATAATCCGTGAAAGATACTATTATTGTTCCTAACACAACTGTTCCTAATAGTTTATAGAAAACTCAGACTTCATAATTCCTGCGCAGTGAAAAAAAAACATGGAACACTGTCCTATGAACATGACGTTTTCTTCTTGCGATATGTTCTATAGTTTTCACTCTTACACAGTCATTGTATCTAGACTAAAATGGCTTGCTTTATTTACTAGATATTGTCTGACAGTTCTGATTTCCTTGATACGTGGAACAACTACACTTAAATGTTATCTTTCCTCCAATGTGAACATCAGTCGCTACTGTTCTCGTCATACGTGGACTGAACATCCATCACTACTGGTGTGTTAAAGACTGGTATGACCTACAACTCATTCGGTACTTATCCTGTAGGATACTTCTACCATTCAGCTCCACTGAGCAATGTTTATCAGCTTCTTCTAGCATAGACCCATTTAGAAGGTTGCTGGCCAATCTTTCTGCATCATAATTTATCCGGGATCGGATTTTTCAATGATTCTGTGTGCTTCATCCCGACCAGAGGGAACCTGTAAAATAGATCATACAACTGGTGATAGCCTCCCCGTCACTGATCTCTATTAGATGATCGTGGCCATTGGCCCTTGCTCAGCAAAATACAATGAACCTAACTCTGTCAGGGACAGATGACTCAACAGATTGGTTATCATCAGGCCAAGACAAGAAAAAAAAATCAACAAACAGAATGCGGAACCCCGCCCACCAGGGACACCCACTGGAATATCCCAATTATCCCTCATTACTCAATTCTCAACTAGTAAAGCTTATCAATACTTCACTAATCTATTTTCAACTAACAGAGCCAAGTATCACTTCCCTACTCTAGCTAGTTTCAACCATGCTACTGCCTAAACTAATTAGGACTAATTATACAATATAACTACCTTAGGCAACACCGCAGTTAGATCAAATCACATCTACTCTTGCCATGACAGGCACGTGTAAAATTAAATTAACCCAATTCGCACACGGTAGATATTATTCCACTCCCTAACTGCAGTGCCACAGCACGTTCGCCTTAATCCACTGCTTGAGTTACACTGTCTCTCCCAATCATGGTTTTTTCAAACAGCCTTGAATTGGTCACGTGACGTTATTCTTTATGTCCACACAGGTGTTATTTTGGGCAGATCATCCCTTGTCAGGAATCCATCTCCCCTGGCTCAATCAATGTCAGAGTTGTCATCACTTGTTTTGACTCCCACAACAAGCTAGCGAGTTCCTGTATGCTCCCACAACGGGTTTCCACAACAAACCGCCAATCTTCTGTCGAGTGGTGACAACCCCAGCCGCCATTTCGCTTGATGTCCGGAACTCTAAATGACAGACGGGACTGTTTTCTCCCGAGCTGTGCAATTCCGCTTGTCTCTGACTGTTTATGAACTGTCAAAGTGGTGTATAGATTCATCTCACTCACCACCGAATGTTCCTATTCCGACCAGATGTAAACATGTGCAGCTGCAACCCATACTGTTTGTTCTGTATTTGTGGAAACAACCTGTGGCCTCGAACATATGCGCTAAGCAAACTTTCTGTATTATCATTATCTGGTTAACTCATGGCGATCTCGTGACAAGAGGACGTAGAGTCACAGTGGATACCACACTTGCCTGCCCCAGAGCCCGTATTCAAACCCTGGATGAGATAATACTACTCATTTCTTTTTGCGCGCACTCCTCATTGTAAAACGAACCCGAGAGATTTGCCTTGACAAGGAATTCGGTGAGGCAGAAGACTGATCACTTCACCGCATCAATCCATGACCTACTGTATACACAGGTATATTACTTAACACCCCTACAACAGCAACTGCCATGGGTACGATACATGAACGGTTAAAAAAACATACGGACCCTACTCACGCAACCGACTTCCGGTAGTTCGGGGCCTAACTGCAAGCTACGTCAATCGCTTTGACAGGATCAGCTCCTTCCAATTGCTGATTAAAGCCTATTGATTGGAGTGATATGGCGGGGATTGGATTGCTTCACGTTGCTCATGTGACTGTATGTATGTGGGAGCAGGCGCAATGTGCATCTGTGGGACAAGCGGGAAAACAACTCAACGTCTTGAACCAAGGTATGAATTTACAGTAGGAGAAAGACGCCTGGAGTCATGACCCGCCCCAGAGAGTGTCAAGAAGGCAAAGAGCCGAAACATTCCGAGAAGGGGGAAAACTTCTGACGACCAAAAATTCCCAGTCGTGCTTGCTCCACGGCGGAGGTTTTATCACAATGTGACAAAGGCATCTCACAGGAATGATTACAATCGCATCATCGGATCAATCTGGCGAGGTTTAGAATGCGACATACCCGATGCTCGTCAAATGCTACGTGTATCTAACACTACCTCATGAGGTGGAAACGTGGACCTGGACGACAAAAATGGGACTGGGAAATCATCATCATCATCATCATCATCATCATCATCATCATCATCATCATCATCATCATCATCATCATCATCATCATCATCATCATCATCATCATCATCATCATCTGTTAACTGGTATAGACAATCATGTCTCTCCACAAATCACGGGTTTTTGCGTTTTAAATCAACTCTGCTGATGATTTCTCTATATGCCAACGCCTTAGTCCATCTAGTATTGTCTTTCCGGTCTGCCTCTGCCTCTTGTCCCACTAGCCGGGATAGCCTAATACATGATACGCAGTTGATGAAAGACTATTGATATTCGGCAAGGGTATATTTTGCATGTGACAAAATTTCCGGTGACTTGGCAAATCATTGATGACGGGGAGGTCTGGTGCTATGAACATCCACAAGCTAAAACACTCGAGAACATTGATAATGTTAGAGGACATGTACACGGTATAAACAAAATGTAGAATAAACAAACATAACATAGGTCACTGTGAATAGAAATTATGTGAAATAGTTTTTTTACCATTTGAAGCAGTCATCATCATCATCATCATCATCATAATCATCATCATCATCATCATCATCATAATCATCATCATCATCATCATCATCATCACAAATGTGACATGCCGATAACCGTGGGCGGTCAGGTTTTGCCATCTCACCCGATCACCAGGGTCGCAGATCAACTCCGTGTTTCTGTCTCGACCATGCCACGTGGCCAAGCCATCCAGGTATTTACTTCTCGGTCTTTCCCTTGGTCTCTTCCCTTCGATCTTGCCAGTCGTCACCAAGTTCTCCAATTCATTTCTTCTTATGACATGTCCAAAATATTTTGACTGTCCACGCCTAATGTAGCACCTCAACACTCTTTTTCTCGTTCCAATATATATCTTTTTATTGGTCAGCATGTTTTTGATATTGCATAAGGCTACCTTCGCAATGGCAAATCTTGTTCTAATTTCATCAAGACATCTCCCATCAGATGTTATGACTGTTCCGAGATAACTGCACCGATCCACTTGTTTAAGAATATGCCCATTTACTTGTATATTACATTGTGGTATTTCCTTTTTCCCAGTGAAGACCATAATCTGTGTCTTCTTACAATTAATTTCTAACCCTAGTTGAAGCTGTCACAAAACAGTTATTAAATATTTTAACATTTGACCCTACGATGCAGAAATCCAGGAAAGCTAGATAGCAACGGAGACATTAGTAACTACCAACCATGGTACACAGCCTGTGGTGCTAGTGACAGATGCAAAATCAGTACTTGAGGCGCTCCTATCTAGGAAATTGCCAGTACTACTGACACTACATTCTGAAATAGGCAGCCAGCATAAAGTCACTACACAGTAGATACCATCAAAGTGTAGAATACCCGGTAACGAGAGAGCTGATCAACTAGCTAAGGACGGAGCAATAGAAGAACAACCTAATGTACCTCTTACGGTACAATAAAACGAAAAGAATGATCAAATCAGTCAGAAAGCCACAAACATCAGCTTAAGACGATTACCACTTTACGGACAGACCAGAACACATCATTAGTCTGCGTCTTAGAACAGTACACAATAGATTAAACAACTTCATGTATAAAATATTCAAGACAGACGATTTGACGCTGCAGACAAGGGAATACGTACACCAAGACTGTTCACATTATGACATATCTAGGCACACCTTCTGGGCCAGGGAAACAACAGTGGAAGATCCAACTCTATGTGCCACCGAGTAAACCACAAAAGACAGTTGAATACATACAAGAGACAATATTGCAGATATAGACACATTTCAATCGAATAATGAAGCTCATTATTATGTTTTTGAAACTGCACAGCTACTTTCTATTATAAGAAATTATGCTCTTCCAAGATGCAGCTGAGAAATTGTTTATTACACAGAATGTTATTTGTTACTTGTCATGTTCTTTTTGGAGCATTGAACAATTTATGTATGCGTGGTTTCCTTTCAAGTTTTCATTAGCGCCAGTTCTTCTGTTACAAAAGTTTAGTTGCTGTTTTAATGTCATCTTTACTCGTAGCTACACGAATTAGGTTATTATTGATTTTGCCATTCTTGGTTTCCTTGTCGTCATTCTGTTTCCTATCAATTCCTACATATTCTCATATTCCTGTATTGTTTAAATATATTGTAGCTAGAAAAATTCCCCCCCCCCCCCCCCCATAATGTCTAGATTTGTAACTATTAAGAAAATCTCCCCTATAATGTCTACATTTGTAGTATCTAGGAAGATCTCATGTCAGTGTTTAGTTTAGTAGTAGCTAGGAAGATTTTCTTTCTGGTGTTTAGATATGTACTAGCTAATGAGATCTCCCCTATAAAGTGTAGATTTGTTAGTGGCTACGAAGATCTCCTCTATAATGTTTAGATTTGTAGTAGCTAGGAAGATCTCCTCTATAATGTTTAGATTTGTAGTAGCTAGGAAGATCGCCTCTATAATGTTTAGATATGTAGTAGCTCGGTCATCTTGCCTATGGCCGAGAAGTTTTCCGGAAGGTTGTTAAGAGTGAGAGGTTCTGGAAAGGACATGCTAATGAATGAATGAATGAATGAATGAATGAATGAATGAATGAATGAATGAATGAATGAATGTAGTAGCTAGGAAGATCTCCTCTGTGCTGTTCAGATATGTAGTAACTTGGAAGATCTATTTTAAAAGGTTTAGATACGTGATAGCTAGGAAAATTGTATCCGCTAAATGTGAATACTCTTACAAGTTTTACAACCTACGGCTATATGTGCCCATCGGGAATGCTCGTACTCTTAATTTATTAAATGACAAATGTAACGGGTTATTTTGGGAGGATGAGTGATGAGTGCGAAATAGACTGGCGAGAAGGAGAGAAGGACAGACAATAGAAGGAGAATGAGGATCAGGTATAGGAGGGAGGCAGAGAAGAAACAGAAGTAAGAAGGGGAAAAGGAGGGTTAGGAAAATAGGAAAAGTGAAGAAGAGATAAAATGATGGGGAGGAGAAATAAGGAAAGAAGAAGAAGAAGAAGAAGACGAAGAAGAAGAAGAAGAAGAAGAAGGTGAAGAAGAAGAAGAAGAAGAAGAAGAAGAAGAAGAAGAAGAAGAAGAAGAAGAAGAAGAAGAAGAAGAAGAAGAAGAAGAAGAAGAAGAAGAAGAAAAAAAAAGTATCTCTGGCCGAAATGAGTCACGTTGGTTAGCCTCAACATGCAGACAAATTTTATAATTAACTCTTTTTCTCGCCGTTTTTCTACAGAAAGTAGGTCTTCTTCGTGACCTTTGTCGGCCTGCTCGGGTCATTCTGTCCGATTATTCCCCCTTGATTCTCTCGTTTTCTGATTACGGTCTCATATTCCTTTCTACGAAAGGTTTGTGGACTTTCTGCAGAAGCTCCTTGACCAAGGCAAGTAATTCTGAGTTGCAGCTGCCTTACGGCTTCTATCCACAGTGTCACGTCATAATCTCCACCGCTGCCTGATCTTTTTCCCTCATCTCGGATGGCTGATTTTTAATTAGATCTGGCTGCAGATCTAAGTTTTTACATCACGATGTGCTAGTCACATGTCCAAACCTCCCTCCGTGCGTCCCTCCCTCAAGCCAACATGGCTTATGTCGCAGGGCTCTGTGAACTTGCTATCCGTCCCTCTGCTTCTGGGTCAACACTTTATAACGAGGACGCTAATGTGGAGGAGAAGTAGAATACTCATTCGCAGCTGTAGACACCAAGAGTTCGAACCCGGGCGAAGGGTTTCCATGACATTGAATGGGCAAATCACCACAGTTTGTGCTCGGGTATCGATGATGATGATAATAATAATAATAATAATAATAATAATAATGACAGTAATAATCATGTTAATAAGAACAATAATGATAATACTAATAATAACAATAATGATGATAATAATAATAATAATAATAATAAGGATTATTATTATTATTATTATAGCAAATGTAACAATAATGACACTAATAATAATAATAATAACAACAACAATAATAATAATAATAATAATAACACTGAAGATATGCTAATGCCACTAATGGTGATGATAATAATAATAATAATAATAATAATAATAATGATAACAAAAATAATTGTTATAATTTTAGACAAATGATTGCGTTTAGGATAGCCTACGCCTCTTGGTATGGCACATGATGATGATCACGATATTCTAATGTAGTTATATAAGTACACGTCTAGTTGTCCGTTTCAGTTCTGTCTGGTTTTATTTGCCAATGAAGGCTTGGCAGCTGCAACGCCCAGTCCACGTTTTAGTACGTACTGCTGTAAAGCTGATTTCTGACACTGACTGTACCTGTTTCTCCACTTAGTGTCTTGGTACTGTTATTGTGTGCGTGTGTGTGCGCGTGCGTGCGTACGCGTGTGCGCGCGTGTGTGTGTCTTTGTTGTAAAACTTATCACAAGACTGCACGAGCTTATCAATTACCCTGGCTACGGCGTGACTATGGTTAGAATAAGGTTCGATTACTGCTCTCGCCGTTCGCTACGTGAGGTACAGACTGACCATATATTCCCCCTTGAACTCAGGACTAAAAGATATGATGGTGGTAACATTGCATACCCACATAAGATCCCTGCTATGGGGCTTTACAAACAGAAAGAACATATCGCTCTCTGCGCTGTGTTGTAGAAGATAAACTTTAAGGACATAGGCACTGGAACATTTATATCCACTTTTTCTATCTCTTTGTCTCTATCTCGTACCTTCTCTCTCTGTTCATCCTCTCTCCCCTTAACTCGCCTCTCTGTCTCTCTCCTCTATCTGTCGGTCTATCTGCCTCTTTGCATTTTGCGCCTTTTCTATTTTTAGCTTTCTGTTGTTATAATGCGCTTCTTGTTTATTTCTATATAATTATTTTGAACAGCAGTGGTGGGTGTTTTCCTATCGGAATCTCATATTTAACAAAAATAGAAGAATGTGAATGCCAAAGCTACAGAGGAATACAAAGACTGCCCAATCAGTTAGTTAGTTAGTTAGTTGCATATCCTTTACAGGACGTCGCAGTCAACATCAGCATTTGATCTCTTGGCAAATGTACGTTCATTAGTTTGCCATTGCTTTCTAAACGACCAGCACCCATACCATTTCGTAAAAAAACCAACGCAATGTGGTCTGCTGCCAAATCGCTGACAGCTGTATTTCGAACGCGGGTGTACGGGATTATGAACTGCGTCCGTAGCTCATTGGCCACGGAGCCGGCTTGCCCAACCTGTACACACGCTTTCTCTCAGTGCCATTGTCGATGCAAATGTCCAGCAAACAATTGCAGTAGAAGATCAACTAAAAGAAATCTATAGGCACTGGAATATTCACATAGTATGTTGAATTGAGCCATGTTGTGAAAGTGTTCACTTGCGTTGAGTTTCAGTGCCGCCTAATACTGTTGTTTTAGCATACGAATCTGCAGATGTTGTCATCAATTGGGTTAACTAGTGACTTTTTCACACCAAGGTAAATCTGTGATCTTAACTTCATCTCCTGTCTGTCTGTCTGTCGGTCGGTCGGTCGGTCGGTCGGTCGGTCTGTCTGTTTCTAACTCTACACTCTTTTGTCTCTCACTCTTCCAATTCTATATCTTTCATACACTCAGTATCCCTTTCTCCGACATTCTAGCTGCTGCTGCTCTCTCTCACACGCTCTCTCTCTCTCTCTCTCCCTCTCTCTTTTTTTTCTCCCTCTTTCTGTCGCCCTTCCTGACTGTCTCTTCCTCGTGTCTTCTTTCTAAGTAGCCCTCTTAACTATGGAAAATAAAAAGAATTATCACCGAAGCAACGGAGTGCGTGCTTTGTGCTTGATACCTTTGACAACAGCCAGCGGGGAGAAAATGAGGCGGAGAAGAGGTAGAGAAGAGGGGTGGGGGATGAAAAGGAAGGGAACGATTAGTAGTGTCACTCCTCGCTGGCTGTTGAACGAGGGGACGGAGCACGTATGGAAATGTCCTGAGTCCAGTGATGTTGGTTCTTAGCTCAACTCAACTCTTTCTGCGTCTCTCTCTCTCTCTATATATATATATTATTCTCACACTCTGTCGTTATCACTCTCTGCCTGTCTCTACCTTCTCTCTCTCTCTCTCTGTTCCACTCTCTCTATCCCACCCTTTTCCCTCTCTTATTATGTCTGTCTGTTTCAATATCGTACCTTCGCTCCCTGTTCCCCCATGTTTCTCCTTAACTTGCGTCTCTCTCTCTCTCTCTCTCTCTCTCTCTCTCTCCTTAACTCGCTCTCTTTCTCTATCTGTCAGTCTCTCTGTCTATATACATTTTGCGCCCTTTTATCATTAGGTTTCTATTGTTACTATTCATTTCTTGTTAATTTCTAAAGAGTTATTATAAACAACAGTGGTGATGTTTTCTTATGCAAATTTCATCTAAGACAATAGTAGAATGTCAATACCACAGCGAAAGATGAATACAAAGACTGCACAACCAGCACACACACACACACACACATATTCATGACAAGCATCAATGCAGATGGCCAACACAAACAACTGCAGCAGGAAACTGGTATTTTGATTTGTAGGTTATGCAGGCGATCCATGTGTTTTTGTGGACATCAGCTTTTGCATTGCCTGGACAAGAAAAACACACAACAATACGTTAATTTAACGTTTCATGGTGCAGGGCAGAAGTCTTTATACGCCAATGAACTGCCAGTAGCTCTCTTTGTAAACAACCTTTTATAACTGCCGCATACATCTGCCCAATAGAAAATAAACCAGTTGAATACTATCCCTTTCGGCATGTCTCATATTTAAGCCGCACTATTTCCGCGCAAGAATACACATTCCCTTTTGCACGGCCCAATCAGACCACCCGGAATGGCAGCCATTCATGTCGTTGTACATCTACGCACTCCACATATTATATCTCCATTCGTCCTTGCTCTTCCATTTCCATATTTCGTGCGGGCTTAAAAACGAAGAATATTTTTAATATTAGCGTCCAGAAACCAAACTGGCCGGCACATTCATTATTTTGTGTCTAAACAACGTGACCGCAATTCCAATAAGCCACGTTAGCCGACGCTTGGATCTTGTCCTCCAAACGTCTGCGTTTCCCCAGCAGAAATGGAGGAAAAGTCCACAGTGAATCCAATCTAATGCCGGATAGTAAATTACAAGGGAATAATTATATTCCAGTCAATGGAATAAATTTGTCGGTGTGTGTGATATCTGGAATGGGAAATCACCGGAGTGCCAAACCGGGGACTATTAAAGTTTATTGTTTTCCTTGGCACTTTCCCGCCTTTTGGTTCGGCATTGGTACTAGACTATTTACCCCCGCTCGCGCTCTCTTTCTCTTTTCCTTGTAATCTGTCTTTCGCTATCTCGACCTTTCAGCAACCTGATTGGAATAGCAAGGATGGGTAGTTCGTTAGTGGCTAGGAAATGTAATTAGTTGAGGAATGTAGTAGGACAAATATTTAGAAACAGGGTGAGATGGTACTGTAGAAACGTGGCCCCACACAAGATAATATTTGTGCTGTGGTGCGCCAACAACAGTCTAGAAATCTGGAAATTGACAAGCAGCGAACAAAGATATCACGAAACATAAATTGTACATTCTATGCGTCTGCAGAGTATAGTGATATTAATAAGTAGTAAAGAATATTTTTCCACGTAAAAGAGACCAGCAGTGAACAGAGAAATCACGAAAGATAAACTGTACATTCTGGACATCGGCAGAGCCCGGTATTCATCATCATCATCATCATCATCATCATCATCATCATCATCATCATCATCATCATCAAGTGCCTTGCCAGCTGGCGTAGACGTTCATGTTTCTCCACAGATCGCGGTGCCTTGGTGTTTTGGACCACTGATGATCAGAAACCCACCCTATCCCATCCACCAACTCACTCACTCACTCACTCAAAAACGCACTCATCCATCCACAAATCCACCCAGTCTCCCACTCAAACTCATTCACCCACCCACTCACCCTCACCATTTACCCACACACTCGCCCACTTCGCGGTGTGTGTTACTTCACAATTTCTGTGTATTGTCTGTAGAACCCTTGTTGTCTGCTTCTGGTGGTACAACCCTACAACTGAAGAGCTGGGTTCATCCTGGTGTGACTGCGAAATGTTCACTTTGTGAAGATGAATATGCCGTCATCTGGTTTGTTTATAAATTATATTCCAAAGGGAGGGCGATGAGGGGACAGAGAAATAGAAGGACATACATTTCTGTGAGTTGTTATTGTCAAATATGGGAACAACATGAATAATTTGTTTTATTGTTGACCTTACTTCCTCTTTTTAACCAAAAGCACGATGCATACACACACACACACACACACACACACACACACACACACACACACACACACACACACACACACACACACACACATACAAATATATATATATCAGACCAGACAAGCAGACAGACAGACAAGTAAACAAAGCAAGCATACCAGGCAAGCATACAAATAGATAGAGAAACAGACAGACGGACGGACAGACACACAATCAGACCAAGAGGTAGACAGAAAGGCAAGCAGACCAAGCAATTATACATATAGACCTACAGACAGACTAGACCAGGAGACAACCATATAGACAAACGACCTCTGCAAACTTTGCTTAAGGGCTTATTGACTAAAAATGAACGGCATTACAACATGCGTCTGCCCTCTTGTCTGCCTTCACTTTCTGTAAGCTTCATTTCATAAAGACAAATACATGCTGTGGTTTCATTATCACATGTTCATTGGACAAGTGACATTTGCAAAGGTATTGGCGGTTGTACATGGTCGTAGGGAAGTTGTTGGCGGTTGTACATGGTCGTAGGGAAGTTTTTGGCGGTTGTACATGGTCGTAGGGAAGTTGGAGGTTGTAGATGGTCGTAGGGAATTGTTGAATATTGTAGATGGTCATAGCTATGTTATTGTAACTAGATTTATCATCAACATAAAGCAATGGCCATAGTGTGGGCGTATGATTAAAAAAGTCATGTCTTATTCCACAAAAAATTGCTTTTCTTTATCAAACTTGCCAACTCTCAGAATATTTTTGAGTTCAGCCGTACGCACTAGACGTCCTGGGAATCAAGAATCAAGACTTCCACAACTATTTCCTTTCTTCGTAATAGGTGTTAATTTTGTTATGCTTGTTTTATACGCATGTCTTTATATTTCTCATGTGAATTTTATACTTGACGAAGATTGTTTCAGTCGAAACGTTGCACTTGTATGGTGTGATTTGAGATATCTGTTATTATTTATCTCCGCCGTTATATTTTAAATGTATATCCATATAAATGTGATTTATGTTCACATGGCCTGAGGTCCTTGATAGGTATACGGGTTTGGGTTAGTTATTTCTCCACAGGACCCTAACATTACTCTATGTTGGATTGTATTATGTACAGCTCATGGAATGAATGACGAGTTCTCCCCCGATGTGTCTCCACCTTGACGTGGTGGGGGAGCTTGCGTGTCCCATTGACCCCATTTGCTTGCCGATGGATGAAAAACTACATATCGGACAGCTTATGGGATAGGGACCAGACTAAGAGAGACACAACCTGCTGCTCTGCAGGTATAGACTGAGGATAATAGTCAAAAGTTTAAAAGGTGCACGAAGGCAGACGTTTTTGGTCCGGACAAAACTCTTAAGGCTCCCTGTCGAGGGCTGTGGCTGAACGCCTCTAAGCCACAAACCCTTGGATCTGAGAGCCAGGCCGATACCAGTCTACCGGAAACTCTTAAGGTTCACTGTCGAGGGCTGTGGCTGAACGCCTCTAAGCCACAAACCCTCGGATCTGAGAGCCAGGCCGATACCCGTCTACCAGAAAATAGAAACATGATACTGAGCAAGCTACATGCTCAGGTCTGATACATGTTCGAAGGCTCTCAGCTGGGGGATATGAGAGATTCCCGGATGAAGGGGCCTGGCCGTTTCCCGTTCACTGCTGCACGAAGGTAAGGTGCTGAGCCGGCAGCACATGTAGCCTACCTCGTGAGCGAGTACAAAAAAGTCAGAAAAGTGCCCCAGTCGAAGGGTTACGGAAACTGTCTGTATCTAACTCATAGAGAGTGTAGACAAAAGTGGAAGAATGTCTCATCAACGCGAAATGGAACGCACGGCGAGCGAACCTATTGCGTGGTCTGAAGTCACAAGCAAAAGCTTACCGAGTGGATGTCACTCGCAGTCTGACCGCTCCTGGTGTGTGATTGAGCGATCAGTGGCAAGTGGGATGCCCAACACATGGAAGTGAGGAACTAAAGCAGCCATGAGCAGGACGTGGAAACTCCTTGGGTGAGCCCAGTCTCAGAGCAATATGTGCCGGCTCTGCAATTATGGAAGCCCCCTTGGATAGCGAGATAATGCCCATGGTCTGCCCCTGCCTTCCCTTGAGGGCAGACCACGATATCGTTGATCGTTCTATCTTGACCAGCTGAGATGTGGGTGACATTACAACAGTCTAACGTGTCTCGAAACCAGAGGAAGGCTAACCTCACTGTCGTGAAATGCTGAATGTTAGTGATTCCCAGATCGACGACTGTATGCAGCGAATACCCAGGGAGTAGAAGGGTTAATGAAACAGAAGGATAAAACACAACGGATTGACCAGCGCATATGTATATAGGTCAAGTCGGGAGAGTCGACTACAACACAGGTAAACTGGCGAGTGGAAAAATTAGTTTGCTACAAAGACAGACAGTATCATGGACCAGCTTATTGCGTTCTGGAGGTAGGTTTGCGATTAAGACTGGACAGCAGAATGCGGTTTGGTTGTATTAAACAACGGAAAAGTTCGAGATCAGAAATTTTCCACTGACAAGAGATAATGAAGTCTGCATTTGCTTTGTCCAGCAATGTCAAGGATTATGCGACATAGACTGACCTATAAAGAGTAGCCACTTTCTTTGTCAGTTTAGTGTGTGTATTCCCTACTGGACGAGAAGATAGAATTATGTGTCCTGTAATGAAAAGAAATATCCTCCCTTATAATGGGATAAAGTGCTTGGATGCGGATAAATTTCGATTCGTGGATTTACATTAATTCTATAAAGGAACATAGATGCCTAAATAAGGTATATTAGAGTATAGTTTTAGAATAGGAATATATATATTAGTGAAGTGCATTTAACATTGTTTTCTAGTAGTAGGAACAGTATAGATGTGGGGTGAATCTTCTATCCTATGTCAGAGTGGGTTTTTTCGGAAGCCTTTTCATTTCGGCTGGAGGAAAAGACACTCACATAGGGGAGAAGAGGAAGCAGACACAAATCTCACTATTAAATGTATCTCAACCAGGTTTCCATACCAGTGCGAGACGTATCAAATAAGAGAATACAGATGGCTGTGGTCCAGATCACTCAGTGTTGATAACCCACAAGAAAGCCCTTTAAAGTAATAAAGCACGACACTTGTGCAGGAGAAAAGAAAGAATAGAAGTCTCACCGGAAGAATTAAGGACGACAGAGAAAGAATAATAAAGATCAGATGAGCTAATGGAAAAGCTCAAATGACTCAATCTCATAGAGTAGCAAAGTGCGTACCAAGGGTATATATCAATTACAAAATATCGAGGGTAGAACTTTTACAGAACACTAATAGAACATTTTAGAATCTCGATGTGTTGTTCCAGAATGGATTAAAGAACGCTATACGAAAACAACGAACATTCATTTTAAGCGGACAGCAAATAGTGAGCGAGTTAAGTACATTGATACAGTGGTGAACATTTTCATTACAAAGAACGGATTTATCTACAGACTCAAGCAGACGGAGCCGTCAGGGTGAGATCGTTCTGTGGTGTCTATATATCGTCCTGTACTTTAGCCGAGAGAAGAGACGAGAGAAAGACACGAAGACTATCTATCTACATCTTATCTAGCAGCCACACCAGAAGAACACTAGCAACTACACAGACAATACCCATCCATACACAAGACATAGTTTTATAAATAAATCTTTTATTTAATGTTAAAAAGAACTGTTGTCGGAGTATGTGTTGAGGGAAAACTAGAGAGAGAGTGAAAGAAAGGGATATATGGATGATAAGACGGAAGAGAGGAGTGTAGACAAAAAGTCAGTAACTAATCCCAACAGATAATCAAGTTAAAGATGTGCATGTTGATTCCAATCTCCTCTCGAGGAAATAACAGCACATAAAATGGTGGGAGCAGCGGGATACGTACATACATAATACTCATATGACCTAAAAGCATAAAGAGGCATATGCATAGAGAGAGGTACCTGCATATTGGCACAAGCATAGCGGAGTACCTACATGTTGGGACATACTGATTGGAAGGAATATAAGTATATATTGATGACTTTTAATGGAAGGACGTCCATTGGATATATGGTGCCATTAGATATATGGTAGAAACATTTCATTAATGCTGGTGACTTTGCAGTGAGAAAGTTCCAGACAGAGTGAATGTGGATAGGTGGTAAGACATTACATACCTAGTCACACGGTCACACGTCTACATAAGTCTTTATCCTATATCTCCTCTTGTGGATGAGAGAGTGGTTGTGATGTACGGTGGGGTGTCGTAGGTTTATAATATTAGATAGACATAGATAATGATATAGGTTCTAGGTGGAATATAATTGTATAGTGAGTACTTCTTTTCTGCCTTGAGGGATCTTTACTCAACTTGCTGACTTATCTGCTGTAACTATGGCAACTCCTAAAGTAGCTACAGCAGAACTGAGAGCCAACGGGGAGGAAATTGGGTTAGCTGGTACCGAGCTAACTGATTACATACAAGAAAGAGAGAGAGATTCGTAAAGGGGAAAGAGAAGACCGGAAAGCCGAGTTGGAAGTGAGAAAAATAGAGGTGGAGACCAAACGAATGGAAATGGAACAAGAGGCCAAGAAACTAGAACAGGAGACCAAGCGACTGGAATTGGAACAGGAGACCAAGCGACTGGAAATGGAACAAGAGGCCAAGAAAATGGACCAGGAGACCAAGCGACTGGAAATGGAACAAGAGGCCAAGAAAATGGACCAGGAGACCAAGAAACTGGAAATGGAACAGACTGCCAGGAGACAAGAAATGGAACATGAATACCGCTTGAAAGAGTTAGAACTCAAGACACAAACTAAGGGTGAAATAGATGCAGCAGAAGGAAGTTCATCTTCACCTGGGGCAACCTACATGAGTGGACAGGGTTACCATGCCATGAAGTTTCCTTTAGCAGTCTACGATGAAAGTAAAGAAAAGATATTCCAGTTTTTGGATCGGTTCGAGGCTATGGCAGTCGCTATGGGACTAGATAGAACCAGATGGGCTCTTAAAGTATCCCAGTCTTTACGTGGTTCGGGCTACGAGGTCTACACACGCCTACCACCAGGACAGGAAAATCAGTACGAGGAATTGAAAGCAGCTTTGATGAAACATTATGAAGTCACCGCACAAACATATCGGAAAAAGTTTAGATCGTCTAGACGAGAGCCGGGAGAGCTATTCGCCGCATACAGTCTAAGGCTGAAATCCTATCTCCAGAAATGGATGGACTTGGCAGAATTCAAGAGGGATTATGAGAGTCTCGAAGAGATGATGGTGGTCGACCAGATGCGAAAGCAAATGTCGAAACCTCTCAGAACCTTCTTGGGAGAACAAGGGGCGGAACGGATTGATGTGGTGAATAAGCTGGCGGAACGATTCGTGGAAGTACATGGTGAAACTGAGGAACTAAGTACACAAACCAAAGGTCAGGAGAAACCAGAGAAAAAGAAACATAAAAACTGGGAAGGAGAAAAAGGGGAACCTTATATAAAGCACACAGAGGAGAGTTCAGAGAAGGTGAAGGTAGGAAACCAGAGCACCTCGAATTCTCAAGCGAAACGACAGTGGTCTGAAAGGTGGTGTTCATTTTGTAGGGCGGCCTCCCACAACACGAAGGACTGCAGATCGAAACCTAAAAGTTCTTACTTCGCAGCATGCAAGGTGATTCCTACATCGGTGATCACAGACAAGGCTGAGGTCGGCGAAGGAGAAAGGAACAAAAAGGACACAGGGAAACCTAGGAAGGGAACAGGGTGCACTCACTGCCAGTCGACAACACATAATACTGTGGACTGCAGATGCAAGGCCAAACACGCCAATTGCATAACCAACCTCGAGGAATCAAAAGAGGAAGGCAAGGAACCGGTCAAGGAGATGAAAGACACTCAGGACCAAGAGAGACCTCCTGTGGTTGAACTTATTGAAGTCAATGGCCAGCAGGTTGCTTGTCTCTATGATACAGGTTTGGATGGGGAAGCGGTGGTGGACGCCAGCTTGGTAAGCCCAGACCAATTTACAGGGGAGACCATAGAAATACAGCCGGCAATGAGGAGTGCTGTTACCATGACACTGCCAATCGCCAAGGTGGAGATTAAATCCAGGTACGTCACGGGCATTATTCCAGCTGCTGTATTATCTGACTCCTTATTTCCAATGATCATTGGCACGAAATATGTCTTTTTGGGGATGCCCAAACAGCCAGCCTACCAGGGAACAGTAGTCAGTGGATCTCAAGGGAAGGAAAAAGAGGCAGAGACACTATGCGACAACTCAGAGATAGGAGAATTGCATACTGCCCAGAGGAAGGATACTACGTTGCATCCTTGCTACAGGAAGCTGCAAAGAAGTGCTGAGCCACCAGAACGGGGACAGTACTTTCTGAAGAATCAACTACTCTATCGGAGAGCTGGGAGGGGAGATAACCTGCATGAGCAGTGGGTGGTTCCAGAGACCCACCGTCTTCACATTCTTCAGAGTGGACACATCATAGGCGAGAATCGACATATGGGTGTCAGAGAGACCTTGCAGAAAATATCCGGCCATTATTGCTGGCCAGGAATGACCGGAGATGTACGCCGGTGGGTGAAGTCTTGTTCGGAGTGCCAGAGAGCACCACCCAACAAGCGAATTAAGAGGAAACTAGCTCTTAAAGTGGAAGACAAAGTGGAAGTGTGGAGTCCAGCAGAGACCAATATACTCCAAGTAGGATGGAAAGGACCTTATCCTGTGGAAAAGGTGGTGTCCAAGAACATCTACAAAATACGGATCGGGGAAGAGAAGAAAAATCTCCCTAGACATCTCATTAGGAAATATGAAGAGAGATCCGGGAGCAAAGCTTCGCACTTTATGGTGATGGCAGCCATTGGGACAAAGGTTACCAGTCCAGACGAAGACCAGAGATCGCCAGTACAACATAGGAGGGCCTATGGGACAGTACGGGATAGGTCCGATTTACCCAACGACAGGAGGAGGGAAATCACAAGTCAGGGAAAGGACAAGAGTGAAAGTTTCACCGGTAACCAAGTTCAGAAGGGGTGGGTAACGTCGGGAAAAGCGAGAATTACCCAGGACTCCAACCAAATATTGGCTGACCAGATACAACATCGCCCAAGATGGTCCTGGAAGCAAAAGCCCAGGAGGTTTGGGAAAGACGACTCGGTCCGACGAGGCCGAGGCGGAACATCCCCAGAGGCAAAGCCGGGGGAAACCAAGAGGACATGGAAGCAGTGTTACAATCAGGATGGGACAATCCGTTTGTATTGTGAGCCGTCGCTGACGCAAGTCGAAAGTAGGTCGACTGAACGTGCAGGAGCGAGGAGCCAACACTAGTTTCAGTCGTTAGTAGTATAGTAGGGTGTCAATTAGAGCGCCTACTGGATAATGAGATGAGCCATGTGAGGATCCAATCATATCATCAACACGTGATGTTAATAGCGACTTAGCAGAAGCTCAACGCACGGTGGATGTGATGGACGTTGTTGCGGCAACGGGACTTCACAGTGGAATACTTTGGAAAGGAGAATGTAGGAGCAGAATTTTTATCCAGACATCCAGCTCCGGAGGAAGAAGATTAGGATTGTGGATCATGGGAATCAAACCTACAGTGAGAAAGATTCGACGCGGTCTAATCTCTTAAGAGGGGGCCTATGTCGTGAAATGCTGAATGTTAGTGATTCCCAGATCGACGACTGTATGCAGCGAATACCCAGGGAGTAGAAGGGTTAATGAAACAGAAGAATAAAACACAACGGATTGACCAGCGCATATGTATATAGGTCAAGTCGGGAGAGTCGACTACAACACAGGTAAACTGGCGAGTGGAAAAATTAGTTTGCTACAAAGACAGACAGTATCATGGACCAGCTTATTGCGTTCTGGAGGTAGGTTTGCGATTAAGACTGGACAGCAGAATGCGGTTTGGTTGTATTAAACAACGGAAAAGTTCGAGATCAGAAATTTTCCACTGACAAGAGATAATGAAGTCTGCATTTGCTTTGTCCAGCAATGTCAAGGATTATGCGACATAGACTGACCTATAAAGAGTAGCCACTTTCTTTGTCAGTTTAGTGTGTGTATTCCCTACTGGACGAGAAGATAGAATTATGTGTCCTGTAATGAAAAGAAATATCCTCCCTTATAATGGGATAAAGTGCTTGGATGCGGATAAATTTCGATTCGTGGATTTACATTAATTCTATAAAGGAACATAGATGCCTAAATAAGGTATATTAGAGTATAGTTTTAGAATAGGAATATATATATTAGTGAAGTGCATTTAACATTGTTTTCTAGTAGTAGGAACAGTATAGATGTGGGGTGAATCTTCTATCCTATGTCAGAGTGGGTTTTTTCGGAAGCCTTTTCATTTCGGCTGGAGGAAAAGACACTCACATAGGGGAGAAGAGGAAGCAGACACAAATCTCACTATTAAATGTATCTCAACCAGGTTTCCATACCAGTGCGAGACGTATCAAATAAGAGAATACAGATGGCTGTGGTCCAGATCACTCAGTGTTGATAACCCACAAGAAAGCCCTTTAAAGTAATAAAGCACGACACTTGTGCAGGAGAAAAGAAAGAATAGAAGTCTCACCGGAAGAATTAAGGACGACAGAGAAAGAATAATAAAGATCAGATGAGCTAATGGAAAAGCTCAAATGACTCAATCTCATAGAGTAGCAAAGTGCGTACCAAGGGTATATATCAATTACAAAATATCGAGGGTAGAACTTTTACAGAACACTAATAGAACATTTTAGAATCTCGATGTGTTGTTCCAGAATGGATTAAAGAACGCTATACGAAAACAACGAACATTCATTTTAAGCGGACAGCAAATAGTGAGCGAGTTAAGTACATTGATACAGTGGTGAACATTTTCATTACAAAGAACGGATTTATCTACAGACTCAAGCAGACGGAGCCGTCAGGGTGAGATCGTTCTGTGGTGTCTATATATCGTCCTGTACTTTAGCCGAGAGAAGAGACGAGAGAAAGACACGAAGACTATCTATCTACATCTTATCTAGCAGCCACACCAGAAGAACACTAGCAACTACACAGACAATACCCATCCATACACAAGACATAGTTTTATAAATAAATCTTTTATTTAATGTTAAAAAGAACTGTTGTCGGAGTATGTGTTGAGGGAAAACTAGAGAGAGAGTGAAAGAAAGGGATATATGGATGATAAGACGGAAGAGAGGAGTGTAGACAAAAAGTCAGTAACTAATCCCAACAGATAATCAAGTTAAAGATGTGCATGTTGATTCCAATCTCCTCTCGAGGAAATAACAGCACACTCACTAAAAAATGCCCGCCGGAAGTCGGAAGTGTCGTCCTACGGGTGGCAAACTAAAAATTGACACTACGCATTTACGTCCGAGTGAAATGTCTCGTCCGAATGTCTCCCGTGCTAGGAACAGCTCTGACTACCTAGTTTCCGAATGCCGCTCTTGTTCGGAACATCTCTGACTAGGTAGTTTTCCGAATGTCTGTCGTGCCTGGAACAGCTCTGACGGGCGCAACGACAAGCACATGTGCGAAAACTCGCTGAGTGAATACCTTATGCAGACCTGTCTGGTTTGTGCGGGAACGGCCCGGGGCGAACGAAAAGCCCAATATATTGAAGTGAGGAATTAAAGCAGCCATGAGCATGACGTGACCATTCCCTCGGTGAGCCCAGTATCAGGGCGCTATGTGTCGGCCCTGCAACTATGGAAGCAACCTAGGATGGCGGAAAATGCTATGGACTGTGCCTTCCTTCTCTTGAGGGATGACCGAAGTCCTCGACTGTTCGAACTTGACCAGCTGGGATGTGGACGGTACCACAAAAGTGAGAGTCTCCCAGGATTGCTAACCTGGTCAAAAATGCACGCGAAAGCCGGATGTGTGACCTAAGGGTTTTCAACCCAAGGGTGCCTAACGCACACCGCAATCACATCTGAAAAAATACTCCGGATGAACGAAAAGAAGAAGAAGAAGAATGACGAGTTGCAAATCTTACTTGAAATGCTTCAGCTAAGGGAGCTAATCCAAGTAGTTAGTAAAAAGTAAGGAGCCCTTATATAAGCCTTGAGACAGATTGGGTATATGGTGCAGCCTATAATTCTTAAGGGTCAATCGGCACTCAATGGGTGATATGGTCGGGGTCAAGTCAGCCGCCTGTACTTTTTAGGACATATTCTGGTATCCTTGTAAGCCTGGGTCTGGAAACGCAGGTCTTCTCCTTTTTCTTTGTAGGTCCTATACATTTTGTTGTTGTGGACGTAATTGTGCTGTGTCAGTTTACAGCAAAGCTGCGATATTTGCACCTTTCGGCCGATACATCCGACTTCTGCGGCGCTTGTTGACCTGGTTAGCCTTCCTGAGGAGCCCAGGTCAATAATATTAATAATTTTGAAAGAAAATATCGCCTGGATCTCGTTTCGAAGACGGCAGGCTGACAGAGAAGAATGCTAACCACAGATCTACCACTATTCCCACTCCTTTTAATAGGCTTGTAATAGGTGTTCATTTTTGTTTTTGTTTTCGTTCGTGACATGTGGAACCAGGGTTGAGCCATTCGGCTCCTCTCTTGTCTTGAGAGGGTTGCTTCTCTTTTTATTTCCTTGCATTACAACTGATGAGTAGATTGTATATCAAGTATTTAGTTATTCATAACATAGTAGTTCTTTCACTCATGCTGTAATGTGTTTCTTTAAATACTCAGTGGACTAAAATGTAGATTTTTCGTCCTTGACCCGGGGGCGTCAATTACAAGTACCTCAGAAGTCAGAGTGATTTCGCCTGATGACGAGGGACACTGGTAATAGGGCAAGCTAATCCACACGCAAAAATCAGTCTAGTGCACTAGAAGTAGTAACAGGTTTAGTGACTACGCTTGAGGTCAAAGCGAAAGAAGGAAAAACAAAATGTTGTCAGTTTTTCAGCGGCGATGCAGTAGATCATACGTTAACGCCTCCGACTCAAGCAGTTCCGGTTCATCATACTGTGTTGACTGTTTGAATTTTTACAAAATGAGAGGGGGGGGGGGGGGGGGGGAAACGGCACATCCACACCCCCAAATCCTCCGCACGCCTTCTCAGATGATGTCGAGAAACTCGAAGAACTCGTGTGCACGCTGGAACGAGATTTGAACCACTTCAAGCTGTGAAAGTTTAACTATGAGTGTGCACTAGTGTGCGCTTTAAAAGTAGCGGCTGAACGCTATCGACCACCCTAGAGTAAATATCAACAAGACTAGTTTAACCTTATCTCTTCTACCTCCGTGTAGAAGAACTGAAAGGAAAATAATCCCCAGGTTTTATCTCGGCGACTCGGGGCTGATAAACACGGAGTGATAAATAGCTAAATATTGTCATGACCCCGAAAACTCGCGTACTACCTTCCTGTCTGCAAGTAGCAGTTGCGCTGTGATACACCGTTAGATAACCGTTTGCTGAATGTGCACGAATAAAGATATCCCTCCGCGTGTAATATTTACCTTGTAGGAGGGGAGTCTTGTTATGAAAACCGCTTGCAAATAACACTAGTCTAGCCTCAACCAATGAATTTGCACCCCTGCCGAGGATAATAATAATTACACAATCACATTTCCTTGGGTTCTGCACTGTGACTATTTGTTTGTCTAGTCTTTGTTTCCGCTGTTCCCATTATGTTCCATGGATTGTAGGCGAGACAATACAGCTCGCAGCCAAAGTCTAGTCAATGGATTTGTGAATCAGGCAGGGATGATACTCGTGTGAGAGAAGCTTCCGGTGTGTTCAACACTGGGTTTATTGCCTGGAGTAAATACAGCTTGGGTTGGCCCGGTTTAAAATAAATATTCTCTCATTTGAAGTCGATGAGCTGATTCATGTGCGCTTGGAAATGAAGAATATAGAGAAGCGGCTTTGGGGCCAGTTTCTGTATGCTGCGGCCGGGAAGTCCGGAACTAATACTGAAATATAACCCAGGTGAGCGCCTGATTTGAATCTCATAGCCCGAGAAATTAGAAAGCGGATATACCAGATCTATGAACTCACACTTTCCTCATCGCTACACACCTGTCTCGCGATCGTTACTTTCATTTCTATTTCGTTGCATTGCAACAGAGTAGATTGGATAGGGTGTATTTATAATGCCTGTGCTGTGTTTGAAAATATTTCCGGTCCAAGTTTTGTATTCACCCTCTGTAAAGTTTATGCAACATAATAGGTAAATACAGAACTTGGACCGGCAATATTTTCAAACACTGCACAGTGATTACACATACACCCTATATACAAAGTATTTCCCTACATACAACATAGTATTTCATACTTACTGAAAACAGCACGGTACACAACCTGTGGTGCTACTGACAGATGAAAAATCAGTACTCGAGGCGCTATTGTCTGGGAAATTGCCAGTACTAAAGACACTACTTTCTGAACTTAGCAGTCAGCATAAGGTCACCACACAGTGGATACCATCCCACTGTGGAATACCCGGAAACGACGGAGCTGATCGATTGGCTAAAGAAGGAGCAAAAGAAGAACAGCCTGATGTGCCCATTACATACCACCAAAGAAAAGAATGATCAAATCAGCCAGAAAGCCACCAAAACCTGTTCAAGACGACTACCACAATATCTACAGACCAGAACAAGTCATTACTCTGCGCTTCAGAACAGGACACAATAGATTACGCAACCATATGTATACAAAATTAAAGATTGGTGAATCAACCATGTGCACATATGGATTGGCGTCGCAGACAGCAGAGCACATACTCCAAGACTGCCCAAAATACAACATATCTAGGCAAACCTTCTGGCCTAGAGAGACGACAGTGGAAGATAAACTCTATGGACCGCTGGGAGAACTAAAAAAGACAGTCAAATTCATATATATTACTTCCGGTAAAATGGCGACGATGTAACGTTCATTCTTTGGGAGACGCTGTTTTTAGTGTTTTCCTGTAGATTATGTGGTGTTATTTCGTATTCGTTTATTGGAAATGTTCACAAGAAGCCACAGAAGGCAGGTGGCGGATGAAATTTTGAGGGTAGCCGACAGGTAGTTATTTGTTATGGCCTCAAGTTTCGCGACGGTAGGCAGAATATCTCTTTCACGAGACACTTACTGCGGTCCCCGGCCAGTATGGGCGGTCACTGCTAAGGAAAGAAAGTAACGGCAAACTACCTTCTTTAATATTGCCTAGTTCATTATGATTCGTCTAACTACACGACAGACAGAAAAACACATGACCAAGTACTACTGGAAGCAAATGAAAATCGTAAATTGATTAGAGAAATTAGACGTAGACAGTCAAAATATTTGGGCATGTTATGAGAAGAAATGATGTGGAGAACTTGGTGACAACTGGCAAGATCGAAGGGAACAGACTAAGGGGAATACCGAGAATTAAATACCTGGATGGCTTGGCCACATGGCGTGGTCGAGACAGGAACACTGAGCTGATCCACGACTCTGGTGAAATGGCGAGCCATGACCGCCCACGCTTTTCGGCATGACACATGATGGATGGAAATTCATACAAGAGACAACATTGCAGTTATAGGCATATTTCAAGCGAACAAAAGAAGAAGAACTGACTAATACTGAAATGTATTTCCTTAAATATTCATTCAGCTTTTCATTGAGACAAGAAACAAATCAGGCGCATCTCGCAGTGTTGATGTGTGGATGTAGGATAGGGGATATAACAGATCTATGAACGCATATGTTCTTCAAACCACAAACCTGTCTTGCGATGGTTACTTCCCTTTCCACTTCCCGGATATCTTGAATGAATCAACAAAACCCAGAAGTATAATCGGCAAGCGTTACTATATATATATATATATATATATATATATATATATATATATATATATATATATATATATATATATAGAAAACGTGACCACAAGTGACAAAATGGACGTTACGGCTAAAGCCCTGGTCAGAAACAAGAAACATACACTAATACAAACAATTACATTTCTTCTTCGTTGCATTGTAACAGAACAGTAGATTGTATATCAAGTACTTCGTTACATACAAAATAGTAGTTAATTCTCTCAAAATACGTATAATGTATTTCATTAAATATTCACTCAATTTTTCAGTGAAAGGGCAGTAGATCAGACTTGACGTCACACACATGTAAGCATGCCACTTTTATTTTGTTGTCATCACACACACACACACACACAAGCACACACACACACACACACACACACACACAAGCACACACACACACACACACACACACACATGTAAACACGCCACTTGTACTTGCCGAACAACCCCTCACAAGAACCGTCCTAACAGGAAACTCCCCACACAAACACATGTATTATGTTTCCCGCGATTATGTAAACATCTCACCCTATTAATTATCAATACAAGCCATTGTCCCCACCAGTCATTCTTCTCATTGTTATTATTTTCATAATTATGGCTGTTAACGATAACAATAACATTTAGCGTTGAATAAATTAATGACGGCCGAAAACATGCAAGCACAATAACATATCTACAGGAGCAAAATAATCGAGTAGCTGACAGGGAACCAGACGGACACTTCTTCTTAGTATAGCTCCCTTTGGCTGTCACGTAAGCCCACAGCCTCCTGTCTCGAGCACCGCCAATTGTTTTTCGATACTGCCAGTCCTCTGTCTCCCGGCCCTCTCCAACATTTGTATGATGACAACACAACAGGTTCCCGTCTTGCCTTTTTAATCCTGTGTCTAAAATTATGGGCTGCCTGCATCTGCAGTGTTTAATATGTACTCATCATGTTTTGGCTGCTTTGGCCACGTATTCATTAGTCTTGTGTACCTGTCCACTGAATTCTCAGAACAAGTCTGTACAAATATCGGTTTGCAACATCACAGTAATTATTAACTCATCTACTTGTTATTATGAATTCACTTCGGCGAGTCGGGAGCTTTATACACATTATAAGAAATATGTAACATTCTTTCATAAAGATTCCTTGTATAGAAAACTCATTTTTTTTTACAATTTCTGTTGGGGCTCGGCATAACCGAATGGATAAGAGCACTAGTTCTTAAACATCCGGTGTGCTGATGCCGAGGTAGCGAGTTCAACCCCTATAAAGGTCAGTTGGACTAAAATGTTGCCTTCTCGTTCTTGACTTGGGGGCATAAATTACAAGTACCTCAGAAGTTGGAGAGGGTTCGCCTGATAGCGAGGGACAATGGTAACAGGGACAGTTAATCCACGCGCAAAATCCAGTCCAGTGCTAGTAGACGTAGCGTGTATTGACTACGTTTGAGTTTAATATGGGCGAAATAAAAAAAGTATAAATGCTGTCGTGACTTGAGCCATTCTATAGAAGCGGAGCACCGGGAATAGAGTAACTGCTGGGACAACAGTCAACAAACTGACAACTAGAAGTATTCTGACTTTCTAGCCAAGATGCTAGCAAGAGGTTACTCACTTATTATAGCAAACTAAAACATTGCTAAAGATGCGGACAACCTAAATCAGGTAGACGTGAAAGACAGGAGAAAACCACCATATTATCTCCAAGATTGAGGCAATAGAGCTATCATTATTTGTAAAAAGGCATTAAACATCCAGTAGGTTATGGCATAATGACACGAGATGAGCAATTACATGTGCCGCCATATGTTTCCTTCCAAGAGATGAAAGCAGCCCGATAGCGAGATACTATCTCTTGGTTGTGAAGTATTGAACAAGGAAAATAAAGAAGCCTCTCTTCTCTACCACGAGGTGTACTGGGAATAGGTGCTACCCCCATATTCACATAGCCCAATTGGCACTCTTAGCTGCATTTTTATATCAGTGAAAACGTAATCGGAATCAGCGATTTAGTGTGATTTGAGGCGAGGAAACGTGACAAAATAAGTCATTACCTTTTTGAAAAACCATTGCAGTGCAGTCATATTGTGAGTTGCGAAGACTAGGTACATCAGTTGAGATCAGTGTGCTGTGGCATTGCCATTCAGCTGAATGTATTATCTCTTTTCTATAGTAAATAAAAGCTTGAGACATATTCATGGTGATATCACCAAATGCTTTCTGAAGCAAGGTAAATGTCAACGGTGGTGACTTCTCAAGCAAAACACAACATTTGATATGTGCTCGTTATTCAGTCCAAGCAGTTTCAATTCCAACTATATTACGTGCACACCACGTAAACAAACACACTGTCACTTCGGTCCGACAATAAACCAAAATGTTATCTCAGCATTTTTATTTCAAAAGGTCGCTGCCATGTTATGAAACTATCATTAGCAAGGCAAAGTTAATATTTCAAAACAGGAGTCGATTGTTCCGGAAGCTTTTTGAAACCACTTGGAAGACTTAACAACAAAATAATCAGGAAGTAAAACAAACAGAAGAACACAAATCAAGCAATTCATATTTCGCAATATTGCTTCATCTGATTTTTCTTAACATTTCCATCAAAGAAAACTTTGAATCAAGCAAAATGTCAAAGGATTAGTCAACTTCTTACGAACCACCATTTTCTAAAGCCCATGTGGCGACAAAATTAAGGTTTATCATTTGCTTTCTTCTGCATCTTTGCATTTAATTAGGGCAAAGAACATATTATCCCAATCACAGACAATCTGAAGCGAATCAAAGAGCGTCCTGAGGAGCAAAACTCACGACTTAAAGTTGGGAAAATGAGATCAAAAGGCCCAGGTCTGTTTTCATGAATAAAAAATCAATGTTGAAGTATAAGGCGTCTTTATGACAGCAAGCATATGGATTTCAATATAACGCATTGGAATATTAAAATAGTTAATTTGCAAACGGAATTGTTTGAGGGGAAAACATTTTGTGGTTAAACCCATGTTGTTGGCCTGCTTTGATCGGTAAATTGAAATTATGTAAACTCAGGTCTAGGAAGAGGAAGAGAGAGAGGGGGAGGGGAGTAAAAAATAGAGATAGAGAGAAAGAGAGAGAGAGAGAGATAGAGTGAAAGGGAGGAAAATAAAATAAAAGGAGAAAGAGAAAGAAAGAAAGATAGAGGAACAAAGAGAGAAAAAAGGAGAGAGAGAAAAAGAAAGAGAAGAGAAGATAGAGGTAGAGAGAAGAGATAGATAGGGAGAGAGAGAATAAGAAGAAACAGAAAGAAACAGAGACATACAGGAAGAGACAGAGATAGTGAGAGAGGAGAGAGAGAGAGAGAGAGAGAGAGAGAGAGAGAGAGGAAGAGAGAAAGGAAGAGAGAGAGAGAGTAAGAGAGAGAGAGAGTAAGAGAGAGAGAGAGAGAGAGAGAGAGAGAGAGAGAGAGAGAGAGAGAGACAAACAGGGAGTAAGAGATAGAAAGTTAGAGAAAGTTATAGACATAGACTTAATGAACATGACAATTTTGACCTATTCAACCCCATTCGGAGGTGTTGATACACACTTATCAAAATTACAAAGTGAAGACAAATACACACTTTTAGGACACAGCAACAGACAAGAATGAATAGAAAAAGCAGCTTTATGTGAGAAAAAATAAAAAAAACTCTGCAGGAGACGCAAAGAAGAGACACAAACAAGTGGTAATCGTATACAACTAGACATCAATTAATATCATAAGCAACACCAATTTAGTCAGAATATCAACACATCAGAAGATGTCGCCCGCGTTCGAAAAAAGGGACGACTGATTTGGCAGCAGACTGTGTCGCTCTGATTTTAACCTGTTGGTATGGGAAAATGGCAAACATTTTTTTTTTCACTTCAAGAAGATGTCATGAGTCAAAATCATCACGGAGAAGATGTTTTAAACAAAAAATGATCTGGGCTACGAGGTCGACTAATGCGGACACCTGGAAATGTGATGGGAAGTAAAAACTGCCGGTGTAATACTGGCACATCAATTGTCGGTCTATACAAATATAGGGACAGCACTATATACTCAATGCGAAACAAGACCTGGGGTAGGGCGTTTTACTTTATCATTGTCTGATGCCATTACTTGAAATGTGGAGGCCAGCATGGCCGAATGGATAAAAGCGCAAGTCCTTAAATACCCGGTGTGCTGATGCCGAGGTAACGGGTTCAACCCCTACACCGGTCAGTTGGACTAAAATGTTGACCTGTCGTCCTTAACTTGGGGACGTAAATTACAAGTACCTCTGAAGTTAGAGTGGATTGGCCTGATGGCGATGGACACTGGTAAAAGGGAAAGCTAATCGACACACAAAAATCACCCCAGTGCAGTAGAAGTACTAGCACGCGTATGGACTACGCTTGAGCTCAAAGCAAGCGAACGCAAAGAAAAAAAAGTAACAAAAATTGAAATAATATCTAATCTTAAATTAATGTTTCTCCTCAGTCATCCGTTCCCAGCACTGCCGAAGTGCTCACACGAACATGCTGGGAATGCAGCATTTCCACCGAAAAGGCAAAGTGTACCCAGGACAGGCTTATATCTGCCAGCAAACACAGCTCTGACTTGCACCCAAATCAACATGGCCCGGTTTTCCTAGCGTCAGAAATCAATGACATCGATGATTTAAATAAACATCATTACATTTCCTTAGACCATGCGGATCAGCTCCACTTACGGTCCTGATTCTCAAGGATTTCCAGGGATTTTCAAATCCAGGACTGTCGCCAAGTGCTCTTTTCCCGTGCACTCATTCTCCAACGATCTTAATGCCAGCATTCGGTTCAAAGGATGATCAGCTGTGCCAGAAGTCAACTGGTGTCAAATGCCGTCGCAGGATGACTAGGCACGTTCAGAAAAATAAAGTGCAGAAAATCTATAAGATTATGACACTTTTCTCCCCTAAGGACAGAAGGAAGAAAAAAAAAATTGGTCAATGAAAGATAGCTCTTGTAATTGAAACAGCGGTGAGGGAACGATGAGCACACATAACTTTGTGCATGCATTTCGTGATCAATAACTTTTCATTTTCATATTCCTTCAGTCGGCTATATAGCACATGTATTTCATCAGATGCCATACAATAGCCTTGCTAAAACACCCAAAAACAAAAAAAAAACATTGTGTTGCGAGAGGGAGTCATAGAGCAATAAACGCAGTGAAGATGAAACTTGAGGGATAGAAAGAGGAGGAAGACCTTATGTTTGATATTTTCTGCAAAAGGAAGTATCACTTCCAGTTACCTGATCGCTTCATCTGCCTAGGTCACCCAGAAACCTCATCTATGTAGTCACCTGATCTCCCAGTCACCGAATCAGCCCGCTACCTGATCTCCCTGAACCGTCTGATCTGTGTCCGGCACCCTATCTCACCCTATCACCTTAGTTGCTTCAGCGATCCGATCTCCCCTAGTCATGTGATACCCCTGTGGTGCACTCTTTTGGAGGAAGTGGGAAAGAAACGTGATCAGAAGTAGAACGAGGCTGCACCGAGAACGTTCGAGAGCGTGTGAAGTAAATGGTTTGTTGATGATGGAATTTGAAATGTTCATACAGTTAGAGAGTAAAATCCCCCTCAAAGCGGCCATGTTTAGGAGACCCTTCTCTTATTAAGTCATGCGTCGAATACACGAAAGCGATCCCCAATTGGAATTACTTGCATATCCTTTTTAGGACGTCGCAGTCAACTCCAGCATTTTTGGCTGTGATTTTTCTGGGGCAAATTTTTGAACAGTAGTTTGCCATTGCTTTCTGAACGACCGGCACTCATTCAATTGCATTAACACCAACGCAATGAGGTTTGCTTCCAAATCGCCCTCAGCTGTGTTTTGAACACAGTATGCAGGATTACGAATTGCATTCGTAAACCCTTCACCACATAGTCGGCTTCGATTTTTGTAAAGTTGCATATCCTTTACTGGAGTTGCAGTTAACACCAGCATTTTACTGCCGTTGTTGATGTCTTGGCAAGTATTTTACGTTCAGTAGTTTGCCATTGCCGTCTTCCTGGCGAAGGGGTTAAGGACGCTGTTCGTAATCCCGTATACCCACTTATGAAACATAGCTGCCCGAGATTCGGCAGCGGATCGCGTCACGTTGATTTCTTACGAAAGGATATGTGAGCCGGTCGTTCGGAAAACAATGGCAAACTACTGAACGTAAAACTTGCCAAGACATCAACAGCAGCTGAAAAATACTGGTGTTGACTGCAATGTCCTGTGAAATAGGATATGCACACAAACATGTTTGCCATTCTCCCATACCAACAGGTTAAAATCAGAGCGACACAGTCTGCTGCCAAATCAGTCGTCGCTGTTTTTCGAACGCGGGCAAGCGGTATTACGAATCGCGTCCGCAAGCCCTCGCCACGGAGCCCGATAATTAGAGGCTACCACTTTACAACAAAAACGGAGCAATACAGCTTTACAGAAGTATAGTTACCGAAAATAAATCATGTTACAGCGACTTACTTACTTAGTCGCGATTCCAACTTCACGGCAACGGGTCGTCCCCATTATGCTCCATTCCTGTGCCAGTAAATATAATACGAAATGCTCCTCACTGCCCTATGTGAAAAGAAGAATATACAGGAGTCTCGACAAGCCAACAGCCCGCACAGGCACACTGTGCATAATGCTGTTGTCAGAATGCCAACACAAAAGTCATCCACGGAAAATACAGGTCATCGTCGATGGAAACGGCAGTCACTAGAAAACCGGCAGTCACTAGAAAACCGGCAGTCACTAGAAAACCAGCAGCCACACAATACTGCATTAAAGGTCGAGAGGATCGAGTTCATTGCCCCGGGATTTATCCCATATGGTTCGGTCCCCTTTGGCAGGATGGCCCGCTGAAAGCATAGCACAAAGCACGAACACCGTAGCTCCAGCGACGACTAACTTTCACCAGCAAACTAATACAGAAAAACACAACATATAAACACGAGGAAGACACTACAGAGACTACATTAAGGCACAAAATACCTGCTGGGGGATTAGGCCTAAAATAGAACCTACGGAGCCTGATTTGGAGACTTAAATATGTGCTTAAAAATATTGACATGACAAGTAGCACATGTCTTTTTAAGGATGCTAAGGCACAGATAGTTTGATACCTGCTTGAGATCCGTATTTAAAATAAGTGAGCTGCATTTCCTTTATATTACATCGCAAGCAGTTAACTCCAGCATGCAGTTTAGTTTTTAGTTAGTTTTATTTTAAAGGCAATCTTAAAAATGTTTTGCATATCCTTTACAGGACATCGCTGTCAACAGCAGCATCTTTCAGCTGTCTGTTGATTTCTTGGCAAGATTACGCCCAGTAGTTTGCCATTGCTTTCTGAGCGGCCGGCTCAGTTATCCCGCAAGTCACCAGCGGGGGACGAACCGCTCCCAGTTCTTGCCCGCTACGAGACTCTGCGTGATAAACGGGATTGCGGAGAAAGTGTTGTAACCCCTCGGCCAAAGTGACCGAAAGGCAATCTTACGTTCAGAATTTTACCATAGTTTTTTGAACTGTCGATTCTCATACAATTGTGAAAATAACGCAAAGCGATATTCTCCCAAATCGTCTACGGCTGAAACCAGTATGTCGGAATTGTGAAACTGCGTTCTCTACCTCCAAGCCAAAGACGCCGACATCTGGAGGTGTATGTGTACACGAGAAATGGAGGTGTATGTGTACTCGAGAAATGGAGGTGTATGTGTACACGAGAAATGGAGGTGTATGTGTACACGAGAAATGGAGGTGTATGTGTACACGACAAATGGAGGTGTATGTATACACAACAAATGGATGTGTATGTGTACACGAAAACTGGAGGTATATGTTGTCGTGTGTGTAAAGAATGAATGCCGTAGTAGTTATTTGTTCTTCTTTACCACTTTAGTGTCGTCCCTGGAGTGAGGGGAATCAACACCCACATTTGTTTTAATTCAATATCTCTATCCTGGAGATATCCAGCAGACTCCGTCCACAACACTCCCTCAATCTGAAGACACCTTCTTCTCACTCTTGCTCACCCCTGGATCATGCCCCCTCTCATTCTTCCCCAACATAACATACTTGACAACTCTAGCTTCAGCAAATAAAAACAAGAAATTTATTAAAGCAAAGAGTATATGTAGGAGAAGTGTGTGTGTGTGTGTATAAGGTGTAGAATGTGTGACGTGTACTCTAAAGTGTATATAGACTCAGATCAGTGTTCAGGAGTATAGTCATTCTCATCACTGTGCTGAGAACACACTGGCACCATGTATTCCAGACAAGCAACCTCACCAAGGTGATGCTCCTCCGGTCACGTGAAGACTTTCTCCGTTGTCTCTTGAACCACTAGGATGCTTGGACACCCATGACAAACACTGTCTAATGAGAGTCTTCAATCTGCTTCACACTATGAATTTCCTCTGTTATTTAACTGATTGTTAATCAGAAAATTATAACCCTATTGTCACTGTTACTGGGGAAATCTTAATGGATCTAGTGTCACTGGTTTTAAAGATTCCCCATATTAACACCACACTCTGAATGTTCTAGGTATCAGTATAAATTTGTATGAATGTTCCTGGTATCAGTATTGTATTTATACAATGTTCTGACTGTTCAGTGATACACCTATCACTTGCTAAACATAAATCTCATCAGCATGTCCTGCTCAGCAGAAGCTAGGTTCCCGCAAACCAACTTGGGTATAAGCCCAATGTAGCGGCCTCTCAGCAACTTCTGCCTTCAAATTCTGAGCCATCATCTTCAAAAATGTGTTAGCTTCACTGTTGAATATCATAGCACACATACATGGACCTGTAAATGTAACCTGTAGAATAGATAATACTATGGTGAGGGCAACTCGATCCTGGCCGGAATTAGGTGAGTGTAGGCCAATAGCAGCACTCAGATCTATAACAGAGATCCGATCTCTGTCATACGGCCAAATAACTCATCATATGATCTGAGACATGGCAACACCAGGAAAGAATAAAGGAACGGGTAGAAACCCAGCAGATGCCCTACTGGAAGATCCCACCATTTCACATTCCTCTCCTCCCTCTCAACCATCCCCAATCTCTCTAATTATTATTCCACTACATTGTCCTCAACTCCCTGAGTAAAATGATATATCACTCAAGCTAGTTGAAGCCACACAATAGGATACTAGTGCCGACGCTCCTATGATACTTTCTAGCACCGCACTTATAGAACATTCTATCACTAATCATAATACATTACATCACCACACCTATAATACATTATATCACCGCACCTATAATACATTATATCACCGCACAGTACTGTACTCTATTCCTAATCATACTCTAAGTTAGATATGATTAATAGCCTACCATATGCCTATTCCGGTTGCTAATCGAAACTAGGCAATCACAGACTGGATCTATGTCCGCCGATAAATATCAACAATTTGACACCCTAGTTTCTTTCATTGAACACAATTCGGAAAACTGCACCGATCTTTCCCACTTCAAAAATCTTGATCGACTAACTCCACTTGTTTACCGCAACGCTTTTTATATTGGGCTGGAGTGACGTCACCAAAAAGTCTAGACGCTGATCCGTCCAGAATCTGGTTTCCTCCTCCTGTTCTAGACTAACTGGAGTCAATCCGCCGTCAAATTTGCTTTCATTTGGGGAAATTCTTTGTCCCGTACATCCATAGTTCAGTCTGTCTGTGAACCACAGAATTCCCCACATCACAGAATCCATCCCGCGTCTGTCCAGACTTTCCGTCTAGCACTTCAAAGGCTACTACCGCCTTGGCAGACGTTTGGCGTTGTTATTCGTTTCTCGAACAACCCACATCATAAAGATTCGCCGACCAGGGGTAGACATTTTGACGCGACGTATCTTGTTTCTCAGTTAGAAATGACGATCGTTTGTAGACAGTTTTAACGACGTATTTTTCTCAGTCTGTACAACATCAAAGGGTCGGTTGTTTTTGCATACTAATGTCGGGTCTTGTTTGTCATCGATCGCAACTAACAAGTTTATTTTCCGTGACATATGTGTACACGACAACAGGAGGTGTATATGTATACACGACAAATGGAGGTGTATGTATACATTGTAAGGCAAACATGACTACACATAATCTAATTAAACCGTATGATTTCTTTTTCGTTAGTTCGCTTTGAATTCACACGTAGGTTATACTTGACTGATTCTTGCGTGTGTGCCAGCTTTGCCCATGACTAGTCGCCATCTGCCATCAGGGCTCAGGCGAACCTACTCTGTAGAACAGATAAGCGTAATTTGCATTTGGTTGCCTCCATATAAAAATTAGATATGCAGATGATACAGTCTTGATTGCAGGCAATGAACAGGACCTGCACAATTTAGTAGATGCGGTTGTTGCACACAGTGAACAACTAGGGTTAAAACTGAATATTAAGAAGACACAGATTATGGTCGTCACTGGGAAGAAGGAAATACCACAATGTGATATACGAGTAAATGAGCATATTCTTAAGCAAGTGAATCGATACAGTTATCTCGGCACAGTCATAACATCTGATGGGAGATGCCTTGAAGAGATTAGAACAAGAATTGCCATTGCGAAGGTAGCCTTTTGCAAGATGAAAAACATACTGACCAATAAAAAGATATCAATTGAAACGAGAAAAAGAGTGTTGAAGTGCTACATAGAACCTATACTTTTGTATGGATGTGAAGCGTGGACAATAAGCAGTCAAGCTGAAAAACAGCTGATGGCTGTGGAAATGTGGTTTCTGAGGAAAATGCAAAGAATACCATGGACAGACAGAAAAACCAATGAACAAGTCCTTCAAGAAACAAATGAAGATCGTAAACTGATTAGAGACATTAGACGTAGACAGTCAAAATTTTTTGGGCATGTTATGAGAAGAAATGAATTGGAGAACTTGGTGACGACTGGCAAGATCGAAGGGAAGAGACCAAGGGGAAGACCGAGAAGTAAATATCTGGATGGCTTGGCCACGTGGCATGGTCGAGACGGGAACACAGAGCTGATCCACGACTCTGGTGATCGAGTGACATGGCAGTAGATGACCGCCCACGCTTATCGGCATGGAACATGATGGATGGATATAAAAATCAATTTCTCAGTAACCAACTGATGGAAAATTATGCGATTTAGCATATAACCTTATCATTATGTAAACGCAACAAAAAATTTTTTGTTCTGGAGATTGTACACCAGATTTCAATGTTTGTTTATATACGGTATATAATTTATAGGTCAGAGATGAAGTGCATAAAATTAAATCGATTACATCTGGACCCAGAAAATCAGCGTTCAATATTGAATATTCTCCGTGATGCATGGGAATTTCATTATGGCAAATCCCCGAGCAGTTTAAATGGGAGTGTTCAGAAGTGTAGTCAATAATATGGGTGCTTTCATGAAACGTGATTATATAAACAAATCTTACCATTTATTGCTAAGATTTGAATGTGTGAATATTGTTCAATGGGATTGAATGTGAAGTTTTGTACACTTCAAAGGATCGCTATGAATTTGTATACATATTTTTGTAAAGAAGCTGATCGCAAGAAACTGTTTCATACTATTACAAATCCCGAAAAAAGAACTTTGCATGCATTGGGTTTGAGTAAACGGTCATTTCGTCGATGGGTGCAAGAATCTGGAACGAAACCAATACGCGATAAGCAAACGGTAGGTAGAAAGGCAATTGTAGACAGCTTTGAAGGATGTCATAAGGCGGGCTATTATAAAAATGCTGGATGCCAAAGAAACAGTGACTGTATGTCGTAATAGTAATGCTTTATTACTTTAGTGTCGTCCCTGGAGTGAGGGGAATCAACACCCACATTTATTTTTATTCACCAGACTCCATCCACAGCACTCCCTCAGTCTAAAGACACCTTCTTCTCACTCTTACTCACCCCTGGATTGTGCCCCCTCTCATTCTTCCCCAACATAACATACTTGACAACTCTAGCTTCAACAAATAAATACAAGAAATTTATTAAAGCAAAGAGTATGAGTGGAAGAAATGTGTGCGTGTATAATGTGTAGAATATGTGTCGTATATTCTAAGGTGTATATAGACTCAGATCAGTGTTTCCAGGAGAAAAGTCATTCTCATCCTTGTGCTGAGCACACACCAGCACCATGTATTCCGGACAGACAACCTCACCCAGGTGATGCTTCTCCGGTCATGTGACGACGTTCTCCGTTGTCTCTCGAACCATTAGGATGCTTGGACATCCATGTCGAACTCTGTCTAATGTTGTTCTTCAATTTCCCATACTCTGTGAATCTCCTATGCTATTAACTGTTTGTTAATCACAAAATTCTATCACTATTTTTACCGTTAATTGGGAAATCTTAATTGTTCTATTGTCACTGGGTATAACAGATTCCCCATCTCAATAACACAATCTAAATGTTCCAGGTATATATATATATATATATATATATATATATATATATATATATATATATATATATATATAGTTATATGAGTGTTCCTGGTATCTGTGTTATCTATAATGTTCTGACTGTTCAGTGATCAAGCTATCACTTAATAAACACACATATCATTAGCATGTCCTTCTCATCTGAAGCCAGGATCCCGCAGACCAACTGGGGTATCAACCCAATTTTAGATGCCTCTCAGAAATCTCTGTCTTCAGTTTGCAAGCCATCATTTTCAATAACTGTGTTTCTAGCTTCACTGTGGAATATCGAATCACACCCAGATGGAACCATATAGCAATTCTCGTTGCAGATGGAGATTATATAATCACAGACTGGATCGATGTCCGCCGATATATCTATATCAACAAATTGACATTATAATCTCGCTCTATAACACAACTGAGAACGCCGTTCCTCTCCTCATCTCTTCAGAACTTGTGGTCGACTAACTCAACTTTGTTTACCTCAACTAGTTTTAATTTCGAGGCTTGAGTGACGTCACCAAATTGTCTAGACGCTGTACAGTCCAGAATATGGTTTTCTCCCTCTATTATAGACAGTGTGGAATCACCCCGCTGTCTAGTTTGCTTTCATCTGGGAATCCTTTATCTCGTACAAAAGAAGTCATGTCTGCCTGTGAACCAGGGAATTTTTTCCCACATCACAGAATCCATCCGACGTGTATTCAGACATTTCATCTACACTTCAAAGGCTAACTACCGCCTGGCAGACGTATGGCGCTATTGTCCGTTTCTCGAACAACCCACATCATACAGAAATGCCGACAGTGTGCAGACAGTTTTCGCGACTTGTTTATTCCACATTCTCCCCCTCATCAAATGGGTTTGTCGGTTTTTGGTAGACGACCTTCACGTCTTTCTGTCATCGATCGAAACATCAAGTTTTTTTTTTTCGTGACACTGTAAGAAAACTTAGGGTTTGGTTAAGAAAGAACAATGACATAGAGCTATACAAAACAACTTTGTGGAGAATTATAAGGAGATTCACTTTTAGAAAGTACGAAGGAGGTAGAAATATCCTTTGCATTTAGGAGCCATGAGAAGCAGATATATACGTGAAATAAGGGAAATGCGCAAAGAAGATTATGACATAGTGTATTTGATTAAACCTGGATCAATGCGCACCACACAAGTGAAAAGGAATGGCAATCAGTGTATGGAAAGATAAAGCGATATGTGCCAAGTAGTAAAGGACAGCGTTTGGTTATAGCCCATGCTGGTAGTACTCATAATGGCTTACTACAAAATGCTGGACTCGTGTTCGTATCAAAGCATACAGACAATAGGGATTATCATAATGAGATGAATGGTAATGCATTTAGAGATTGTCTCGAGAATAAAGTACTTCCATCCCTTGATAGACCGTCTTGTCTAATCGTGGACAATGCATCATATCACACTGTTGTTGCCCAAGAAGACAAAATATCTACGACATCGAGCACAAAGGAAGCAATAAAGATATGGCTCCGAAGGGAAAATATACCATTCCCAGAAACATATTTCAAGCTACAGTTGTTGTACCGTGTAAAACAGGCGCAAAAAAGCAAGACATATCAAATCGACAAATTGATAGAAGAGCATGGCCATAGGTGCTTGAGACTTCCGCCGTACTATTCTCATGTAAATCCTATAGAACTTGTGTGGGCTAAAATTAAGGGACAGGTGGCAGCTGACAACACTACATTCAAATTGTCTGACGTCAAGATACTAACCCAGCCCGTGCTAATAAATATTGATAAAAGTTACTGGAAAAAATGTGAGGACCGTGTGGTGAAAGAGGAAGATGACTATTGGAGAAAGAATGGATTGAATTTTATGCAACCGAGAGCAGTCATCAACCTACTGGAATCGTCCGACACAGATTAAGGTCTGGGCAGATCGCAGACTTTATCCACATGCACACTTACTGGGATATTTTGCTCCAACTATTCAAGCGAATTGCAGACCCTAAACATTACAGCATCAGTACAATGTCAATGGCAGCAGCAGTTTTTATTCCACAGTGATGAATTTTCAGTTTCGCAAGCCCTCAACTGTGACAAACAATTGTCATTGAAAAAACAACAACAACACACACACACACACACACACACACACACACACACACACACACACACACACAACGCATTGAATACCAACAGAAGAGTGATATTGCGGTGGAAACTGACATAGTGTGGAATTCCAAGAAATGTGAGAACAAACACGTTATCAAATGAGGAGACAACACACGAACATACGAATCAATCTATAAACTTCAATGAAAAGAGGACCAACATCTTGGCTGTTAAGAAGGAAACCCTCTACAGAGACATTCACAGCTATATTCGTCGTTCAAAACAGGTAATACTCATGTTCCGTCTCTGAACAGTAAACAGCAGAGTAGGCAATCTTTCACGAAGACTCAAAACGGTTCTGTCACCAATGCGCAAGTGAACAAACTACACAGACAGCTGAGCAGATCCTTAAAAATTGACACATCATGACTAAATTGCTGTATCATCTATGGTCACTCCATACGCACATTAGCGCACAGCTGTTTGGAAGCCATCACGAACTCCATATAAAAAGCTAAATGCATCCCAGTAACATGAATCCTTGTGTACACATTAATAACAAGAAGCTGAAGAAACAAGAAGAAAATGAAATATAAGGTAAGAAATATATTCCTTCCACTTTCCTGTCCGATTCCATTTCGGTTCCACATTATTTACACCATGCCTGTGTAAATTCTGTCTTTACTTATAATACATACACATTGCACCCACTCCTATAAGAATCTGGTTACGCCTATTATCGTCACCGGAATTGAGGTGCAGTACTGTAAGCCAAGTTTGTTAGCGTGAATTTACTAATTTTTCGCCAAAACATCGAAGAAATGTCGACCTATCAAAGGCATATACCTTGGGTGAGGGTAAATATAAGACTGCAGGAAAAAATTCATAACGATGCAACAGACAGTTTTCAAACTAATTGATCGTGAATGAAGGCATTCATTTCGGGACAGACTATAGTTGATCGTTTACAGAAAAACCTAGCTGTTCTCAATCTGACTGTATAGTCAAATATTCTCCACATCAAACCATCTTTTACAGTGTATTTTTAACAGAAAAACCTGTCTGTTCTCAATCTGACTGTGTAGACAAAAATTGTCCACGTAAAACCATCTTTTACAGTGTATTTTAAACAGTAAATCCTAGCTCTATTTGATTGTTCCCTATGCGACTTTTATCGCATATCATTTACAGGACATCGCTGTCAACACCAGCATGTTACCGCTGTTGTTGATTTCTTAAGCAAATATTCTCCATATGTTTATTTTCTTTCGTTCGCTGGCTTTAAACTCAAACATAGTCCACACACTTGCTACTACTCCTAGTGCACTGGAGTGATCTTTGCGTGTGGATTAGCTTTCCCTATTACCAATGTTCCTCGCCAACAGACGAACCCACTCCGACTTCTGAGATACTTGTAATTTACGTCCCCAAGTCAAGGACGAGAAGTCAACATTTTAGTCCAACTGACCGGGGTATGGGTTAAAATATGAAACCATCTTTTACTATGCATTTAGTACAGAAAAACTAAGTAGCAAACAAAATCATTTACTTCTCATTGACATTATCAACAGACTAAAAACTACAATGTCCAATTACTTTGGGATGCAAACATTTGCCAGAAAGTCGAAGCGGATCCGTCTCCCAATATGCCCCAGAAATGTAAATTCCCAGTAATGCATTCCCCTATCGTACTCTCCATATGGTATAGATTTCAGGGATTCTCAAAGAAGGGGTGTTACCCTGACAGGGAGTTGCGTAACAATAACTGGGAATTGCACATGCGTTAACAAATTTTACTGTTTATATAATTGTTACATATCGTCTGTGTCTCTACTGATTTTAAAACAGAATTATGGCGTTGCGAAAACGTTGTCGTCTGATCAAAATGGTCAGGGGCAAATGTGGTGCTCATGGTGAGATAATTATAGTGGGGCTCACCGAGAGAGAGAGAGAGAGAGAGAGAGAGAGAGAGAGAGAGAGAGAGAGAGAGAGAGAGAGAGAGAGAAGAGAGAAAGAATTATAGTGGGGCTCATTGAGAGAGAATTATAGTGGGGCTCATGGAGAGATAATTATAGTGGGGCTCATTGAGAGAGAATTATACTGCGGCTCATGGAGAGATAATTATAGTGGGGCTCATGGAGAGAGAATTATAGTGGGGCTCATTGAGAGAGAATTATAGTGGGGCTCATGGAGAGAGAGAGTTATAGTGGGGCTCATGGAGAGAGAATTATAGTGGGGCTCATGGAGAGAGAATTATAGTGGGGCTTACAGAGAGAGAATTATAGTGGGGCTCATGGAGAGAGAATTATAGTGGGGCTCACAGAGAGAGAATTATAGTGGGGCTCGTGGAGAGATAATTATAGTGGGGCGCATGGAGAAAGAATTATAGTGGGGTTCATGGAGAAAGAATTAGATTAGAGCTCATGGAAAGAGAATTATAGTAGGACTAATGGAGATATAATAAGAGTGAGGTTCATGGGGAGAGAATTAGAGTGGTGCTCATGGAGAGAGAATTATAGTGGGGCTCATGGAGAGAGAATTGGAGTGGGGCTCATGGAGAGAGAATTATAGTGGGGCTAATGGAGAGACATTTAATGTTGGGCTGATGGAGAGAGAATTAGAGCGGGGCTCATGGAGAGAGAATAAGAGTGGTGCACATTGAGAGAGAATTACAGTGGGGCTCATGTAGAGAGAATTACGAGTGGGCTCTTGGAAAGAGAACTAGAGTGGCGCTAACGGAGAGAGAATTAGAGTGGCAATTAGAGTGAATTTCAAGGAGAGATAACTAGAGTGGCGCTCACGGAAAAGATAGAACTAAAGTGGCGCTTACACACAGAGAGAGAGAGAGAGAGAGAGAGAGAGAGAGAGAGAGAGAGAGAGAGAGAGAGAGAGAGAGAGAGAGAGAGAGAGAGAGAGAGAGAGAGAGAGAGAGAGAGAATGAACGAACGAAAATCTTTATTTTCAAAGGGTTAAGAATTGGGCACGCAGGCCCGTCTGACATTCTGCCCTTCTTCTCAATTTCCTCTCATACATTCTTTCATTCAACATCACTTATGAAGCAAATTTTTGACAACAAAAGAACAATAGCATTATAACGCTTGAAAAATAATCAATAACAAATGACTCACTTGAGGCAATGTTTAACATGGGCATTATAAATACCTAAGGAAGGTGTAACGTGCCATACATATGGGAATGTTTTTTGGCTAGTTGTCGTTTGAGATAATTTACCATTATTATTGTCTTTTTTTTGTTTTTGTTTATGGGGGAATGTAGTCTGTACTGAGGTAGTGTTCAAACAGGTTGCGAATGTATGTATAATGATTGGTGGTGTCTTTGATTTCTTGTGGAAGATTGTTCCACAACTGAGCGGCAGAGTATGCTAAGCTTGTTTTATATAAGTCTATCCTAGGTTTAGGGACATGAAGTATATTTAGTCGTTCGCTATGTCTTGCGTTATATTTAAACAATGGCCATAGGTAGCTTGGAGCATTTTGAAATAGGATTTTGTGAATTAGTTTGGCCTTATTAAAAACGTAGTCGTTTGTGGAGTGGCAGTAACCGAAGACGTTTATGTAGGTTAGAATTGTCAGTAAGCTTTTCCCCATTAATTAAACTCACTGACCTTTTCTGGAGTGAATAAAGGCTTATGGTTATTGATTTGGAGCATCCATCCCAGATTGTGGAGCAATAATCAATACGTGTGTGTATATGGGAAGTATAGAATATCTTCCTTGTGTTTTCGTCAAGGAAAGTTTTAATTTTGGCAAGCTGGTATACTTTTTTGGCTATTTGTTTAACGAGAGCATGAACATGTGAGTTAAAGGTTAGATTTTTATCTATGATAAGACCCAGTGCCTTGTGCTCGGTTACACTTTCTATAACATGCTACCAATGTGCAGCTGTAGAGTTCTCTGCGAGTTTAGCGTGTGAAGTCTTTGCCTGGTTCCTATTAACATAGATTGTGTTTTAGAAATGTTAATTTGCATGCGGTTTGCATGGCTCCAGTTAACTATACTATTTATTTCCCTTTGCAAGGATAATTCTAGCACATTACGATCAATAGCGTTTGTGTATACTGTGCAGTCATCTGCAAATAGATCGCAGGACGACAGATATAAGGGAAGATCATTTATATAAATGCCACATAACAGAGGGCCAAGAATAGACCCCTGAGGTACTCCAATATTAGTGGTAACGGCTTGAGATAAAGATTTATTGTGTGATACTACTTGTTTTCTGTCTAATAAAAATGATTTTTATTAATGTCACTATATTAAAGCTTACTTTCATTGTTTCTAGTTTTTTAATTAGAATATTATGGTCTATCATATTGAATGCTTTTCTAAAGTCTACAAACACCGCTCCACATAGAGTAGTGTTGTTAATATATTGATGCCAGTTTTCTATCCTGTTTGTTAGGGCCGTATGACAAGAATATTTTGGCCGAAATCCTGACTGACTGTCAACTATTAGTTTTTGGCAAACTAAGTGCTCTGGTGTTGTTGTGTGGATATCCTTTTCTAGCGGCTTGGATAGAGAGGATAATATGGAAATTAGCCTATAATTATTCATGAGACGATCGTCTAGAGAACCAGCTTTTAAGTGAGGATACACTATAGCGATTTTAATGACTGATGGGAAGTGACCTTTGGTGAGACACTGATTATATATAAAAGTTAGTGACTCGCAGATCGCCGGTGCAGCATGGCGAAAGATCCGATTGCTGATTCCATCTAGTCCTAATAAGTTTTTGATTTTTAGGTTACTGAGATGCGTAAATACTTCAGTGGTCGTCATTAGCGGTATGTTGGAGGGAATGTCTCCATAGCATTTGTTTTCACAGAATGATGATAATAAAGATATGTCATGAGGCGCATCTGGTATTGCAGCCTTCAGTTGGTTGATGTCGGACTGAAAGAATCTACTGAACTGATCACATGTAACCTGATTTGATGGTAATGATTTTGATGATTTGTGTTTGTTTGTCAAGGTATTAATTGCTTTCCATACATCTTTAGTGTTGGTTTTATCTATTATTAAGTTCTTAAAATAGTTTTTCTTTTCCTTTCGAATAACATATTGAACTTTGTTTCTCTGACTACAGTATATAATTAGATCTCTATTTTTATGTGCCCAGTCCCAGTCTGTCATAAGTTCAACTACCTCCTGTGTGATCCTGTGTGATGTCTAACACGAACTTCCTTAAATGTAACATGCTTATTAAATATACTTAGAAAGGTCTTCAGACAGTAGTCCAGAGCATCGTCTGGGTCAGGTAGCTGGTAAATATAGTCCAGAGATGAGTTGAGCAAGTCTTATAAAAAGACGTCCTCGATTGAAATTTTTGTAATTTCTATATTTTATACTTATATGTTTGTGATTTGGAGTTTTGGTACCCCTTGTCTACCACGTGCAACATACTGGGTAGTGATCGCGCATTGCATTATTAGGTACAGTACATTCTGTGATGTTGTCAGCACACGTAGTATAAATATGATCTATAAGTGTTGCAGATTATTTTGTTGTTCTAGTGGCTTGTTTGACTAATTGTTGGAAGTTATATGAATCTATTATATTTTCTCATGTTTTGTTTGATGTGGTAGTGTCTATGTTGAAGTCACCTAGCAGTATTATTTCTTTCGCATTACTAAAGACTACATCCATCATGGTGGTGCATTTTTATACCAGATATTTCCTGCACTGCGATTTTGAAGTTTAACCTCAAGCCATACACACCCAGTCTCGCAGGTTTCCAAATCTAGCCTGCGGTGGGCGTTAAGCGAGTTAGAAATATAAACAGCAATACCCGTCTCTTGTTTCTGCTAGGGATCTCTTCTAATGGTTTTAAAACCTCTGATAGCGAGGTCATCATCTGAGATGTTACCATTAAATCGACTTTCGCTAACGCCGAACATGTGAAAATTTTGATTAAGTATAAGTGATAGTTCTAGCAGCTTCCCTAATAGACGGCAGATGTTTAAATGTCCAATTCTGAGCCCATTATTACTGAGCCAGTGTTCGTACTTATTAGGCATTTCAACAATGCGTAATCATAAGTTTTAAAAAAAAAATGAAAAAGGCACACACACGAGAGAGAGAGAGAGAGAGAGAGAGAGAGAGAGAGAGAGAGAGAGAGAGAGAGAGAGAGAGAGAGAGAGGAGAGAGAAGAGAGAGAGAGAGAGAGAGAGAGAGAGAGAACAATAGTAGAGCTGTTAGACAGAGAATTACAGTGGAGAGCTCATAGCGAGAAAACTAGAGTGGGGCTCGTGCATAGAGGATTAGAGTGGAGCTTCTGTTTAAAGAATTAGAGTGGAGCTCCTGGAGAAAGAATTAGAATGAAACTCATGTAGTAAGAATTAGAATGGAGCTTATGGAAAGAAAACTAAAGTGGCCCTCACGGAGTGAGAACTAGCATGGTGCTCATGTAGAGCGAACCAGAGTTCATTGAGAGAGAATTAGAGTGGAGCTCATGGAGAGAAAACTAAAGTGGAGATCGTAGAAAGAGAACTAGAGTGGCGCTCGTGCAGAGAGTAATAGTGGAGTTCATGGAGAGAGAACTACAGTGGCTACTTGAGTGAAGCTAATGGAGAGAACTAGAGTGGTTCTAGACAAATAGACAAAAGCAAGTTGATTAAAATGTGAAGAAAAGATGCCAAACAGGACTTACGTATTAAGAAAATTATATTATTGTATAGCTAGACAGGTCTTTGTCTGGAATTCAGTGGATAAAAGACGTAGAAAAAAAAGACACACGCGGAGAAGAGAAGTGGAGAAATAAGCTCCATTCTTATTCTTTCTACATGATTTTCACTCTAAATTAACTATATGTGGAGGATATGAACGGAGCTGTATGTGATAGCCCCGTAGAAGTCGGATGTGTCGGCCTTAAGGCGCAAGTAAACAGGCACAACGAAATTACGCCTGAAAAAACACTCCTGATCAACGCAGAAGAAGAAGAAGAAGAAGAAGAAGAAGAAGAAGAAGAAGAAGAAGAAGAAGAAGAAGAAGAAGAAAGAAGAGAAGAAGAAGAAGTATGGAATAGCTATGGATAAGGCGGCATGGAGTAAGTTGACTAAGGATCTGTACCTCACTGGGAGATAAAGTGCCAAAGAAGAAGACGAAGAAGACGAAGACGGGAAGAAGAAGAAGAAGAAGAAGAAGAAGAAGAAGAAGAAGAAGAAGAAGAAGAAGAACATGGTCATGTCTGAAAAGTTTGAGAATCCCTGGATCATCAACAGCACTTGCATACGAAAGTTTCCTGAGTAATCTGTTCTCAGTTAGTTTTTTTTCCTGTATTTTCTTTGTGAGTGTAGTTGTGTTATAACATAGATTGTTTGGTGGTTGTTGGAACATCATGGGAATGGAACCGCTAGAATGCATCATGAGAACAAGAACAGTCTGTGGGATAGAGAAACCATGTATGAAGATGCTAGCCTGGCTAACGTGAGGGATAAGAATGTGGTTTATTTCGTAAATGATTGACAGTAGGCGAGACAGGAGGCTGTAGAAATACTCTGTATGTGGGAATTATTGACAGTAGGCTAGACAGTAGGCGATGGACATACATCTGTACGTGAGAATGATTGCCAGTAGGTGAGACAGGAAGCCGTGGACATAATCTGTACGTGATAATGATTGACAGTCGGCGAGACAGGAGGCTGTGGACATGCATGACATCTAACGTTTTATAGCATAGACCAGCAGTGTTCAATACTCTTGAAACCATAGTTTCCAATATCAAAAGAATTATGTCACCGATTTGTCTGTGGGTCAATTGGTGACAACTTAAACAAAGTTGCGACATTTAGTCAAACGTGTTTTGTTTTATTAGCAGGAGGCCTTTGAAAAAAGGTTAGTTGCATGCTCTTTGCACAACACTGCAATCAATACCAGCATTTATTGGCTGTTGGTAATTTTCTAGGCAACTTTATATTCATATGACCGCAGGTTGGTCACACACCGAGCGTGTGAGATGTAAGATGATGCGTGATGGTGGAAATGACCATGGGTTCCCATGCATCCGTAGTGAACGGACATTTACCATGCGAATTGTTCTGATGAATCCCATTCGCTACCGTCATTGGTTTTAGTTAATATGAAGCACAGTTAAACAAACTATGGCCTCTCAAGACGGCAAGGTGCTATTCAGTTATATTCAGTCATTTGCTACTGCTTTCTGAACGGACTACACACATACCATAGTGAAAAACAACGCAAAGCTATCGTTCTCTAATGGCCCGCGGCTGACCTCGAACTCTGTATTTCGTGGTTGTGAAATTACGTTCACTACCTCTAAGTGACATAGGCCGACATTTTTAAAGACACAATTCTTAAATGTAATACAATAAAACAGCACGTGGACTATCTGTAGAAACACATTTATACAACATTACAACAAGTACTTTTTGAAATCCCTTACTATCAATTAGTCAATACAAAGCAGCATTGATAGAGTAATTGTTAGTTTAAATCAGCAAGTAGTGTTCTTTTCAGACCTGGAGTTCTCTCCACGAGCATCACTCTAGTTTGATCCTTGAGCTAAACTCTAAAATCCACGGTAGTTCTCTCTCCAGGAACTCCACTCAAATTTTCTTCACGAGCGTTAGTCTAGTTCTCTCCATGAGTTACTCTAGTTCTCTCTTCAGGAACTCCACTCTAATTCTCCCCACAAGCACCGCTCTATTTTTCTCCAAGGTCGCCCCTCTAGTTCCCTCCATGAGCTAAACTCTAATTGACACACAGTTCTCTCTCAATGAACTCCACTCTAATTCTCTCCACAGTGCCACCCTAGTTCTCTCTCCGTGAGAGAGCTAAACTCTAGTTGCCACGCCAGTTCTCTCTAAATGAACTCCATTCTAATTCGCTCCACAGCGCCACGCTAGTTCTCTCCCCATGAACTAAACTCTAGATGCCACTCTAGTTCTCTTTCAATGAACTCCACTCTAATTTCTCAACAGCGCCATGCTAGTTCTCTCTCCATGAGCTAAACTTAAGTTGCCACACTAGTTCTTTCTCAACGAGCCCAACTATAATTCTTTCCACAGCGCCACTCTAGTTCTTTCTCCATGAGCTAAAATTAAGTTGCCATGCTAGTTCTCTCTCAATGAACACCACTCTAATTCTCTCCATAGCTCCACGCTAGTTCTCTCTTCATGAGCGAAACTTAAGTTGCCACGCTAGTACTTTCTCAATGAACCCTACTCTAATTCTCTTCAGAGCGCCACTCTAATTCTCTCTTCATAAGCTCACATCACGGTCCGCCGAAACTCTCTCGGTCTCTTGCCGTCTCTCCTGCCTCGTGTATCCTCATGCCACAAGATGTCTGCAGTCTCACTTTACAACCAAATGCGAAAGAAACCCAAGACTAACTATTTAGAGCCAGGGGTGGCCAACTTTTTCAGCAGGCGGGCCAAATTTCAGAAATAATATTTCCTGCCGGGCCACGCACCTAATTTTTTAAAATTTTTTGTTAATTAAAGTAAACAAGCAAGCGTGCTACAGCTTCGACCACATCGTCGTTTCCCACTCCGCGGGTCACAACATGACTCCCGGCGGGCCGCATGCGGCCCGCTAGCTTCGTGTTGGCCACCCCTAATTTAGACCCAAGCCGACAGTCATGGCCCCTTAGGTGGCGTTGCTTACAGGTTTACAACCGCTGGCAGGGACTACGAAAACAAAGAAGACGTTATCATCATCTTTATGTGGTGTGCAGATGCCTCACACACTGTCCTTCTCATTCTATTAATCACTCTTTCTATAGCAGAAGACGGATTGTGTCGTTTCCTATTCGACACTTGCCACTGAAATATGTACATGTCTGTCTGTTGGTGTTTGTCATGCGTCTTCCTGCCCTCCTGTTTATTTATCTATCTGGTATCTGTCTGTCTGTAGATTTGTCTGCTGCCTGTCTGTCTGTCTGTTTAACTAGTGAGGGTGTTGAAGAAATGGCCAATACTTGAGATGTACAATAACGTCTTTTGCCTCCGTTGCGTTGCATGCACGCTTGATTAGTGTTCTTTAATGTTGAATATTTATCGTTCATTGTACGTTGATGTTGCCTTTATATTGTTTAGTGTACGCAGATGCTGTCTTTATATTTTTAGTATACGCGGATGTTGTCTGTTTATAATGTTGTGAATGTTGATGTCTATTTATAATTTACTGTAGTCAAGGTTGTCTGTTTATAATTCAGTTTTTGTTGCTGTTGTCTATGTATATTTCAGTGTAGTTAAGGTTGTCTACTTGTAATGTTGTGTACGTTTATGTCTATTTATAATTTAGTGTAGTTAAGGTTGTCTATGTATACTTTAGTGTACGTTGATGTTGCCTATTTATAATTTAGTGTAGGCAAGGTCGTCTATGCCGGTCTCCCTGACCTAGGTGTTAAACGACTTTCTCCGTAATCCCGTTTATCCACGTAGGGTAACGCAGCGCGCGAGAACTGGAAGCGGTTCTCGCCGCGTTGATAACTTACGGGATAAGACAGCAGGCCGCCCAGAAAGCAATGGCAAACTACTGAGCGTAATGTTGCCAAGAAATCAACGACAGCGGTAAAATGCTGGTGTTGACAGCGATGTCCTGTAAAGGATATACGGAAAAAGGTCGTCTATGTATATTTTAGTGTCCTCTCATGTTGTCAGTTTGGGGTACGTTACTGTTGTGTATGTAACGTTTAGTGTACACTGATGCTATCGTTGATTACATATGCACATGCACCAACTCTTAAGCTTACGTATCCTCATCTAGCGTCTGTCTGGTACCAGTTTATATATCTAGTATCTGTCTGCCACAGGGCTCCGTGACGAAGGTTTTACGGACGCAATTCGAAATACCGTATACCAGGGTTCGAAACACAGCGGTGCTGTTTTTTGTTCGAAAAAGGTATAGATACTGGTCGTTCAGAAAGCAATGGCAAACTACTGAACGTAAAACTTGCCCAGGAATCACGAACAGCCAAATTGCTGGGGTTGACTGCTACGTCAAGTGAAGGACATGCACCTAAATTGAAAAAAAAAATCTGTCTGCCAGTTTATCTGATGTCTGTCTGGTGTCTGTCTGCCTGGCTATCTGCCTATGGTATATCTGTGTAGTGACTCTCTATCTAGTGTCTATTTATTTCCCCGTGTGCCTGTTTGATGCCTGTCTATTTGTATGTCTGGTATGTGTCTGTCTATCTTATGTCTGCCATGTTTCTTCTTGCCTTCCCTTTTAATCTATCTTTCTTATGTCTGTCTGTCGGCAGGCTTGTCTGCTGCGTGTCTACCTGCCTGTCTGGCTTCTGTCTATTTATGTATGTCTGTGTATCTGTCTGCCTGACTTTCTTGTTTAACCGGTGTCTGTCTGCCTATCTATCTTATGCCTGCCTGTCTCCCTATTGGTAATTCTGTCTATCTATCCGGATACATCGCCGCCGCTGCTATAATCCCCCGACAAGGAATCCAACCCTGTCTAATGTATGGTCTATGGATATTAACAGCAACAAAGACACAACCGGACAATTATTATGCACGCTTAAATCGCCAGAACGGAGCAAGAACGTCTGGAAGTCTTCACGTGTCACGACTAGTGAATCTGGTGCGCTGCACCAACTTGAACTTATGTTACGATAACTTACAACGTAGTTCTTTCTCAACGGAGTTTGGGTTATGTTTGTTAGCGTGAGAAATACAGAAATACATTCACATGGTATTGGTTTGGGTGGCCATGCTAGGAGTACAGGATAGAAGCAGAGATGAGAAGATACGTGAAGTCATATAAATATTGGAAGCTATAGGGGCATTACCGGATTCCGTGGCGAAGGCCTTACGGACACGGTTCAAAATCCCGTTTACCTGCGTTTGAAACATAGCTGCGCACAATTTGGTAGCAGACTGCGTTGCGTTGGTTTTGCGTTGGTATCGGTGCCGGTCGTTCAGAAAGCAATGGCAAACTATTGAACGTAAACTTGCCAAGAGATCACAGCGGCAGAAATGCTGGTGCTGACTGTGACGTCCTGTAAAAAAAGGATATAACGAAAAAATAATAGGGGCACTAACATGGGAACCGGACACCTAAAATGACTAGAGAGCTGAAGGAACGCGTTTATTTTGAAGCGTGACCAACTAAGAAAATTTCCACAAAACACGCCTTATGGCGTATCCAGCATGTGGTGTTAGCCAATATTTTCATTGACTAATCAGTGCTCGAGGTGGGGTGCATATCACACGGTTCACGTTCACTTCCCCTAGACATTTCCTGGTTCCCATTTTAGGCTGGCTCTAAAAGTCTGATTCGATGCGGATTCAAACCCATAATCACCGCGCCGACAGGCAGGTACATAACCACTACACTACCGCCGATTCATTGAAACCAAGTATATACCCCCAGAGGATGTCCTCATTAGTCATGTCTGTCACCTCAATTTCCAACTATGGATTAAGGATATACATCTTACCCAGCACTACAGACCTCGGACGTGTGTATTAACCCAGCTAATGTAACACAACAAACACATGCCAGAGCCATGCTGGATCTACAGAGGAAGTCTCCATGCCCATGTGCTTTCACCGATTGCCTCATGCGCCGAAGGTCGTGGGTTCCAATCCGGCCTTCGTCGTTCGGTTCAGGAGTGCAATTTTCTCGGACACTCTCTGGAGTCATCGTTGGAGCTACGACGCTCCTGCTTTGTGCGATGCTCTCGACAGGCCGCCCTGGGGAAAGAGACCGAGCCACTGGGGATACAACCCGATGCAATGAAGTCGGTCCTTTCACCTTTTAAACCAATTTAGTATATAAAAGAAAAGACACGACTGCGTGCTTTCTTCGTTATCTGCACGTTTGTGTAAAGTTCATATGACAATAACTATGTCTGTAAGTCTGTTTTTGATTTCCGTAACAAACGCGTAACACTCTGAGTGAGCTAAAGCAAGCTAGGAAGGATGTGCAAATGGCTGCCAGGCAGTGTGCAAATGATTATTGGATCAAGTTATGTGAGTCCCTTCAAATCGCAAGTGATACGGGAAACATCAGAAGCATGTATGAAGGAATAAAGAAAGCCTATGGTCCAATGATCAAAAGAAGTGCACCTTGAAAACCTTGAATGGAGAAATAATAACTGATAAGAAACAGCAGATGGACAGATGGGTGGAGCACTACTTGGAGCTTTACTCAAGTGAGACCAAACTAGCGGATGATGCCCTCAACGCCATAGAGGCTCTACCAACTCTTGACCACCTGGACACACTTCCCACCATAACGGAAGTTAAGTCTGCTATAATGAACTTGCATCTGGTAAGGCTCCAGGTAAGGATGGGATTCCAATAGAGGTTATCAGGAGTGGGCAAGACACACTCACTCTACAGATCCACCAGCTAATAGAGCTATACTGCCGAGAAGGATAAGTCTCACAGGATTTCAAAGATTCAAGCATCATAACAATGTACAAGAACAAGGGCGATTGGAGCGACTGCAACAACTATAGGAGTATCTAACTTCTTGTATTGTTGGAAAAGTATTTGCCAGAATTGTTCTGCGCAGACTTCAAGTCCTAGGAGATCAAGTCTACCTCGAATCACAGTGTTGCTTTCGACAGAATCGGTCTACCATTGATATGCTATTCTCATTGCGACAAATGCAAGAAAAATGCAGTGAACAGAATCAACCACTGTTTATTGCCTTCATCGACCTCACAAAGGCATTTGATTTGGTCAGTCGTGAGGGTCTGTTCAAGGCACTAAAGAAGATCGGCTGCCCATCAACTCTTCTGTCCATTGTGGAATCGTTCCACACAGGCATGAAGGGTATAATCAAGTTTGATGGTGCAACTTCTGAAGAGTTTGAAATCAAGAGTGGAGTTAAGCAAGGTTGTGTGCTAGCTCCCACCCTCTTTGAGATATACTTTTCACTTCTACTGAAATATGCCTTTCGTGATCAGGATGGTGGTATATATATTTACTCACGCTCAGATGGCGGCCTCTACAATGATCAGCGATAGAAGGCCAAGACCAAAATTAGGAGGGTACTGATCAGAGAGTTGCTTTTTGCAGATGATGCTGCAGTTACGACCCACTCTGAGGAAGAATTACAATGTCTACTATCTGCATTCTCCAATGCTTGTTCTGAATTTGGTTTAACAATTAGCAAAAAGAAGACACAGATTATGTCACAAGGTGCACATGGGGTACCATCAATCTTTATTGACGACGCCGAACTAGAGATGGTAGACCATTTTACATATCTAGGATCAGTGGTAAATAGCAAATTATCCCTAGATCAGGAAATCAACATCCGGATTGGTAAGGCAGCAACAACAATGAACAGGTTAAGAAAAAGAGTCTGGGAGAACAGGAAGCTTACTGCCAAAACAAAAGTCCTTGTCTATCAAGCCTGTGTCCTTAGTACTCTTCTTTATGGCAGTGAAACCTGGACAACTTACTCACACCAAGAGAAACGTTTAAACAGCTTTCATATGCGGTGTCTGCGAAGAATTCTTGGTATTAAGTGGCAAGACAAAATCACAAATACTGAAGTATTGGAAAGATCAGGTTGTGTGACGGTTTATTCCATGCTCAGTCTTCGTAGACTTAGATGGATAGGACATCTTAGGAGGATGGATGATGGTAGAATACCAAAGGACATCGTTTTTGGTGAATTACAGATGGATAAGAGATCTTAGGGTCGGCCTCTACTACGATACAAAGATGTGTGTAAGCGGGACATGATTGATACAGGCATTTATAATGCACATTGGGAGCACGTCGCCGCTGAACGTGTTGCATGGAGAGCAAACATCAGAAATGGAATAAAGACAAAGGAGAAAATTATTGCAGATAAGTCACACACCGAGCGTGTGAGACGTAAGATGGTGCATGATGGTGGAAATGACAACGTGTTCACATGCACCCACTGTGAACGGACATTTACAGCGCGAATTGGCCTTATCAGTCACATTCGCTACCGCCATAGGTAAAAGTTATCATGCCTTTTTGAAGCACAAACTATCGTCTGTCAAGACGGCAAGGTGCCAATGATTTCCATGAAACAATATAGGTTAAGGATCACTGATTTGCGAGAATTTTATTTTATTTCAAGAATATAGATAGTTTACACGATTCTCAAAGAAACCATATTGGAATGTTTACCAGGAGAGCAATAAACAAAAGTTTAGTAAAAGCTCCGGCCATTAATACTGACCTCCCTTCATGAACCTTACGAAAAATCGGCCACAAATAATAGCTTCTCGTCTCTTAAGAGTTAATATAATTAATATGTACTTCTATCTACCCCTCCTGCCTTCCTCCAGCTACTACTATTTATTCGTCGTCATCTTCTTCTTCTTGTTTTTCGACTTCGACTTTGTCTTCTTTGTCTCCTCCTCATCCTCCTTATCTTCCTCCACCTTCTCCTGCTCCTCCCCATCATCGCCTTCTTCTTCTTCTTACTTCTTCTCTTATTATCTCGTCTTCTTCTTCTTCTTCTTCTTCTTTCTTCTTCTTCGTCTTCTTCTTCTGCTTCTCCTTCTTCTGCTTCCTCCTTCGTCTTCTTCTTCTTCTTCTTCTTCTTCTTCTTCTTCTTCTTCTTCTTCTTCTTCTTCTTCTTCTTGTATAATCGTCTTCCTCGCCTCCTCCTACTAGTTCATTAGCAGCATCATCCTCACAATCTTCTTCTTCTACTCCTTCCGTTGCTTCTTCTTCGTCTGCTCCTCCTCTCCCACCTACTCCTCCTCTTTCTTCACTTCTTTCTTCTGCTCTATAATTACACACTGCCTCACGTGTTAGTTTTAGACTTTCAGTCTCCCTGAACTTTCCAGAAATTGCTGATGCCGCCAAAAAGTAATCCAAACTCGTCTGCATAATTTGCATTTCCGAGTCCAGATATATTTTTACTATCATTTGAAGAGACCTTCCAGTGAGGAGACCTTCCTGTAAGGAGACCTTCCAGTGAGGAGAGCTTTATCTGTGCTATTATTTAAGAACCAGGCTGAACTATCACGTATAATTCTTTCTTCAAGCAATTGAGTACACGAACTAACCACTGTTCGACAAACTTAACGAGGCGCAAGAAGCAGATTTGGTGCATACTAATGTACGATTGCTTATAGTTAACCAGGAAATGTAAAAGAGGATTTAAAAGTGGTCAGGAAGTATGCAAATTTCAACATCATGTCCCAAAAATCTGGGCACTTCCATACGTCTGGCAGGGGCAAAATTGGTCTGTCCATATTTCGGATCTTCTGGAATTTTAGTAAAGTCAGGTCACCTCTTCTTGGTTGTCGGCTACAAGCTTGGAGGAATCAAGATTTCGGTACAATGTTTTTGTTGATAATTGCAGGATAACCGGACAATTACGTTTAACCAAACAGCAGAGACGCAATATATACTCTTTGGACAAGTTCAGCCTGTCTTGAGTAAGCCTGGAGCCTAGACACATTTTGTCCAAGTACAGATCCCAGTCGAGCCACTTTTGTCATTCGGGCACCAAATAATTTTCTAAGAAAGTAAGGCGTGTTTAAATGCTTATAGCACCACCGATCGTTGCAACACTAGACTAATGCGCAAAACTGTTTCCTAACAATTTGTCTGTACTAAGAACTGCGACTCTTCATTGCAAAAGCAGTGGCAAAAATAAGAAAGAAGAAGAAATAATGAAAAAAATGCAAATTGAAAATCTAGAAATAAACCCGTAAACGAAATGTATGAATTGCAATGTAAAAAGATAAAAAAGCGAGGACTGCAGCTCAATTACTTTTATAAGTGATAAATTTTGACATTTGTTATTAAGGTATATTTTTGGGTTCTGTTTATCTAAGTGAATTTCGGGCATTGAATATCAACTATTGTTCTTTGTCTTTTCGTCATGCAATGTATATTATCTAGTCTTAGTGTGCGTTTGACTGCTTGCCTGCCTGTCTGTTTATCACGGGTGGCAAGCATCACCTGGATCTTTTCTCCGGGGCATGCCGGTGTGCTGGGGAATGAACAGGCGGACACATTGGCTAGCTCGCAAAACTTGGTGGAGTATTGATGCATGACAAGGCAGACGTGGTTGCGGCCTTGTGGGAGCACGTGTACACCTCGGAGGAGCAAATGGATCACCATAGTCTGGCAAGAATGAGGCAGCGAGGAGTGACGAGGGGATCTGGCTGACGCTCGACTCTCAGAGGAAAGGCGAGACGGACGTATTATCAGATTGCTACTGGAACTATTGGTGTTGGAACTCTTCGCTGGCTGTTGAAGATGGGGTCGGAGCGCTTATGGGAATGCCCCGAATGCTGTGATGTTATGTCTGTCTGTTTATCTTTCTGTAGGGCTGTCCAAGAGCGCGTTTCTCTGTGTGCATGTCTAGCTGTCAATCTGTCTGCTATCAGTCTGTGTGTATGTCTATCGGTCAATCTTTTATCTATTTATCAGCCTATTTGTTCGTGTCTGTCCTGTCAGTCTGTGTGTTTGTCTACCTGCCAGCTTGTTTGCCAGCTCATTGGTCCATCTGCCTGACAGTCTATCTTTACGGCACAATCTTTCCCCCAAACTACAACCTCATCTTCGAAACCCGCAGAAAACATCACACGATACCACCTTTGAGCAGCAAACCCAAACATAATAACAAAGTAGAAAGCGTAATTGCACGGAACAACTCTCTACAGACCGGCAGGAATAAATAGCAAACACGCTGTCTGTAAAACGCAGTAAAATAGTTGAAGCGGACTTGAATAAAACATCCACAGGAAGAAGCGTCTTTGAAGATTGGCAGACAGCGGTAATAACACCATAAGGCAAGCTGTGGAGTAATAAAAGACATTGTGGAGAATGTGGAGGTATGTTCTTGAATCTTACTTGATTGCCAGGATGCCGGGTATTCTGAGGGTGAAACTGATTTAAATTGTTGGGTCAAGGAGGCGCGGCCCGTATCTGATTCTCGTTATCTCTTTCAAATTTCTGGTACGTGGCAAACAATAACCATGCTGACTGCAGTAGAGGATCATTATCTTCTTGTGCCATGCCGTTAAGCGTGCGCAGTCTATGTTTGACATAGCATAGGATCACAAGACCTGGCTCATGACTGTTTTATTGTTTCGATTATACTATATGATCAAGGTATGCAAGTATCTATCTTTTTACCTTTACCTTCCTCTTTTCTCATCAGTTTTGCGTCTGTTTCTCCTCATAATGTGCTCACAAAAACATGATTGTCTACGCCTAATTGCTCTAATCAGTTTACGCTTTTTTTTTTTTAAGGACTATATCACTTGTTATTCAACCAATGGTATTCTTTGCTGTTTCTCAGAAACCACATTTCCACTGTCATTAGATGTTCCTCGGCTTCTCTGTTTATTGTCCATGTTTCACAACAATATAAAAGTATATGCTTTATATAAGAATTTAACACTCTTTATTTTCACTACCATTGACAGCCTATTTTCTTGGGTGAGTATGTCTTCCATCTCTCAAAAGGCTACCTTTGACATGGTGATTCTTGTTCTAATCCCTACATCAACCTACATCACATGTTATGACTGTTCCAAGATAGTTGTGCCGATTCACATGGAGGTAGAGCATGTAATAGTATAAAAACGAGACAAAGGAAAGCCATGTTAAGACACAGCGGAGGAGACACAACAAGTATCAAAATCGTGTGCTGTACCTTGCAAAGACAAGGGTATAATATATATATATATATATATATATATATATATATATTATATATATATATATATATATATATATATATATATATCGTGAGTGGCACCTTGCAGTCTTGACAGACTAAAGTATGTGAGTTGGAATGTGGCCAATATTCCATCACAATGCCTGGGCAGAGCTTCAGAGAAACATGTGGTGCCCAAACGACATGATCCCTCTCTCGGCCTAATCTTGTGTTTTCCAGAGGAATGGGTAACCAATACGTCTGGCACAAGGTAGGCTGCAGACGCTGGCGGCACAGCGTCAAAACCTCCGAGACCTCGCCACCACGAGCAGGTGGCGAGTGATGGCCAGACCCTGGCACCCACGGAACCCGGCTTAGAGGCGTTCAGCCAGGTCCCACAGGTGAGGGCCTCGTTCGAGCCGGGACCATAAGGGCGCGCACAACTGTCAATCACCAATCACAAGTGTCCGGGCCTGTGTAAAGCGTGCACTATCGTCAGACTCTCCACCTGACTTTAGCGGACCCCGCGACCAGCGGGAATAGGCCCGCCAGAGCTACCGCAGGAAATATTGCTTGTCTATTGCGAACACATCTCCCATCCTTCCACTGTGCGGATCTCGCGACCAGCGAGAATAGGTCCGCCAGAGATTATGCTCGTCTGCTGCGAACAAATCTCTACCGAGACTTAATAAGTAAAGAAACGATAAAAGTAGTGGTATTTCAATTGCGCTTGCGCTCTCACCTATGCTACACCCTATATATATAGGTTTTGGGGCGCTCGCTCGCTCGCTTTGAACGCAAACGTAGATTGAATTTTGCACGTGGATTTGCTTTACCTATTAACAGTGTCCCTTGCCATCAGGAGAATTCACTCCGACTCCAGAGGTACTTGTAATTAACATCCCCAAGTCAAGGACGATAGGTCAACATTTTAGTCCAACTGTACCGTGTAGGCGTTGAACCCCTTATTTCGACCTAGTTCTCATGTGTTCGAATACCTACCCAGGTTGATTTTTTAAATTGACCTGGGCATGAGGTCAACCCAGTCTAAAACGGGTACCATGAAATGTCATGGGAAGGGAAGGCAGCCGGCGTGGAACTGACGATAGCACAACAGAGTGTCGCCGGTCTATAAGATATAGTTCATTAATTCATTCATTCAGTAGCATGTCCTTTGCAGAACATCGCTCCCATAACAACCTTCCGGAAAACCTCTCGACCATAATAAGCAAGATATCCCTCGTCCCATACAGCTATCTGGAGATCATCCGCCACACCCTGAACCCATCTTCTATTTGGCCTTCCTCTTCCTCTCTTACCAGGCATATGCCCCTCCATTATTGTTCTCTCCAAACGTTCGTGATGTTTCTAGTGACCAAAATATTTCTTCTTCTTCTTTCGTTCGCTTGAAATATGTCTATAAATGCAAAGCTGTCTCTTGTATGAATTGAACTGTCTTTTTCAGTTCACACAGCGGTCCATAGAGTTTATCTTCCACTGTCGTCTCTCTAGGATAGAAGGTTTGCCAAATATGTTATATTTTGGGCAGTCTTGGAGTATGTGCTCTGCTGTCTGCGACGCCAATCCACATGTGCACATGGCTGCCAAAATATTTCAATTTTCTTTGTTTTATCGTCTTTAATAGCCAACCTTCTTCAATATTCAGCTCTTGAAGTATAGATGCATTTGTTCTTTTCTTTATCCAAGATATTCCCAGAACCCGTCTATAACATTTATATTCAAATGTAGTACTAGCGCAATATACCAACTACGTCACAAGTCTGTAAACGGATCCGTTTACTCCATACCTCATATATTTTTTCTAGCCAAACAACACGTTAACGCGTGTTTGGGCATACAATGGGTTGAAGCCGACACTGACAATCTCGGATGAATCATGGTCAAACGAGCCAGATCACAGCCAGCAAGCAATCTCATAATGTAGAATTTCAAAAGGCGCTTTGATCTCATTTCTACACCGGTAATTAAAAAAAAGTGTAAAAATAAAAGAAGGTAAATTACCCTGTTTCTGAAACTAATCAATGATTAGTTCCCGTTGAGGTTTCTTATAGTTTGTACACAGACAGGTAAGCAGATAGACACCCCGAGACACAGAGAGACAGAGTGAAAGGAGGGCAGACGGATAGACAGACGGACGGACACAATCCCCTTATGTATGTGCAGACAGACTGACCGACGGACCGACCTACCGACAGAAAATTAGACAGACAGATAGATAGATAGATAGATAGATAGATAGATAGATAGATAGATAGATAGATAGATCGATAGATAGATCGATAGATAGACCGATTAATCAATCAGTTGCCGTCTCCACAGTAAAGGTTGGCTGCAATGGATCTCCAACACTGTCTGCGTCTCGCCCTGACCGTACATTCTGTCAGGCTGATGTTAGTCCATCTCTTGATGTTATGTCACACTTATGTCATTGTCTACCTCTTGCTTGCTTGCCGTCAACCTTACCCTCCAGTACGGTTTTAATAAGAGTAGTAAGAGTTTCTTTTAGCGTGACCGAAATATTTCACTTGCCTCATTTTTATTTCTTTCATCAACTCTCTTTTCATTCCCAGTTTTTTTTTTGGGTTTTGTTTTGTTTGGAACCTCTGTATTTACTTGTTTTTGTTTCCCTGAAATAGGACATAGTCTTCTGTATATCCACATCCCAAGGGCTTCTATTCGACTTTCTAGTTGCTTGTTCAGTGTCCAGGCTTCCGAGCCATACAGTAGTGTAGTGTTGAATACACGTAACATTTGACAATTCCCACTTTTAATGCACAGTTAATCTCTCTAGATACTAATACTGATTTCATGCTATTGAAAACTTTGTTGGCCATTTCATTTCTATTTTTGATTTCTGCTTCACTTCTGCCATTCTCTGTTAACACATGTACAAGATAGGAGAAACTTGTTACTTGAAGACAGACAGACAGACAGACAGACAGACAGACAGACAGACAGACAGACAGACAGACAGACAGACAGACAGACAGACAGACAGACAGACAGACAGACAGACAGACAGAACAGGCAGAACAGACAGAAAAGACACAACAGATAAACGGACAGAAGAAATTAGATAAAACAGACTGAACAGATAAGACAGAACATATAAACAGACAGAACAGACAGACACAGCAGACAGAACAAACAGGACAAACATACAGGACAGACAGTCAGAACTAAAGGACAGACATACATAACAGATAGACAGAACAGACAGCCAAACACCAGACACCACATCAGGCTAGCCGGCAACGATCTACTCACTCTGACAGATGCCGTTGATTCGCTTGTACCCCATGGCTTGAGCCTCTCGCGGAGTCCTTGGTGGCCTGTACCAAACGCCATAACGAACTGTAATAGACAAGACCACAGATTTGGTTAGACGGAGAAAATGAGCTTGATCAATTATTAACAAGCCTGGGGTCTATTTGACAGTTCGGGTAGCTTATCCGGGAGGGGAATTTGATTTTCAGGGATATGTGACGTCATTATCGGGTTGCCTTTGGGGTTGTGGAAGCGTTTGGAAGCACTGAATAGTGAAAAAAGTACTACGCTTCTTCTGTTTTTTTTTTTTTTTTTAATTTTTAGGACAATACGGAATTGTCTCTGCAAGACAATGTATTTCCTTAGTGAATTTAAAGACATACACCATAAATAAAATATTGCACGATTTCTTGCCTGGCATATTGCTCTGCATCTCGCCAGGTGCGTACTGCTGAGGTATATATAATGTTCTATGTTATGTGTACACAGGTCGGTTGGACTAACATGTTGACTTCTTGCTACAACACAGCTTGCTACAACATAGCAGGGCACTAACGTGTCCTGGACTGGCTGGCAAAGGTCACACAAACCAGCCATGTGCATGCTGAATTCAAGGGGAAACCACCACGTTTCTTTTCAGGAATAAGTTATCTAACAGGTCACACATCTGGAAGTAACTAGTGGATCTGCAGTGACCATACAAGTATATTCTTGAGCAGTGGTTCTCAACCGGTGGGGAATTCCCCCCCCCCCCCCCCCCGCGGGGAAAAAAGGGGGGGGGGGAATTAAGATTATTTCAAGATCGCATTAATACAAGAACCAGTTACTTGATATTGTTTTTCCCTCTGGTAACTTGGTAAGGATGGCTCTCATGTCCTTTCAGGACCCATCCCCCACTGGTCCAAGTCTGACACCCAGCTCGTGCCTGTGGCTCCTAGTAGCTGTCAGCATGCGACAGCGGCCACCCCCCGGGCAACAGCTGTGAGAGGCTGGCTAAACCAGGCATGGGTATCCGATTTGGTGTCAAACCAAGAGGTAAACTAGGGTATGCCTACCCAGCATGTGAAGACAGGATTCGGCAGACTGCGCGGAAGAAATAATTCCTGATTCAACGGGCAAGACGGCGTTTACCTGCAAAGCGTTGTGGAACGTAATGAGCACGGCAAGGCACGTAGAGCGCCCTGGTCATCCACTGCACCTGTATTCGTCTCCAATCGTCTCGACTTGTCTTGCCACTGGACTCAGATGGACTCAGGCGAGAGAGTGAGGTCGACGAATTGCGCAACTCTTCCTCACTTTAATCCAAGTCATCGCGCAAGTCATTCTTCATCCAACGTCACATATCACCTTCAAGCCCTGTGGCGATGGGCGAGCGGCAAAGCGGCAGGCGTGGGTACGCTGGCAGCCGTAGTCGCAGACCTGCACACAGGCGGCTCAGGCCATATGGTCGTCTTCTACTGACCGGAGCAGCAGTGGGATTCGGCAGCCCCCTGAGCGACTGAGCAGCCCTCTATAGGAACACACTGCTCACCTCCATAGCATGAGGAAGGGGCTAGAAAAGGTGCCCTAAACATTGTCTGCTTCATCACTACCTAACCAGCTAGCCGCGGTTGGTGGGTACCCTAACTGCGGTCGACATACAAAGAAAGATAAAACAAGCAAAGCTAAAAGAGTAAACCATATTCCCTTAACAATTGGAACTTGGAATGTACGCACCCTACTTGACAGAGACGGCGCGTCGGGTCCAGAGAGACGAACAGCACTGATTGGGAGAGAGCTGGGCAGGTACAACATCGACATTGCAGCCTTGAGCGAGACACGACTTGCAGAAGAAGGCCAAATCTGTGAAATTGGTGCCGGCTACACATTTTTCTGGAGTGGAAGGAAAAGCGAGGAAAGACGCCAATCCGGTGTGGGATTTGCCATTAAGTCGGCCCTGGTCGGCAAATTAGCTGGATTTCCAAAGGCTATAAACGACAGGCTCATGACCATGAAGTTGCCTCTGCTGAATGGAAGGAAGCACGCAACCATTGTGAGTGTCTACGCACCAACTATGACCAACGAAGATGATGTCAAGAACAAGTTCTATGAGGACCTGCACAGTGTATTAACATCTGTTCCCAAAGGAGACAAACTTATACTCCTTGGGGATTTCAATGCTAGAGTAGGCACGGACACCACCTCTTGGAGTGGCATTATTGGAAAGCATGGAGTCGGAAATTGTAACAGCAATGGACTCCGCCTCCTTCAGACATGTGCCGAACATGATCTCGTGATTACGAACACAATTTTCCGTCTCCCCATGAGAAATAGGACATCGTGGATGCACCCTCGCTCGAAACACTGGCACCTCATTGACTATGTCATCGTCAGGAGGAGTGACAGACAAGACGTTCGAGTGACAAAATCCATGTGTGGTGCCGAATGTTGGACAGACCATCGTCTCATTGTCTCGAAAATGAACATCCACATCAGGCCACCACGGCGTCCTCAAGGGGCGAAAATGCAAACAAAGCTAAATGTCACCCGCCTAAACAGCAAGAAAATGCAGCAGTCGTTTGAAAATATGCTGGAAGACCGCCTCAAGCCCAATGCTGAAGCTAAACAGGATACAGAAGCAGAATGGAGAGCCCTAAAGGACACAATTTACAACACTGCTATGGAAATCCTGGGTCCAGCCCCCCGAAAGCATAAAGACTGGTTTGATGAAAATTCCGAAGACATCAACCAATTGCTGGCCGAGAAACATCTTCTCCTCAAGGCACATTTGAATGACCCAAAGTCAACATCAAAAAAAGATGCTTTCAAGAACATTCAGAGAGTAGTGCAGCAGAAACTTCGGCACATGCGGGACTCCTGGCTGAGCAGCAAAGCTGATGAAATTCAGGGCTTTGCTGACAGACATGATATGAAAAACTTCTACGACTCACTGAAAGCGGTCTATGGTCCTTCATCACCAGGCATAGTTCCCCTCCTCAGTGCAGACGGGGGAACATTGGTCACCGATAAGAAAGAAATCCTCCAACGCTGGGCAGAGCATTTCAGCAAAATCTTAAATGCAACTTCCTTCTTCGATGATGAAACCATCAACTGCCTTCCTCAAGTTCCCACCAATGAGACACTTGATGACCTGCCAACCATAGTGGAAATAAACAAAGCCATCCAGCAACTCTCCAGCGGCAAGGCACCTGGTCCTGACTCCATCCCAGCAGAGATATACAAGGCAGGTGGGCCGGTCCTAACAGAGCAGCTTCACCAAGTCTTCACAAACATATGGATGAACGAGACCATGCCACAAGATTTTAAGGACGCGTCAATAGTCCACCTTTACAAACGTAAAGGAAACCGCCAATCCTGTGACAACCACCGAGGGATCTCCTTGCTTTCAATTGCAGGGAAGATACTCGCCAGAATTCTTCTCAATCGCCTCACGGCCCATCTCGATCAAGGTCTTCTTCCTGAGAGTCAATGTGGCTTCAGAAAAGAACGTGGAACTGCTGACATGATTTTCGCTGCAAGGCAGCTGCAAGAGAAATGTCAGGAACAGAACTGCGAAATGTTCTCCACTTTCATTGACCTTACCAAGGCTTTTGATACAGTCAGCAGAGAAGGACTGTGGAAGATTATGGCAAAATATGGCTGTCCACGAAAGTTTGTCCAAATAGTGCGGCTATTTCATGACGGCATGCAGGCAAGAGTACAGGAAAATGGTGAACTGTCTGAACCCTTTCCTGTAACCAATGGAGTGAAGCAAGGATGTGTCCTGGCACCAACACTGTTCAGCCTCATGTTTTCAGCCATGTTGATGAATGCCTTCGAGAACGACGACATTGGAATAGACATCAACTACCGTATGGATGGAAAGTTATTCAATCTCAGAAGGCTGAAAGCTAAAACCAAAATTGACAGCAGCACCGTCAGAGAGCTCCTGTTTGCTGATGATTGCGCTCTATACGCCAACTCAGAGGCGGACATGCAACATAATGTTTCAGCTTTCTCACATGCCTGTGCCAACTTTGGGCTCAATATCAACTTGGAGAAGACTGTAGTTATGTACCAGCCAGCTCCAGGGAATAATCACACTGTGCCGAATATCAAAGTGAATGATCATAGACTAAGTGTTGTGGACAAATTCACCTATCTTGGCAGCACTGTGTCACAAGCTGCCACAATCGATGACGAAGTGAATGCAAGAATCTCCAAGGCCAGTGCAGCCTTTGGCAGACTGTACAAGAATGTATGGGACAGAACTGGAATAAGCCTGCAAACAAAGCTAAAAGTCTACAAAGCAGTTGTATTATCCACACTGCTATATGCTTGTGAAACCTGGACTGTTTATCAGCGACACGCTAGGAAATTAAACCACTTCCACACAGTCTGCCTAAGGAAGCTACTGAAGATTAAATGGCAAGACAAGATTCCAGACACTGAAGTCCTAGAAAGAGCAGCCATGCCCAGTATCCACACTCTACTGATGAAGAATCAGATTCGCTGGGCTGGTCACTTGACCCGCATGCTAGATCACAGGCTCCCTAAACGAATTTTCTACAGCGAACTGCGTTGTGGTAAACGCTCCCAAGGTGGCCAGAGGAAACGTTTTAAAGACACTCTGAAAATTTCACTGAATGCTTTTGGAATTCATCATGACACCTGGGAGGCTGCAGCCAGAGACCGAAATTCGTGGCGTGCATCATTGCACAAAGGTGCAGTCATATGTGAGGCAACCAGGACTGCAAGAGCTGTGAAGAAAAGGCAGGACAGAAAAACCACT
>JACEFZ010005099.1:182500-238131 GCA_014155875.1 Cepaea nemoralis
TCATCGACTCGCTGTTTTGTGTGTTTGTTTTGTATTTATATATATAAAGTCTCGTTTGTGGGTAAAGGGTAGAGAAAGCGATTCGCAATCCCACATACCTTGTTCGAAGTCAGCTGCAGATGATTTGGAAGCAGACCGTCTTGTGTCGATTTTTAACAATAGTATGAGTGTCGGCTGTTTAGAAAGTAGTGGAAAACTACTGAACGTAAAAATTGTCTAGTAAATCACAAAGAGACCAAAAAAAAAAAAAAAGGCAAGGGCTGCTTGCGAAGCTCTGCAAAGGACATAGAATTAACTTTATGTATCTATCTATATGTGGTGAGACGGTGGCGTGGATGAATATCATCAGCAGAGTTAATCCTGGAAACCAAAGACCGAGATCTGTGGAGAGTCAAGAACGCATACGACAGCTGTCATGGCATTTGATGATGATGATGATGATCTATATAGCGGTCGGAGTGGCAGAAATGATAAAAGTTTTCTCGCTCTTAAACTTCCAGTGCGTTGATAGCGGGGTCGGTGGTTCAACCCCCTACACCAGTGAGTTGGACTTAACGTTTACTTCTCTTTCAGAAAGCAATGGCAAACTACTGAACCTAAAGTTGCCTATAAAATCAACTTAGAGTTGATCGCAACGCTTGCAATGGACATGCAATGTAAATATATTGTCTTATTTGTACAGCAAACGGCAGCCATACGAATCGACAACCTTTTGGGAACATTTTAGTGTACGAATAAGAAAGTTAGACAAGGTTGTTTAATGTCTCCTGGTTTTTTTTTCTTTGTGCAGTGAACATTTAATGAGATCTACAGAAAATATACCAGCGATCCTGGCTGGTGGACATAATTAAAATAACTTACATTATGATGATGACGCCGTCTTGATAGCACCAAGTCAGAAGGCTTGATTGAGTCTTTCTCGCCTTTATATTTTAATCTTTCTTATCTTTACAATTAGTGCTTGTCATCTTCACATTTTGGTCTTTCTCGTCTTTACATTTTAGTCTTTCTTGTCTTTTCATGTTGCTCTTTCTCATCTTTATATTTTAGTCTTTCTCATCTTTACAATTAGTGCTTCTTATCTTTACACGTTAGTCTTTCTCATCATTACAATTAGTGTTTCTCATCTTTACATTTTGGTCTTTCTCATCTTTACAATTAGTGCTTCTCATCTTTACATTTTAGCCTTTTCTCATCTTTACATTTTATCCTCTGCCAATTATACAACCATATGCATTTAGATCTGTACACAGGTGTATTTCTTAGTTTTAAATGTATTGTCCATTCTCAATCGTACGCTTCTGTTATTCCTGTATATGTTTACCATTATTGAAACTACACTATTATATTTCTTATACATACACTATTACACCTGTGTTTTTTTTTACCTCTACACTATTAACATTTTTATATTTACACTCTCTTCTTTTAAATCCTATCGCAGATATTGTCTTTATTTCTATAGTTTTAACCTTCATATTCCTTCATCCAACCACTACATATTTATCTTTCTCACGCATGCATTTGTCATTCTTATCTTTTTTTGCATCTATAATATTAACTTTCTTATATGCATAAATCTATCTTTTTTTTCTCTACGCTTATGTTGTTTTTATTTTGTTCTCTATAATTTCATCTTTTTATTTCTAGATTGCCATCTTATTCCGAAATGTTTTTTTATTTTCTGCTTGCTCATCTCGACACTTAAATCTTCTTCCTCTGTCTATTTTTTGTATATCTATCACTATTAATATCACATGTTTATAATTAGCACAATATGACCTTTAACAAATATCAAATGGGACATGTGAACAAGTGGCGGGGATATCCACAGATTACTCAGATGACGTGTACGTTTCCTTGTGTTTATCTTCTGATACACATTATGGGGCGTTCAGTTTGATCTCATTTATCATTTATGATACCCTATTTATTTTGTTGTTATATCGTGCACATTTGTAATTGCGAGGTAATCTTCAGTGTAATTTATGTACATTTGTTTTTGTTCATGTGTTATCGATTTCATTATCATGAATATAGGCACCAACATATGTTTGTCTGTCAATTCGTCTCTTTATCTTCGGTCTTAGATTCTGTCTGTCCCCTTCATCACTTGCTTATCTACATGTCTAAGTTGCAATGTTGCTGTTATGCTGTCTTATTTGTCTGTTTGGCTGTCTGTCTGTCTTTCACCCATTGATTTCACCCATCTATACACTTACTAATCTATATGTTTAAGTTGCAATGTTGCTGTTGTGCTGACATATTTGTCTATCCGTCTGTCTGTCTATTTCATCCATCTATCCACTTAGTTATCTCAATGTCTAAGTTTCAATGTTGCTTTTATGCTGTCTGTCTGTCTGTCTGTCTGTCTGCCTGCCTGCCTGCCTGCCTGCCTGCCTGGCTGGCTGGCTGGCTGGCTGGCTGGCTGGCTGGCTGGCTGCCTGCCTGCCTGCCTGCCTGCCTGGCTGGCTGGCTGGCTGGCTGTCTGTCTGTCTGTCTGTCTGTCTGTCTGTCCAATTATCAACTTACCTATCCATACATCTAAATTTGAATCTTGCTATCATGTCAGTTGTTTTACTGTAGGTATTGAGTGGTTACGACGCATATTAAAGCAGTACTACCAAGTGGATCAGCAGCGTTAGAATGACCAAAAGAATTAATAATCAACTACAAACATTCGCAGAATAGTGGGGTTAAAACATTATAACTAATTATTCATCAACGTGGAGCTCATGGAGAGAACTAAACAAGCGCCAATGCTTCAAGAGGTTAGAAGATAAAAACGGTGGCGATGGATAGGACACACATCGAGAAAACCTGAGGGTATTATAACTAGGCATTCCTTGCCGGGAATCCACAAGACAAACGAAACAGTGAGAGATCTTAAACACAAGGAGAAGCGAAATACAAACAGAGATGAACAACAATGGAAGAACATTGGCAGAGCTGTAGGCGACAGCACAAGGTAAATCGGCCTGGTGTGCGTTGGATGAGAGTCTCTGCATCAATGGGAATAAGAAGAAGAAGAAGAAGAAGAAGAAGAAGAAGAAGTGGAAGAAGACGAAGAATGTTAGCTTTAACAGTTATAATCTCAAACTAACCCTCACCATATACTCATTTCCATTAAAACAACAGTAAAAGACACATTTCTGACCAGAAACCTGAAAAGACAAGCCTCGCATATGTTTATGTTTAGTTTTCTAGAAATTCTCGCCATTTTCGACAATGTTTCGGCGACACGGCCTATGGGGAAATACAGGAAAGCACGGAACAGCCATTTTTACTTAATTTACAGGACTCTAAGATGGGTTTTATACGTTGACTTGACCAAAACCAACAGCTCTGTAACAGATTGCCACTAATTCCCACTACAGGGGTTTGCGCTTTGGCTAAATCCCATATGACTATTATAGATAGGATTTGCGATGGATTCGTTGGGAATAGGGATTTCCCATTCGAGAATATTTGTCCCCCTCAAAATAGTGGTCTAAAGTAATGAAGAGTTAATGATATGATTGGTCTACATTGAAGAATAGCATAGTTAGTTAGTTGCATATCCTGTTCAGGATGTCACAGTTAACCCCAATATCCTTTTAGGGTTGTTTATGATGTCTTGGCAAGTTTACGTTCAGTAGCTTGCCATTGCTTTTTGAACGACCGGCAATCATATCATAGTATAAAAACCAACTCAAGGCGTTCTGCTTCCAAATGGCCCGCAGCTGTGTTTCGAACGCAGTATGCGGGATTATGAATTTCGTCCTTAACTCCTTGACCGCAGAGCCACAAAGCCACAGTCAGATAGTAAGTAAAGAACCTTTTTTGGATATATGGTGTTGGATATATGGCGCCAGCCCTGTATAATTATACCAACAGGCACGTATAGAGGCTTTTGGGCGTTTTGAAAATGTAATGCTAGGTGCATACTTCTATAGACCAATCGGTACTGGACGGATGATGTGGTCAATATTGAGCGGACTGCCTTCACTTTCCAGAAAATTTCCCTGTACCGATTTTATTGTTACAGTAATAAACGTTGTTTAGCCGGTCTCCCTGGCGAAGGGCTTAAGGACTTTGATCGTAATCCCATATACTCTCGTACGAAAAACAGCAGCGCGAGATTCGGCACACACACACACACACACACACACACACACGCACACACACACACATTCACACACACAGAGGTTTAAACAAAGGGTTTAAAAGGCAAGGTGATAGATTTAATTGCACCGGGTTTTATCCCACATAGCTCGATCTCTTTCCTCAGGGCGACCGCCAGAAAGCGTCGTACAGAGCACGAACTATGTAGCTCCAGTGACTACCCGCAGGAGTCTCCGATAAAACTGCACTCGTGAACTGAATATTGAAGTCTGGAATCGAACCCACAACCTTCAGACCTCGAGGCAGGCAGCGTAGCCACTTCGCACCGGAGGCTACCTCACTCCCACAAAAGCAGTGACAAATACAGGAGTTTTACGGAACGCACTCATTCATATCCAGCAGGTTTAAACTCAAGTTGTTTTATTATGATGATTAAAGATTGTGAATTTTTAACTGCATTTACAAATACACGAGCACTTATTTTGAATTATTGCTTTACAGTATATTTCTATTTTGGTCACTTAAAACTAGGTACTGCTGTTCATGTTGCCGTATTTTACCGGAATATTTCTTGCGGTTACGTTCGGATATTTGTTTTTGTGTCTCCGAAATGGGGACGGTAAGCGTACTCATGATGTTAAATTCCCCGATTATTTCAAGATCGAGTTAAAACAGACACCGATTACTTAATATAGTTTTTTCAACCCCGTTTTGCGTTGTGCATTTCTGACGCTTCGAGAATCCTTGTTATACCGGGGAACAAGGCTGTCTAGTCTAAGTGGTAAGTAAACCCGTAAATACCGTTTTATGAGACGTATTACATTGTTATACTATGCATTATTAGATTTAGCATCCATTTTTATGTGTGTTTTGTAATTTTCGACCATTTAAGTTGGCAATCAATGTAATACTGAAATTATGAAGATCGCATGCTATAATGCATTATTTCAATGGCAGGAGATGGCAGTTTCACTCCAGCTAGGAACATTTAATATTGCTATGGAATATTCATAGCGATTACAATGATAATGAATGCATGTTTACATTCAACACCCATTATTGTATGTATGTTTAAATTTTCATCACTCTACATGGACAATATCATTGTTAATTTTTTATCTATCCAACGGAATATCTGTTGTCAAAATGCATCCATCTACTCTGGCTGACAAGATTTGTGTGCAGTTCACGCGCGGTCTGGCGTTACACAGATAACGTGAAGATATATATATATATATATATATATATATATATATATATATATATATAGATATATAAAACAAAGTGTATGTATGTAAATATGTATGTCCTTTATTTTTTCGCTAACGGCCCATCCGATTGAGATGAAATTTTCTACACGTCTTCCTTTCATTCCAGAGCTGCCAACTGTGATATTTTTTTAGTGTGAAATCGCCTGCTTACTCGGTATTATTTCATTTTTCATTTTTCATTAAAATTTATATATAGCTAAGGGACTTAACTCTAGAAAAAGTTATTTCAAGGGGCATAACTTTTAATAACATTGTTGTATAACTTATAGTCATATTGTTGTATCGTTTTCAAAGATTTATAAACTCTTTGTCTATAGTTATGTACCGGCATATGAGTTATAATAAATAATGATACAATCTTTAAGGCAATTTCAAAGTTTACATAAAAATAATGCATAATGCATAACATTGTAACTCATATTTCTATGCTTAAGAAGTTATCTTAAAGATGTTGAACAATATCATCGCATCTTTAATGTTTTCCGCTATCATATCGGCACGATTCGCTTGACAGCACTTCTCAGCGCTATCAAGCCAAGACGCCTTACACATTTCAAGCAGCCTGATACGGGGGGAAAATGGCACGTCGTAATAGCACAAAGAAACAAGCAGCTTCCAAGATGCATAGTGAGAAAACCGACCAGACTATCAAGAAGACGAACCTGCCTTTGGAGAGTCTGCATGCAATCTGTAATAAAGTATCTGAACCTACAGTCAATGAAACTACCAATAAGAAGAGCGACGACTACCCACAGACGAACACAAAAATTTGTGAGAGGAAGGAGGACCAAGACACCAGAATCAGAAACACTGATTCAAACACAGTCAGATGGGTGGTCAAGCGGCTAAAAATGGAGCTTACTGATCAACAAATACAGAAGCAGCTGCAGGAAGAAAATCTTCACGTCAACATTTTGAAGGCAGAGCGGATTCTTACCTACTCAGAATTAAATGAGATGCTCCACACCAGTGACTGGGCGAACCCGGGCCGGTCAGACAGACAGACAGACAGACAGACAGACAGACAGACAGACAGACAGATAGATAAACAGACAGACAGGGAGGGAGGGATAGACGGAGGGAGAGACAGAGGGATGGGTCTATTAGACAGACAGACAGACAGACAGACACAGATAGATAGATAGACAAACAGACTGACAGACACACACAGACAGACAGACAGACAGACAGACAGACAGATAGTCGGTAACGGGAACGAGAACTTATATGACTACTTATATGAATATGAATTAAATGAGATGCTCCCCACCAGGGACTGGGCGAAGCCGGGCCGGGTCAGGCAGACAGACAGACAGACAGACAGACAGACAGACAGACAGACAGACAGACAGACAGACAGACAGATAGATAGATAGATAGATAGATAGATAGATAGATAGATAGATAGATAGATAGATAGATAGATAGATAGACAAACAGAGAGGGAGGGAGGGATAGACAGAGGAAGAGACAGAGGGATGAGTCTATTAGACAGACAGACAGACAGACAGACAGAGATAGATAGATAGACAGACAGACAGACACAGACAGACAGACAGACAGACAGACAGACAGACAGACAGACAGACAGACAGACAGTCAGTCGGTAACGGGAACGAGAACTTATATGACTACTTATATGAATTAAATGAGATGCTCCCCACCAGGGACTGGGCGAAGCCGGGCCGGGTCAGCTACACACACAGCCCGATTCGCTTGACAGCACTTTTCAGCGCTATTAAGCCAAGTCGCCGTAAATTATCAAGAAGCCTGATACGGGGGAGGAAAATGGTTCGCAAAGCAAACTCAAAGAAACAGCAGCCTCACAAGATGTGCAGCGTTGGAGCCGCCAAGCCTGCACAGGGGACGAATGTGGAGAACCTGCCTGCTAGCTTCAGTAAAGATCAAGTAGCTACAGCCAAATCAAGTGATGCTACCACGAGAAAGACGGATATCAGCCCACCTCAGACAAGAGCCAAGACAGCTGAGAAGAAGGAGGAGAAAGACACCAGAACCGGTAAAACCGACACAAAGTCAGTCAGATGGGTTGTGAAACGGATTCATGTGGAGCTAACGGACGATGAAATCATAAAGAAGCTACAGGAGGAAAATCGCAGCATCCTAGTCATAAAAGCGGAGAGGATATTAACATACTCCAAGATACCTACGACGCTGGTGGTGGTGACCAGTGAGGGGAGCGAAATGCCGACAACAGTGACCATCAACAAGCAAGTACAACTACCAGAGAGATTTATTCCAAGAGTAACTCAGTGCTCCAGGTGCCAGAGGGCCGGCCACAGCAGAGCCATTATGCCGCAGTAAAACAGACATCTGCCGATACTGCGCCGAGCACCACGCGTTTAGGGAGTGTCCGCTAGCCAAGCTGGACGTGGACTTCAAGGCGCCTAACAGAAACCGTAAGTGCGCCAACTGCATGGGACATCATGGAGCACGATACCTGGGATGTCCGTACCTCCAAAGACACAGAGACGTGTTAAAACTCGCCATTGTCAACAAGACACCATTCAAGGAAGCAATGAGGAGGTGCGAGACAGCCACAGGAATCTCGCAAAATGAAAGAGCAATGCTGCAGAGCCAGATCGACGAGCTAAAGAAGCAGATCAAGACACTGCAAGCACCATCACTGAATAGCGACAGCGAAAAACTGCTCGAGGAACTAAAGGAGATCAAGCGAAACATAACACAAGAGGTGGAGAACATGATCGAGGCGACCAAGAAAAACGAAGAAATTCTACGAGACATCAAGGCGGAGAGACAAATGCAACAAGCTGAAAGGGAATTATCCCAAAACAAGCCAGACGAACCCAATGAAAAGAACACAGAGAAACCGCCAGATGAGACTCAACAGAAAAACATCGATAAACTAGTGAAGACAATCCACAAGAAAGGAGCCAAGAAGATGCTAGCTGAAGCTAAAACTCAGACCAACCACCAACAGCAAATTAGAGACACCAGTACAGCCGAGATGCCCCAGGAGGAACCAGATACCCGCCAGATTCATCAAGAAAGTACGAAGGAGAACACAGACAACCCGAAAGAAGACTGGGGCGTCTACAAGAAAGAATCAACAAAAAAGGAAAGAGATGACATATTTATAGATGTATGCACACGGAAAGAAAGACAGATCAGTCGAGGAATAAAGGAGCCCGCATGGAGTCGCGCATGGAAACAGCAATATGCAAAGGAGATGTTACTCCTCTCTAAGAAAATGAAAGAAGAACGCCAAAAACAAGAAGACGCATGGTCCAGCTCCAGCTCAGAGGAAGAACACACCGACACCACCCCAGAAGAAAAAGACGATTAACCAATAATCGTACAAGGAACCAGCATAACGACTGCACCATAGCAAAAAAGTTTCAAGCCAGAAGCCAACACTGACAGAAGAAGCCACCTAAAAAGATATACTCTAACGCAAAACTTGCCGACCAACGAAACCCCCAGCTGACATCATATGCATAGAACCGTCAACAAGATAAGCCAGCTATCACTGGCATAAAGAAACAAACAAACCTACAACGCAATATGAACCACCAGGAAAATAACCAATGCCACAGAGGCTGGTTCACAAGGTGGAAAGTTTCTTTTTTTTCGGAAAACGGACGGACGGACGGACGGACCCGGCCCGGCTTCGCCCAGACTCTGGTGGGGAGCATCTCATTTAATTCATATAAGTAGTCATATAAGTTCCCGTTACCGACTATCTGTCTGTCTGTCTGTCTGTCTGTCTGTCTGACCCGGCCCGTCTTCGCCCAGACCCTGATGGGGAGCATCTCATTTAATTCATATAAGTAGTCATATAAGTTCCCGTTCCGACTATCTATCTGTCTGTCTGTCTGACCCGGCCCGGCATCGCCCAACTCCTGGTGGGGAGCATCTCATTTAATTCATATAAGTAGTCATATAAGTTCCCGTTCCCGACTGTCTGTCTGTCTGTCTGTCTGTCTGTCTGTCTGTCTGTCTGTCTGTCTATCTGTCTGTCTGACCCGGCCCAGCCCATGGTGGAGAGCATCTCATTTAAATTATATAAGTAGTCATATAAGATCCCGTTCCCGACTATCTGTCTGACTGTCTGTCTTGGGTAAACGTAGGAGGGAGGAGGAAGAGGGAGGTGGAGGAGGGAAGAGGAGGGAGGAGACAGGAGGAGTAGGGAGGAATAGGAGGGATGAGGAGGAGGGAGGAGTAGGGTGGAGGAGGAGGCGAGGAGGAAGAGGGAGAAGGAAGGGGGAGGAGAACGCAGGAGGAGAAGGGAGCAGGAGGAGGAGAGGGAGGAGGAGGGAGAGGGAGGAGGAGGAGAGAGTAGGAGGAGGGAGAAGGAAGAGGGAGGAGGAGGAGGGAAGAGGAGGAGGGGAGGAGGAGGAATGTGAAGGGAGGAGGAGGGAGGAGGTAGAGGGAGGAGGAGGAGGAGAGAGGAGGAGGGAGGAGGAGGAAGAGGGAGGAGGAGGAATGTGAAGGGAGGAGGGGGGAGGAGGTAGAGGGAGGAGGAGGAGGTAGAGGGAGGAGGAGGAGGAGGAGGAGCGAGGAGGAGGAGGAAGAGGGAGGAGGAGGAATGTGAAGGGAGGAGGAGGGAGGAGGTAGAGGGAGGAGGAGGAGTGAGGAGGAGGAGAGGGAGGAGGAGGAAGGGGGAGGAGGGAGGAAGAAGGAGGAGGAGGGAGAAGGAGGGATGAGGAGGAGGAGGGAGGAGGAGGAATGTGAAGGGAGGAGGAGGTAGAGGGAGGAGGAGGAGGGAGGAGGAGAAGGGAGGAGGAGGAGGAATGTGAAGGGAGGAGGAGGGAGGAGGTAGAGGGAGGAGGAGGGAGGAGGAGGAAGGAGGAGGGAGGAAGAAGGAGAAGGAGGGATAGGGAGGAGGGGGAGGGAAAGAGGAAGAGGGTAGGAGGAAGAGTGGAGGTAGAGGGAGGAGGAGGAGGGAGGAAAAGGGAGGAGGGAGGAGGAGAGAGGAGGAGGAGGGAGGAGGAGGAAGAGGGAGGAGGAGGAAGAAGGAAGAGGGAGGAGGATGGAGGAGGGAGGAGGAGGAAGAGGAAGGAGGAGGAAGAGGGAGGAGGGGAAGAGGAAGAGGGTAGGAGGAGGAGGGGAGAGGAGGAGAAGGAGGGAGGAGGAGAAGGAGGGAGGAGGCAGAGGGAGAAGAAGGAAGGAGGAGGGAGAATGAGGAGGGGAGGAAGGAAAGGGAGGTGGAAGAGGAGGAGGAGGGAGGAGGAAAGAGGTAGGGGGAGGAGGAGGAAGGAAAGGGAGGAGGAAGAGGAGGAGAAGGGAGGAGGAGGGTGGAGGGAGGAGGAGGAGGGAGGAGGGAGAAGAAGGGAGGAGGGAGGATGATGAGGGAGAAGGAGGCAGGAGGAGCAGGAGGGATGAGGAGGGAGAGGGAGGAGGAGGGAAGATGAGGGAGGAGGGGGGAGGAGGCGGAGGGAGTAGGAGGATGGAGGAGGAGGGGAGAGGAAGAGGGAGAAGGAAGAGGGAGAAGGAGGAGGGAGAGGGATGAGAGGGAGGAGGAAGAGGAGAAGGGTGGAGGGAGGAGGTAGAGGGAGGAGAAGAGAGGGGGAGAGAGTTCGCCATTCCGAATTCATACTCGTCTAGTTCTTCCCTTCTACACGACTGTAGATAACTTCCTTACACATAAAAAGATGAATTGTTATTGATATTGCCGTGGCATGGAGGAATATCAGCAGCAGAGTTGATCCAAAAAACCAAAGACTGAGATCTACGGAGAGCCATGAACGCCTACGCCAGCCGGCACGGCACTTGATGATGATGATTGCCGTGTGACGATTCTGTGTAGTCACGTCATTTTCTTCCCTTTCCCTAGCGTTTTGGTTCGGGGATTCTTTCATCATCATCATCATATATTTACGTACGTATTTTGGGAGGGGGAGGAGGGAGGAGGAGGAAGAAGAAAAAAAAACTATGACAGTTGACAGCTCTGGAATGAAAGGAAGGCGTGTAGAAAATTTCATCTCAATCGGATGGGCCGTTCGCGAACAAATAAAGGACATACATATATATTTACATATATATTTACATACATACACTTTGTTTTATAGATATAGACTAGCTGACCCGGCCCGGCTTCGCCCAGTCCTTGGTGGGGAGCATCTCATTTAATTCATATAAGTAGTCATATAAGTTCCCGTTCCCGTTACCGACTGTCTGTCTGTCTGTCTGTCTGTCTGTCTGTCTGTCTGTCTGTCTGTCTGTCTGTCTGTCTGTCTGTCTGTCTGTCTGTCTGTCTGTCTGACTCGGCCCGGCATTGCCCAGCTCCTGGTGTGGAGCATCTCATTTAATTCATATAAGTAGTCATATAAGTTCCCGTTCCCGACTGTCTATCTGTCTGTCTATCTGTTTGTCTATCTGTCTGCCTGACCCTGCCCGGTTTCGCCCAGTCCCTGGTGGGGAGCATCTCATTTAATTTACGGTAGATAACTTCTTCAATTAAGCAATAAAAGATGAGTCATATAAGTTCTCGTTCCCGTTACCGACTATCTGTCTGTCTGTCTGTCTGCTTGTCTGACTGTCTGTCTGTCTGTCTGTCAAATAGACCCATCCCTCTGTCTCTCCCTCGTCTATCCCTCCCTCCCTCCCTGTCTATCTGTCTGCCTACCCGTCCCTCCGTCTCTCCCTCCGTCTCTCCATCCCTCCCTCCCTCCCTGTCTGTCTGTCTGTCTCTGTCTGTTTGTCTATCTATCTATCTCTGTCTGTCTGTCTGTCTAATAGACCCATCCCTCCGTCTATCCCTCCCTCCCTGTCTTTTTGTCTATCTATCTATCTATCTGTCTGTCTGTCTGTCTGTCTGTCTGTCTGTCTGTCTGTCTGTCTGTCTGTCTGTCTGTCTGTCTGTCTGTCTGTCTGTCTGTCTGTCTGTCTGTCTGTCTGTCTGTCTGTCTGTCTGTTCTGTCTGTCTGTCTGTCTGTCTGTCTGTCTGTCTGTCTGTCTGTCTGTCTGTCTGTCTGTCTGTCTGTCTGTCTGTCTGTCTGTCTGTCTGTCTGTCTGTCTGTCTGTCTGTCTGTCTGTCTGTCTGTCTGTCTGTCTGTCTGTCTGTCTGTCTGTCCTGTCTGTCTGTCTGTCTGTCTGTCTGTCTGTCTGTCTGTCTGTCTGTCTGTCGTCTGTCTGTCTGTCTGTCTGTCTGTCTGTCTGTCTGTCTGTCTCGTCTGTCTGTCTGTCTGTCTGTCTGTCTGTCTGTCTGTCTGTCTGTCTGTCTGTCTGTCTGTCTGTCTGTCTGTCTGGTCTGTCCTGTCTGTCTGTCTGTCTGTCTGTCTGTCTGTCTGTCTGTCTGTCTGTCTGTCTGTCTGTCTGTCTGTCTGTCTGTCTGTCTGTCTGTCTGTCTGTCTGTCTGTCTGTCTGTCTGTCTGTCTGTCTGTCTGTCTGTCTGTCTGTCTGTCTGTCTGTCTGTCTGTCTGTCTGTCTGTCTATCTACCTATCTGTCTGTCTGACCCGGCCCAGCCCATGGTGGAGAGCATCTCATTTAAATTATATAAGTAGTCATATAAGATCCCGTTCCCGACTATCTGTCTGACTGTCTGTCTGTCTTGGGTAAATGTAGGAGGGAGGAGGAAGAGGGAGGTGGAGGAGGGAAGAGGAGGGAGGAGGAGGGAGGAGACAGGAGGAGTAGGGAGGAATAGGAGGGAGGAGGAGGGATTAGGAGGAGGAGGGAGGAGTAGGGTGGAGGAGGAGGCGAGGAGGAGGGAGGAGGAAGAGGGAGGAGGAGGGAGAAGGAGGGAGGAGGAGAACGCAGGAGGAGAAGGGAGCAGGAGGAGGAGGAGGGAGGAGGTGGGAGAGGGAGGAGGAGGGAGGAGGAGGAGAGAGTAGGAGGAGGGAGGAGGCGGAGGGAGAAGGAAGAGGGAGGAGGAAGAGGGAGAAGGAGGAGGGAGAAGGAGGAGAAGGAGGGGAGGAGGAGGAGGGAAGAGGAGGAGGGGAGGAGGAGTAGGGAGGAGGAGGAATGTGAAGGGAGGAGGAGGGAGGAGGTAGAGGGAGGAGGAGGAGGAGGGAGGCGGAGAGAGGAGGAGGGAGGAGGAGGAAGAGGGAGGAGGAGGAATGTGAAGGGAGGAGGAGGGAGGAGGTAGAGGGAGGAGGAGGAGGGAGGAGGAGGAGTGAGGAGGAGGAGAGAGGAGGAGGAGAGGGAGGAGGAGGAAGGAGGAGGGGAGGAGGAGGAGGAGGAGGAGGGAGGAAGAAGGAGGATGAGGGAGAAGGAGGGATGAGGAGGAGGAGGGAGGAGGCGGAAGAGGGAGGAGGAGGAAGGAGGAGGGGAGGAGGAGGTAGAGGGAGGAGGGGAAGAGGAAGAGGGTAGGAGGAGGAGGGGAGAGGAAGAGGGAGAAGGAAGAGGGAGAAGGAGGAGGGAGAGGGAGGAGAAGGAAGAGGGAGGAGGAGGAGGGAGAAGGAGGAGAAGGAAGAGGGAGGAGGAAGAGGGAGAAGGAGGAGGGAGAAGGAGGAGAAGGAGGGGAGGAGGAGGAGGGAAGAGGAGGAGGGGAGGAGGAGGAGGAGGAGGAATGTGAAGGGAGGAGGAGGGAGGAGGTAGAGGGAAGAGGAGGAGGAGGGAGGCGGAGAGAGGAGGAGGGAGGAGGAGGAAGAGGGAGGAGGAGGAATGTGAAGGGAGGAGGGGGGAGGAGGTAGAGGGAGGAGGAGGGAGGAGGAGGAGGTAGAGGGAGGAGGAGGAGGAGGAGGAGGAGGGAGGAGGCGGAGAGGGAGGAGGAGGAAGGAGGAGGGGAGGAGGGAGGAGGGAGGAAGAAGGAGGAGGAGGGAGGAGGAGTGATGAGGAGGAGGGAGGAGGAGGAGGGAGGAGGAGGGAGGAGGAGGAGGGAGGAGGAGGAAGAGGGAGGAGGAGGAATGTGAAGGGAGGAGGAGGGAGGAGGTAGAATGAGGAGGAGGAGGGAGGAGGAGGAGTGAGGAGGAGGAGAGGGAGGAGGAGGAAGGAGGAGGGGAGGAGGAGGAGGAGGAGGAGGGAGGAAGAAGGAGGAGGAGGGAGAAGGAGGGATGAGGAGGAGGAGGGAGGAGGAGGAAGAGGGAGGAGGAGGAATGTGAAGGGAGGAGGATGTAGAGGGAGGAGGAGGAGGAGGAGGAGAAGGGAGGAGGAGGGATGAGGAGGAGGGAGGAGGAGGGATGAGGAGGAGGAGGAGGAGGAAGAGGGAGGAGGAGGAATGTGAAGGGAGGAGGAGGGAGGAGGTAGAGGGAGGAGGAGGAGGAGGAGGAGGAGTGAGGAGGAGGAAGGAGGAGGGAGGAGGGAGGAGGAGGGAGAAGAAGGAAGGAGGAGGAGGAAGGAGGGAGAGGAAGGAGGGAGAATGAGGAGGGGAGGAAGGAAAGAGAGGTGGAAGGGGAGGAGGAGGGAGGAGGAAAGAGGTAGGGGGAGGAGGAGGTAGAGGGAGGAGGAGGAGGAAGGAAAGGGAGGAGGAAGAGGAGGAGAAGGGAGGAGGAGGGTGGAGGGAGGAGGAGGAGGGAGGAGGTAGGAGGAGGAAGAGGGAAGAGGGAGAAGAAGGGAGAAGGAGGAGGGAGGATGATGAGGGAGAAGGAGGCAGGAGGAGGAGAAGGGAGGCAGGAGGAGGAGGGATGAGGAGGGAGAGGGAGGAGGAGGGAAGATGAGGGAGGAGGGGGGAGGAGGCGGAGGGAGTAGGAGGGAGGAGGATGGAGGAGAAGGGGAGAGGAAGAGGGAGAAGGAAGAGGGAGAAGGAGGAGGTAGGAGGGAGAGGGATGAGAGGGAGGAGGAAGAGGAGAAGGGTGGAGGGAGGAGGTAGAGGGAGGAGAAGAGAGGGGGAGAGAGTTCGCCATTCCGAATTCATACTCGTCTAGTTCTTCCCTTCTACACGACTGTAGATAACTTCCTTACACATAAAAAGATGAATTGTTATTGATATTGCCGTGGCATGGAGGAATATCAGCAGCAGAGTTGATTAAAAAAAACAAAGACTGAGATCTACAGAGAGCCATGAACGCCTACGCCAGCCGGCACGGCACTTGATGATGATGATTGCCGTGTGACGATTCTGTGTAGTCACGTCATTTTCTTCCCTTTCCCTAGCGTTTTGGTTCGGGGATTCTTTCATCATCATCATCATATATTTACGTACGTATTTTGGGAGGGGGAGGAGGGAGGAGGAGGAAGAAGAAAAAAAAACTATGACAGTTGACAGCTCTGGAATGAAAGGAAGGCGTGTAGAAAATTTCATCTCAATCGGATGGGCCGTTCGCGAACAAATAAAGGACATACATATTTACATACATACATATATACATACACACATATTTACATACATACACTTTGTTTTATAAATATAGATATACTAGCTGACCCGGCCCGGCTTCGCCCAGTCCCTGGTGGGGAGCATCTCATTTAATTCATATAAGTAGTCATATAAGTTCTCGTTCCCGTTACCGACTGTCTGTCTGTCTGTCTGTCTGTCTGTCTGTCTGTCTGTCTGTCTGTCTGTCTGACCCGGCCCGGCATTGCCCAGCTCCTGGTGTGGAGCATCTCATTTAATTCATATAAGTAGTCATATAAGTTCCCGTTCCCGTTACCGACTATCTGTCTGTCTGTCTGTCTGTCTGTCTGTCTGTCTGTCTGTCTATCTGTCTGCCTGACCCTGTCCGGCTTCGCCCAGTCCCTGGTGGGGAGCATCTCATTTAATTCACATAAGTAGTCATATAAGTTCTCATTAAATTCATACAACAAAAAAAGTAACTTAAAAGAATGTCCTTCCAGACACCATCCATTATTTTTAATGAAAACGCTTGCTAATCACCTGCATGACTACAGTAACTTCTTAAGCAAATAAAGATGAGTTACAATGTTATGCATTGTGCATTATTTTTATGAAAACTTTGAAAATGCCTTACAGTTTGTATCATTATTTATTATAACTCATATGCCGGTACATAACTATGGACACAGAGTTTATAAATCTTTGAAAACGATGCCACAATATGACTATAAGTTATACAGAAAAGTTATGCCCCTTGAAATAACTTTTACGGAGTTAGGTCCCCTGAAATATATACAATTATAATGAAAAATGAAAAATGAAATAATACTGAGTAAGCAGGCGATTTCACACTAAAAAACTATGACAGTTGACAGCTCTGGACTGAAAGGAAGGCGTGTAGAAAATTTCATCTCAATCGGATGGGCCGTTCGCGAGCGCACAAAGGACATACATAGATACATACATAGATACAGACAGACAGACATACGCTCCTTATTTATATATAAGATATATATATATATATATATATTTGAGTTAGACAGGCCGCTGTGTTAATCTCCCTTGGCGACAGTGTAAACCGATAGTTGTGAGAGTGTGTACGTAGGGTCACAAAAAGTGAAAGGTCAAAATCATTTTTCTTCTATATGTCCCCTTTAAATGGTAAACTTACCCATAAACATTAATATCTCGCCTTAAAATTGACCTACAGACAGACTTGAATAAGGTGCCGTTGGATTTTTTTTCTTTTTCAAGAGCTATCCAACTATATAGGTTATATAATTAAAAACCAATTTAGAAAAAATTACTAAAGTATCTACTTAAAATGTCACGAACGTTTGGGAGAGAACAATCACGGAGGGGTAAATGCCCGAGAAAAGAGGAAAAGGAAGGTTAAAGAGAAGATGGGTGCAGGATGTGGAAGACGATCTCCAGATGGGTGTTTTGGAAGCGGGACACCTTGGTTTATGACCGAGAAGTTTTCCTGAATGTTGTTATGGGAGCGAGGTTCTGCAAAGGACATGCTACTGAATCAGTGAATTACATTTCTATTAACTACTATATTATGGTTCCCTTATTCTGTTGAAACGGTTATAATTAAATTAATATCCGTATATTGTTTCTCTTTATGATTTATTTCCTTTCTTTCTGTTTATCCTGCATTCAACTATCTCCGTAGTTTTTAAGTGGTCGCTTTACGTTCCGTTTAGGCTCGTTTTGAGAGTCTTATGTGGAAATTGAGAGTGGCTGTTTTGTAGATTACTGAGCGAACTAAAGAAAAGACAGCACAATTCAAGCGAAATGTCAAGCGAACGAGAAGAAGAGAAGAAGAAGAAGAAGAAGAAGAAGAAGAAGAAGAAGAAGAAGAAGAAGAAGAAGAAGAAGAAGAAGAAGAAGAAGAAGAAGAAGAAAAAGACAGAAAGAAAGAAAGAAAGAAAGAAACAGGGTGGGTTTCTCTGTTCGTCATAACATAAGATGTAATGGTTTAGATAAAACACATTCCAAGTCCACACAAACTGACCTCTGGTTATTATTTACGAAAGCCAGGCCATTCCAGATTAAAAGAATAATTGTCTAGGACTGAAGTAAGAAATTCAATTTAACATTTTAAATGACGCCTTGTAGACGAACGCCCTAATGGCAGAGAATTATGGTCGCTGAGGAAAATACAAAAGATACTACGGGCGGACAAAAAAAAAAAAAACCAACGAGCAAGTCCTGTCAAGAATCAATGATTGCCGTAAGGTGATATCAGAAACTGGACGTTGACAGTCAAGATTTTCGATTTTCTGGGGCATATAGAAAGAATGGAAGATAATAGGGAAACAAAACTCGCTTACACAAATAAATGACCGTAGACCCCGAGGTAGACCAAGAAGACGGTGGAGAGATAATATATATACAGACCTACAAGCACTTGGAATCCGCGACTGGCAAGAGAGGGTCAACCAGAGAGACGAATGGAGACGGCGTGTATCTGCAGCAAAGAACCTCAATGGCTCGGAAAGCTGAAGAAGAAGATTATGAGGATACCTAAACTACAAAACTTAGTGACAACTGGCAGCAATATTGATGGAAAAAGAGCGATTGGAATGCGGTGAGAGAGAGAGAGAGAGAGAGAGAGAGAGAGAGAGAGAGAGAGAGAGAGAGAGAGAGAGAGAGAGAGAGAGAGAGAGAGAGAGAGAGAGAGAGAGAGTGAGAGAGAGAGAGAGAGAAATATTTGGATGACTGGCCGCATGGTATGATAGAGACAATACCACAGCGTTGTTCCAAGACTACGGTGATCATGTGAGGCAACAAAAATTAACCACCCACGCTTATCGGCAAGGCACAGGATGATGAGATCAACGCATGTTAAGTTTCTAGGCATGGGATAATATAATTTACCGTACTGCTTTCCAGGTTTTAGAGTTTCCTCATTGTTGTGCCGACGCTGACAAGTACCCCCAGACAGGATGTAGACATTAATAAATGTGTGTGCGTACGTCTGTCTGCCCATGCTATCTCCCTCCTTCTCCGAGGAACGTCGCCACACTTGACAAAGTTAAATGTACAATCGCCTATCTTACACAGCTTGTAATTATCTCCTATTTTCAGACTCCCTCTCTTGAAGATACCACATACTGTTGCGATAATCGTTCTTGGCATACTCCATCCCTGCTACTCCATCTGCTTCGTGCGTGCCTTTCCTCTGCCCACTCATTCCCCTCGCTCTTTTCATATCATATTATGACAACACTCACAGATGTACCTTATGACACGAGGTGCGCTGGGAACGTTTGCTGTTTTGTTGGACACACCCCCGGGAAGGTATGCACAGGTAAATAGTGATTGTTTCTTTAGCCCCGATGCAGTGAGGCAACTATTTACTTGGTTAGTTATTGGCGTCATTTCTTCATTCTTTCTTCTCCTTGGGTAGAAAGGTAATCAATGTGGGGAATAACTACGTGTCTGTGGTATTGTGGCATTTTGGGGATGCAGTCTTCTTCTTCTTCCTCAGCCCATCGGACTCCTAGTTGAGTATAAGCCTTTGACAATACATACCATGCTCTTTGTAGGCTAATTAATGATTTGGTTGGATGTTGACTGATTAATTTTTCTGCGGTATGTAGATATCGTAACTTGTAATTCTCCTGCAGCTGTTTTCTTATATCATTCTTGACTTTCGATATACGTACAGCAGATTTCTTATGTGGAACGAAGTTTACAAGTGAAAGAAGCTACAAGAAACATGTGGAATGAAGATCACAAGTCAAAGAAGCTACAAGAAACACGTGGAACGAAGCTAACAATTCAAAGAAGCTACAAGAAACATGTGGAACGAAGATCACGAGTCAAAGAAGCTACAAGAAAAATATGGAACGAAGATCACAAGTCAAAGAAGCTACAAGAAGATCACAATTCAATAAAATTGTTGTGTGTCTGAAATATAACATTTCAAAAACGTATTATCAACAATCGTCATGTTTTTCATTTGCTCAAACCCTCACATTCTTTCTCTCACTATCAACAAGCGTAGTTCCGTCTCCGCAATGAGGCTCCATCATCGACTGATGGCCCAAAATTCTGCTGAATATTTTACATAATTATTTGGTTCACTTCGTGCAGAGAATATCAAAGTGCATGTTGTGTTGATTCGTGACAAACGAAAAACCCATTCTTTTTTGTGGCTGTTTGTGAAAGAGAAAAGATGGAGTGATCGGTCAAGAAGGACACAGCAATAAATCAACAGCTCACGAGATCAACAAAAAACAAAAGAATGGCCAGAGAGTGGTTGAGTAATTATCAATAAAGATCGTTTCAGGGGACGCGAAAATGAACTAGAAAAGTCGTCTTTTAAGTTTTCATGAAATAATTACAGAGACACACAAAGGGTGGTTTGTCAAAAACACACTTGCAAAAGTCGAAACTGAGATGCTGACCGCATAACTTTCATCTCATCAGCAGTGTAACAAAGAGAAAACTGCATATACGTTGAAATAGTCGGGAATTGTAAGTCGTGTAGAACGCGCTGTTATGATTTCACCCCTCTCTCTCTCTCTCTCTCTCTCTCTCTCTCTCTCTCTCTCTCTCTCTCTCTCTCTCTCTCTCTCTCTCTCTTCCTGTCTCTGTCTCTTTCTAAATCTCTCTCTCCCCTCTTTCTCCCTCTCTGTCAGTTCCGCTCACTTTCTCTCACTCTAACTTTCTCTCACTCTCATGCACATATACAGTCACTCTTTATCACTTTCATTCTCTCTCTACTTCGCTTACACTCTCCCACGCCGAATCTCACAACTCTTTAATCTCTATAATCCTCCCTCTCTTTCACCCTCTCTCTAATTATCTCTCTAACTCTCTCATCTCTCTTCTCTCATTCTATTTTTTTTACTCTTTCTCAATGCCTCCCTCTCTCTCTGCCTCTCATTCTGTCGCTCGCTCCTCTCTTTCACAGTTATCTCGCACAATCTCTCTCTTATTCTGTCTCTCGCTCTATCTCATTCTCTCTCTCTCTCTCTCTCTCTCTCTCTCTCTCTCTCTCTCTCTCTCATAATAACTATTCACCATCTCCCTCACTCTTGTCTTAAAATATTTATATAAATCTCTCTCTCTTTCTCTCTCTCTCTCTCTCTCTCTCCTCTCTCTCTCTGTCACTCTGCCTCTCTCTCTCTCTCTCTCTCTCTCTCTCTCTCTCTCTCTCTCTCTCTCTCTCTCTCTCTGATAAGCGCCACAATCAAGGTCAACTCATCGTGCTGTCAATGACGACCTCACAGCAGACCTCGGCACAATGACAAGGGAAAATTCTCGTATTCGAAAATTCATTCATGATTGGATTTACAGCACCTCGCTTCCCTTTATTCGATTCTAGACTATAAAATTAGAAGGTAAAAGAAGCGTCGGAAAAATAATCGAAACTGAAGACTTCATTCGATTAAAAGATTAAGTTTCTGCAATCCACAGAAGCATGGCGTTGTGTAAGCATAATACACCCAGCAAATAATTGCTTGTTCTCATTAGATCCCCTCATCCCACGCCCATTTCTTTAGTTTTCTGTGTTTTTTCCTTCTTTATTGTGATTCACTGCTTTCTTTGGGATGCATTCTCCTTCTTCTTTCACCCGTTGACCCCCACTGGGTCATAAGCCCTAAAGTGTCTCTAAGGCTTTCTTCTATCCTTAGATATCCCATGCAGCTTCGTTCACCTTCTCCACATATTATTCACTTCTGTTTCTATTTCTCTTCCCTTCTCCGTGTTTTTTAGGTCCTCTATTTCTTTTGCTCTGTGGATTTCAGAGAGAGAAGGAGAGACATGTCTAGTTACATTATTCTCAGGTTTTCTCAGTGTGTGTGTGTGTCTCTTATCCAGTGCCAGAGTTTTTTCTTCATCTCTTGGTTCACTGGTATATATTTGGTGATGTACTAATTTTCTTTAATTATGGTCATCCATGATTACGTTATGTCCTCGGGGGGGGGGGGGGAAGAAGGAGAAACACACACACACACACACACACACACACACACACACACACACACACACACAAGTCCCGTAGTCGGAAAATGCTGGAGGCATGTGAAATGCTGGGACCATCACAATATGTAAGCCTGGGTGCGCGGAGGAACTGGTGGTCAGTTGTTCCCTACTGTAACGAAAGCAGAGGTCCGGCACCGAACGCCCATTCCCCCCGCCGCTCATGCCATGACCACTCCCCCCGGTCTACCATATATTTTGCTGCAGGGCTTTCATCTTAGTTTCTACCGCTTCTGTCACTGTTTCTGTGATTGTGTGTGTGTGTGTGTGTACGCGCGTGTGTAAGTATGTGTGTACGTGTGTGCGCGCGCATGAGTGTGTGTATGCGATGGGTATTCCTCAAATCAGGGTCTCTTCTGTGGTTTCCGTTGTCAGCCAAGACCGTTGCTCTGGGCGAGGCCACTACAATGCACAAGCGGTAACCGGGGGGAGTGGTCACTGCAATGGGACGAGATGAGTCTAGATCACCATGTGACCATCAATATGTTAGCTGATTTACTGTTTACATTCTAAATCTCAAATATCGTCAATATGTCAATTAATGACGTCATGCTATGATACGGCCATTTTCTACGCTAAAGCTATACCCCGCTATATTTGGGACGGCATTTATTCCACGTCATCAATGTAAATGACGTCATAATTGGCTTTTTCTGTCTTCGATCACGTATTCCCACTACATAGTCCATTTGACTTGGGATATTATTTTAACCTCACCCCAAGCTATAAGAAAAATGCGATACCCAGGCAGTACGATAATACGGGGAAGGGAAAACTATTCACGTCCGCCCCAGTGCACAGACAACATAGACCCAGTAAGACAGAAGATACAGATGTCTAAAATCCAACCTCATCCATGCTGATTATCTTATAGTATATCTAATTTCTGCGCAAGACCGAGGGTGGGTGAAAAATAAGTGTTAGCGTTTGAATAAAATGAAAATAATAGCGTTTAGAATAGCGTTTATCAATGAATGTAAGAAAGAGAGTGCTAAAATGCTATATAGAACCAGTTTTGCTGTATGGCAGCGATTCTTGGAATGTAAATGAACAAATTAGGAAGAACTTAGAAGCAACAGAGATGTGGTTTTTAAGACGAATGTTGCGAATTCCTTGGACTGCCAGAGTAACTAACAACGATTGCCTGAAAGAGGCTAATGAAACTAGAACACTATATACAACAACAAGAAAGAGACAAACATCTTTCTTTGGTCATGTGATGAGAAGAGAGGCGTTAGAGAACATCGTGACAACTGGAAAAATCGAGGGGAAGAGAGGCAGAGGCAGACCAAGAGAAATGATGCTGGATGGACTGAGACGGTGGCATGGAGGAATATCATCAGCAGAGTTGATCCAGAACACCAGGGACCGAGATCTGTTGAGAGCCATGAACGCCTACGCCAGCCGGCACGGCTCTTGATGATGATGATGATGATGAGAATGAGGAGTAGATTGAATTATGTTCCTATATTGGGAACACTCACTCCGCCGAATGTTGGGCGGCGCTTACCAAACCCGACACCCCACATTGTGCCAACGGCTTCGGGCGGAAGAGCGCAATTGGGAGGGTACTAGCCTTATCCTGGTGCGAGGAAATGCAACCCAAAGACAAAATAAGTCATGGCAGGGCAGACCAGGCCCTAAGCCTTGGTTGGCAGCTGGTCTAGGATCGAAGCTCCGACAGGCGGACAGTTAGAGCATTGCTTTGCTGATCTGGCAGCTTCTGCAGCTTGTCTTGTTCCTGATTATAGGTGTCAACTTTTCTCTGGAGTGAACTAGGCAGGCCGAGAGAGGGATCATGCTGCATGGGAAACACATGATTTCTTTATTTTAGCCCAGGCTTTGTGCGATGGAGAGGCAATAACTCCATCCCTGGTCTTAACCGGTCTCGGAATTAAAGCGAGAGGCAACTGTTACGGGTTATAAGTCCTTGTCAGTTGGCGTAGACTATTTAGAGCTTTACTCAAGTGAGACCAAGCTAGCGGATGATGCCCTCAACGCCATAGAGGCCCTGCCAACTCTTGACCACCTGGACACACTTCCCACTATAACAGAAGTAAAGTGTGCTATAAATGAGCTTGCATCTGGCAAGGCTCCAGGTAAGGATGGAATTCCAATAGAGGTAATCAGGAGTGGGCAAGACACACTCGCTCTACAGATCCACCAGCTAATAGAGCTATACTGGCGAGAAGGACAAGTCCCACAGGATTTCAAAGATTCAAACATCATAACACTGTACAAGAACAAGGGAGATCGGAGCGACTGTAACAACTATAGGGGTATCTCACTTCTGTGTATTGTTGGGAAAGTATTTGCCAGAATTGTCCTCCACAGACTTCAAGTCCTGGGAGATCAAGTCTACCCCGAATCACAGTGCGGCTTCCGTCAGAACCGGTCTACCATTGATATGATATTCTCATTGCGACAGATGCAAGAAAAATGCGGGAACAAAATCAGCCACTGTTTATTGCCTTCATTGACCTCACAAAGGCATGAGATTTGGTCAGTCCTGAGGGTCTGTTCAAAGCACTAAAGAAGATTGGCTGCCCACCAACTCTTCTGTCCATTGTGGAATCGTTCCACACAGGCATGAAGGGTATAATCAAGTTTGATGGCTCGACTTCAGAAGAGTTTGAAATCAAGAGTGGAGTTAAGCAAGGTTGTGTACTAGCCCCCACCCTCTTTGGGATATACTTTTCACTTCTACTGAAATATGCCTTTCGTGATCAGGATGACGGTATATACATTCACTCACGCTCAGATGGTGGCCTCTATAATGCTCAGAGATTGAAGGCCAAGACCAAAATTAGCAGGGTACTAATCAGAGAGTTGCTTTTTGCGGATGATGCTGCGATTACGACCCACTCTGAGAAAGAATTACAACATCTACTATCTGCATTCTCCAATGCTTGTTCTGAATTTGGTTTAACAATTAACAAAAAGAAGACACAGATTATGTCACAAGGTGCACATGGTGTACCATCAATTTTTATTGATGACGCCGAACTGGAGATAGTAGACCATTTTACATATCTAGGATCAGAGGTAAATAGCAAATTATCCCTCGATCAGGAAATCAACATCAGGATTGGCAAGGCAGCAACAACAATGAACATGTTAGCAAAAAGAGTCTGGGAGAACAGGAAGCTTACTGCCAAAACAAAAGTCCTCGTCTACCAAGCCTGTGTCCTTAGTACTCTTCTTTATGGCAGTGAACCCTGGACAACTTGCTCACGCCAAGAGAAACGTTTAAACAGCTTTCATATGCGGTGTCTGCGAAGAATACTTGGTATTAAGTGGCAAGACAAAATCACAAATACTGAAGTATTGGAAAGATCAGGTTGTGTGACGGTGTATTCCATGCTCAGTCTTCGTAGACTTAGATGGATAGGACACGTTAGGAGGATGGATGATGGTAGAATACCAAAGGACATCTTTTTTGGTGAATTACAGACGGGTAGGAGATCTCAGGGTCGGCCTCTACTACGATACAAAGATGTGTGTAAGCGGGACATGATTGATACAGGCATTGATAATGCACATTGGGAGCACGTCGCCGCTGAACGTGTTGCATGGAGGGCAACTATCAGAAATGGAATAAAGACAAAGGAGAAAATGATTGCAGATAAAGCACACACAGAGCGTGAGAGACGTAAGATGGTGCAAAATGGTGGAAGTGACCATGTTTTCACATGCACCTACTGTGGGCAAACATTTGCAGCAAGAATTGGCCTTACCAGAAACACTCGCCACCGCCATGGATCGTAGTTATTAAGCCTTTTTGAAGCACAATGTACCAAACTATCGTCTGTCAAGACGGAAAGATGCCAATGAATGATTGGGAAAACTCAGGATTTCTCCCAGTTATATTTTTCATGCGGGATGTGAAATGGGAGACAATGGTTTTAAAACCTGTGGTCATTATATATTACGTATAACCATTGAAGATTATGTTGATATGCATTGTGTGACTGTACTTATGTGTAAATATAGATATATAAATATTGCAAGTGTAAAGAATATGTGTAATGATTTCACCCATGTGGGAAAATTTGGAACTCAAGGGCCTGGCTGGAGGGGTAGAAAAGATGTAAAACATGATTGTCGCCGGCCGGCAATACTACCAGGAAGGAAAGAATTCACAGACAACTGACACGTTCTAAAACAAGACTTCCTGAATGCTCAGTCACTTTGCGTGATTGCCTTAGTCTTACGTACTACCTCCATTATTCCTTGGGTTACGCTGCACGACTCATTGGCGGCCATTGATTGTTATGTCCAATGCTCGATGTGTGAATAGGCTGTCTTCTTGTTGGCCTTTTCTTAGCGATCTAGGGAAACATCCTGGCTGCCCAGGACTTCCCCGCCATGGTGCTAAGGAATTAAGCACCAGTAATTATTACTTATGAGTCACTCCAAGTTTTACAACCATGTACATTTTTGTAATGTCTTTTTTACACAAAAATCTGTATACTTGTTTTAATCCTATGGAGAATTGTCTTCAGATTATCCACTTTTGGAACCATTTTCTCATTGGTAACATTGCTATACCGGTACCCTCTTGTCATACAATGTATAGCCAATCTATAGAGATCTATGGAATCTTTGTTTTGCTGCAGAACAGCAGATAGGAACTATGTCTTGTCCCTATTCTGCCATTCTGACACACACCACAGACACACACAACACCAGCCCTCAGACACGTGACGATTACCAAGATAATGAGAGCTATGCGACTGTTTGTTGTCCTTCAAGGAGCCTCGCTGCTGCTGTTGCTATTGCTGACACCGGGAAGACGGTTATCAAAAGCTGATTTAACGCAAGTGGAAACGGAGCATAGATTCCGGTGGAGCATCAAGTACCTGGGTGGACCTTGACTCCCACGCTACCACAGTAGAATCGAGTCCTTATGCAGCTCTAGACCAGGAAATGCAGCGGAATATGCCAGGCAATAAATCCTGTAACCTATTGTTTATCGCTTCTGTGTTTACATTCACTAAGGGAATACATTCTTTTGAAATTACCAATCGTTTTTATTTGTAATCTGATCTCACACTTTTATTGTAATTTTCTTAAAAGTTACAGGCCAGGAATAGTGTCCCCTTGTCACAGACGAATGGATATTACGTCCCCCAGATACTCGCTTCCATCATTTAAGAGGTCCAATATTACAGAGCCGAAATAATCGCATCAATTTTCCCCGTCTTTATACCGCTTTCAGTTACATCTCTTGATTTTTGCCCGCCATTCTTATTAAGAAGGGAAGCAAAAACAGGAACGGGAAATACTGTTCATTTTGCAAGTTAACCCGGATATAAACAGTTGTAAGAATCTTATTACGCCGCCATGCTGCTTTTAACACCACAGTAAAAGATTAGACAGCCACGTGACTTAATCTGCCAATCACGTCTCGAGATTTCCTGGCGCAGCCTCTTCTGAGAGATCACGTGATTTATTACGTTGATGGAAGTCACAGTGATATCTTTTCTCTAGCTCATGGAGTGGTAAGTGATGAAAAATGAAGAATGATGAAGAGAACGTTCAGAGAAAAATGAAGAGCTGGACATGATAGAATACGTTGTTTTTATTAACACGAAGAAATGACCCTACATGTACAAGATGTCTTTTCTGGACTGAAGACTACAAGCTGCGTCCTGAAATTATTTTATAATAAAACATGGTAATAGTCTGATTCTTGTAGGTGTTCCTCACACAGGGCTTCAAATATGATATTATGTTTCAATGAAAATGTTTTGACATGGAAGTAATATACCAATGAACAACTGTGTAAGTATTCATCATCATCATCATCTCATCTGGTTCCTCTTTCTTACTACTTACTGTGTAAGTATTCATCATCATCATCATCTCATCTGGTTCCTCTGTCTTACTACTTACTGTGTAAGTTTTCATCATCATCATCTCATCTGGTTCCTCTTTCTTACTACTTACTGTGCAACTATTCATCATCATCATCTCATCTGGTTCCTCTTTCTTACTACTTACTGTGTAAGTATTCATCATCATCATCATCTCATCTGGTTCCTCTGTCTTACTACTTACTGTGTAAGTTTTCATCATCATCATCTCATCTGGTTCCTCTTCTTACTACTTACTGTGCAACTATTCATCATCATCATCTCATCTGGTTCCTCTTTCTTACTACTTACTGTGTAAGTATTCATAATCATCATCTAATCTGGTTAATTAAAAGTTAGTTGCATATCCTTTACAGGACGTTTCAGTCAACTCCAGCATTGCTTTGCTGTTGTGATCTCTTGGCAAGTTTACGTTCAGTAGTTTGCCATTACTTTCTGAACGACCGGCAACGATACCATTTCGTTAAAAAAAGAAGAAAACAACACCAGGCGGCCTGCTGCAGCTGTGTTTCGAACGCGGGTATCCGCGTACGTAAACCCTTAGTCACGGAGCCGGCCACTTCTATGTATCTTTGGGAAAATATTTGTCAGAATTGTTCTGCCCCGACTTCAAGTCCTGGGAGATCAAGTCTAACCCGAATCACAGTGTGGCTTTCGTCGGAACCGGTCTACCATTGATATGATATGCTCATAATAATAATAATAATAATAATAATAATAATAATAATAATAATAATAATAAATGTATGTCTGTTGCAGGACGTTATGATGAACTCCATGTGGATGGTCCAGGCAACTGTACGTTCACTAGTGTGCTATTGCTGTTTAAACGGGAAGTCAACAGTGAAGTCCAACTGCTAATGAGTAGTTTATCAGAGTGGATGCCTCATATAAACAGTTGTATCGGAGTGGATGCCTCATATAAACAGTTGTATCGGAGTGGATGCCTCATATAAACAGTTGTATCGGAGTGGATGCCTCATATAAACAGTTGTAAACACCTTAATGCGACTGGCGCACAATGGTGTCAATCTTTATCAGGTAAAAATGAAAGTCCCATATAAAAGTCCCACTTGTTATGGCGCGTTGGGCCTATCACATTATTGTAGGCCCCGGCGCACGGTGGGTTAGGTGCTCAGTATGTCCCTCCTGTCGAGAACGACGAGAGCAGACATCGAACACTTAACCGACCGCATTCATGTTATTGTCAGCGTAACCAACTAACCGCTACACCAGACTCCAGCTTTTCTCATTTAACGCCAATAAATTTATACGAAAAAAAAAAATAAGAAACGTACTCCCCCACCCCCCCACCCCCGCGCCCCCTCCCCCTAAACAAACATATTGAAAACATACAGAAGAAATTTTCTAAATATAGAATGAGAAAAAAAGAATCAGACACAAAACACAACACACACACACACACACACACACACACACACACACACACACACACACACACACACACACACACGCACGCACGCACGCACGCAAAGACGCAGTCACACACACACACAGACATACAATACACAGATTGAGAGAGAGAGAGAGAAAGAGAGAGAGAGAGAGAGAGAGAGAGAGAGAGAGAGAGAGAGAGAGAGAGAGAGAGAGAGAGAGAGGACAACTTTCTAAAGAACGCGAAAAGAACTGAGAATACATCGAGGCCCGGGTATGAAGACACGGGTATGAAGGACGGATTACGCAGCGCTGATAATTATAGTTATCGAGACGGAAGGATTCGAACAGGAAAGAAAGCCAGCTTCCGGTCGTTGAATGACATATACAGGAAATCTGAGCTCCTGGTGACAGCACAAGTAGAAATCTTCTATCCGGGTCACGTCAAAATTCTGCCTGGTCCCAGCTTTGAAGTCCAGCCGACAAACAGCGGCATGAGATAACGGGCTGTGAGTTTTCTCTCTTGGATAAAATCTCCGATAATTAGAATTGTTAGAACCGGTGTATTTTGCGTGGCAGTCGAAAGTGATTTGGCATGTGATTCATTTGTTCTAATGTTAATGTAGATAATTGGGAAAATGTGTGTTTGGCATGCGATTCATTTGTTCTGATGTCAATGTAGATAATGGGGGAATGTGATTCATTTGTTCTGATGTCAATGTAGATAATGGGGGAATGTTTGTTTGAGATGTGATTCATTTGTTCTGATGTCAATGTAGATAATGGGGGAATGTTGTTTGAGATGTGATTCATTTGTTCTGATGTCAATGTAGATAATGGGGGAATGTTTGTTTGGAGATGTGATTCATTTGTTCTGATGTCAATGTAGATAATGGGGGAATGTTGTTTGAGATGTGATTCATTTGTTCTGATGTCAATGTAGATAATGGGGGAATGTGTTTCATTTGTTCTGATGTCAATGTAGATAATGGGGGAATGTTTGTTTGAGATGTGATTCATTTGTTCTGATGTCAATGTAGATAATGGGGGAATGTTTGTTTGAGATGTGATTCATTTGTTCTGATGTCAATGTAGATAATGGGGGAATGTTTGTTTGAGATGTGATTCATTTGTTCTGATGTCAATGTAGATAATGGGGGAATGTGTTTCATTTGTTCTGATGTCAATGTAGATAATGGGGGAATGTTTGTTTGAGATGTGATTCATTTGTTCTGATGTCAATGTAGATAATGGGGGAATGTTTGTTTGAGATGTGATTCATTTGTTCTGATGTCAATGTAGATAATGGGGGAATGTTTGTTTGAGATGTGATTCATTTGTTCTGATGTCAATGTAGATAATGGGGGAATGTGTGTTTGGGATGTGATTAATTTGTTGCGATGACAATGGTAGATAATAGGGGAATGTGTATTTAGGATGTGATTGATTTGTTGCGATGACAGTGGTAGATAATAGAGGAATGTGTGTTTGGGATGTGATTAATTTGTTGCGATGACAATGGTAGATAATAAAGGAATGTGTGTTTGGGATGCGATTCATTTGTTCTGATGTCAGTGTAGATAATTCTATTACCATTCACCTGCCCGTCTTTCTTTCTCTATCTATTTAGCTGTCTGTCCCGTTATAAATCCATCCACCAATGGATTCAATCACCCGCCCGCCAGCCATTCAAAGCAACACAACTGTAACGACCCGAATCATTCAAGTGCGTCTGTGTCTGTTTTTGACGAAATCCATCTCCCAGCTGCATCACCACCAATTACTAACAATATCCCAGGCTGAAAAATGAGTTAGATTTCCGAAAGTAACCGTTAAATAATCCTTCACGGGATATATACCCCTGATGTAAATTGCTCATGATTTTCAATACACAAGATGATTGGATCATTCACCATTTGCCACGGGATTTCCCCACCAGTATGGCTTATGGGTCAGTCCAGGCTCCGAACATGGGCTCCCCTGATTTCTCTGGGGAAGTGAAAACTGCCACCGTGATACTGACCACTATGTCCCTAGAGTTTCGTTCGGTCACTGAAAATATAGGCTGAGTACCACATTCCTATTATGCCTTAATGGTATATACTTAATCCACGTAAGTCTTGGCCGAATAAAATAAACACGGGTTGTGGTAAACGTGGTTGCATGAGGATTTGCAGAAATCCCAGAGGAAGTAGGCACGCAAGAAGAGGTATATTCGCCCGTGTGGTACCAGTGTCCCAGAGGGGAAGCAAAGGATATTAACAGTGTAACCTTCCGTGCAGGTCAAGCAAAATGTCCCGAAGCAGAGAACTGCTCTAGATCTGTGGAGTGTTAGGACCATCATATTGTACAGGCCCGAATGCAAAGAGGACCAGGTGGTCAGTCTTTTATATCACTTAGCGGACGTCGAGCGCAGGCGTCGAACTCTTGTCCGATTGCGCTCATGACATCATCACATAATGATTACGCCAATGCGCACACTGTAGGCCGTAACAGGCGACTGAGTAGGGTTGGTATGATACTGGCTACGTGATAGCGTAAAACATTCAGCCAACCTCCAACAACCATGAACTGGTCTACGAAAGGCTGGGAATTAGTGATTGCGGGCCTGTATTCCACTAGGAGTCTTAAAGGTCTCCTCCTCTTCTTCTTCTTCCTCCTCTTCCTTCTTCTTACATCTCCTCCTCCACAGCAACCTTCTCTTCTTATTCTTCCTTCCCCTCCTCCCCTCCTCCTCCATAGAGACGACCTTCTCTTCTTCCTCCTCCTCCTTCTCCTCCTCCTTCTCCTCCACCACCACCTTCTCTTCTTCTTATTCTTCTTTCTGTTTCTTTAGCTCAAAGAAGTGGAGCAGCATTCTTTATTTATCTGACGGCGGTGTACACCTATTTTTTTATGCTATGATAGATTTACTCTAGGTAGCCTTAGGGAAGTTATTCATTAAGATAGTCCGATACGAGCTGGTGTCCCTGGTGCAGTAGTATTTGAAACTCCAGCTGGCCCCCGCTAACTTCCCAGGCCGAACGATGTGTATCTGCCTGCTGTAGATAGGACATTTGAGAAATATTTATTATAAAACAGCGGTTCTGTCAGAACGCAGCCTTTTGTTTATGGTCGCGAAGACGGGACTGCAATCGGGATATCCGTAATATAGGTAGATTTAAAAAAAAAAAAAGGAACAATCATGGGTAAAGGTAGCAGAGGTGATGTGGTGGGAACAGACTTACAGACATTAGTTTGGAAAAAGGTTGGAATATTGAAAGATAGAACTTCTCTTCTTTTTCCTGGTTTTTTCCTCCTCCTCTTCCTCCACCTACGCATCCTCCCCCACCTTCATCTCATCCTCCTCCTAGTCCATCTTCTCCTCCGCCTCATCCTCCTCCTCCACCTCCTCCTCCGCACCTCTTAATGCTATTGCTGCTTCTTCTTGCTTCTTATACCTTCTTCTTTCTATTTCTTCCTTCTTCTTTTTATTTCTTTCTTCTTCTTTCTATTTCTTCCTTCTTTTTTCTATTCCTTCCTTCCTTCCTTCTCCTTCCTTCCTTCCTTCCTTCCTTCCTTCCTTCCTTCCTTCCTTCCTTCCTTCCCTCCCTCCTTAACTCTCTTTCTTTCTTTCTTCTTCTTCTTCTTCTTCTTATTCTTCTTCTTCTTCTTCTTCTTCTTCTTCTTCTTCTTCTTCTTTCTTATTCATTACTTCGTGTTGTGTTATATAGTTTCCATATCCCCAGATTTACAGAAGTACCACTAATTCTATTCATGTGCAACTAATACTCTTCTACTAAACTATAAGCACAGACAATGTGGAGATATCCTAGACATTTCATCGGCCACTTCTAGGGAATAAAAGTGTATCTTAGAAAACCCTGGACTTCAAGTAGCGAAAACAATCGACACGCAGCTATTATTCTCTCAGACCAAAGAGATAGCTGCTCTAATACAAACTGGAATCAGTTATAATGTAATGATTGGATGAATCAGATCACGAGGTAAAAGGAAGAGATCTTGGCGTCCACTTGAGCAGTCTCAAACAAAATGATACTCTAACTTTTCAACATTTAAAGTTGATTGCTTTCAAAGTTCCCCTTAAAGATGATACATTTTAGATGAAGGAGCATTCCAAACATTACTGAGGCATTGTAAGAGCTTTTCTAATTGGTTTTTTGACTGGTTACATTTCTAAGGGGCTAGGAAATCGTTGTTTACTGGCAGGAAGAACAATGTGGTTTATGATCTGATGAAAGGAAACTGCTGCTTTTATTTGTCAAAATTACTGGCTATGAGAAGAATACTGTTTTTGAAATGTTTCCAATGGAAACTGCTACACGTGCAAGAGCATAAGTCTCAGCATATTTTCTTTTCAAAATTGCCAACTTGAATGTAATTACTTTGTGAATCAAATACTTGTAACTACATTGTTGATCTAATGCTTGCAACTACTTTATGGATCAAATACTTGCTGCATTGTTTTCTCCCATTATACGAAACCATGACATTTGAGGAGTATTGAAGAAGAAATTTCAACATGAAATGACACAAAGTGTAAAGAACGTTTAAGCAAACTATAATTGCACGGTTCTGTTTGATGCATGACGAAACATGAAGTGGTAAACGTTGGACAACAATTTACAAAATGACATGAAATGTTAGTCTCGTGAACTTCAGCTTTACGTAACTGTTGTCAATTATTCTTTACATGTTTCAGTCGCTGCTTATTTCCTGATGTTTTTGTTGTTGTTGTAAGTTTTCTAGAAGTGGATCCATGGTCGATAGGGTTAAGCTTGGATGTGTTGCTCAGCGCACACACACACACACACTCACACGCGCGCACGCACGCACAAACACACACACACACACGCAGATACGCACATACATATACACAGACACATACACACATACGTACACACATATACGCATACACACATACATACACACAGACACATACATACACACAAACACAGACACACACATACACGCATACACACAAACACACATACACTCACTCATACACATATACACAGACACATACACACATACACAGATACACACATATATACACACATACACACACGTACACACACATACATGCACACACCCACACACCCATACACACAATATGAGAAGAGGCCAAGATGGCCGAATGGATAAGAGCGCTGGGTCTGAAACTTCCGGTTCGCTGAACATAGGGGTATCAGGATCATTCCTTACACCGGTCACTGGGACTTCAACATTGACCTCTCGTTCAAAAAGCACTGGCAAACTACTGAGCGTAAAACTTACCTAGGAAATAAACCTGGGAGTGGAATTGATCGCATCGTCCTGCGAAGAACATGCAGCATTTTTGTAACAATAATATGAGAATGTACATTATCGCACGGGGGATTCTGCCATGGGTATAAGGTGGGTGAACGATGCTCTTCCTCACAGCAATTTATTCCCAAGGAATTTCCCACAAAGTTGATAAATTGTACAAGGAGGCGAGAGGAAAAGCCGCAGTTACTGCTCGAGGCCGACCCTGGAGAACTATACTGGGAAACAGGTACACTGCGATGACTGAGCTGGTTCCTTCTACCGTGACCCCCGAAGGATAGAAGGGCGTAGTGAATAGAGCTCCGGCTTGTCGATACATCTCCTGTACAATCCTCGAGATATTTCCTAACTGATTCAGTGCCAAACAAATAGTAGATTTAGCTCAAACAAAAATGGATGGCGGAAGATGGGAAGTAGGAGTATGTCACAGTTCTGTCTTTAAAGTTGTTAATATGGCGGCAGACATGTATTATATATCAAAGTAAACGTGGTTACATAAGAAAACTACGGTGTATAAGTCCGTGGCAGTTAGGGAAGTCGCTTAAGAGGATTAATCATCCCTTGGCATTTAATCAGTCAACACCATTCTCGGTTCTGCCATGTGTCAGTACTGTAACATTTGAAACAGATTCTCGAAGGACAGAGAGGTGTAGTAAATATAGTTCCAAGAGTTTCGGCGTCTCGATAATTCTCCTATACAACCCTCAGTTTAGGAGATATTTGGGCATTGAGACGTAGTAAATACAGTTCCAAGAGTTTCGACATGCCGATAATTCTCATGTTCAGCCTTCAATTTAGGAGATATGTGGACAGAGAGGTATAGTAAATAGAGCGCTGGCCTGTCAATACATCTCCTGATCAACCCTCAGTTTAGGTGATATTGTTAACGCCATCCTCAGCTCTGAGGGTGTGTCAGTACTGGGACATTTGAATCAGATTTCCCTGGGGTGAGAAAAGGCCACGAGGAATGGAGTGGGTCGTGGCACTTCGCGTCGCTGTTTCTGTGTGTTGCCCAGGGATTCCCTACACATTATGTATTTGTACAGTTATTTGCACTTCTGGCTCCTACAACAGACATCGGACTGGAGTCTGTTGACAATGAAATACCTAAACTCGCGGAGGACACATAACCCACACAGGTCTGATCCTAGCCAGTCCGTTTTGAGCTGAATCATGACCTAGTTACATCCAGATATACATCTCGGCACATGTGAAGTGTCGATGTCGGCCTTTCACTACCACTGGTTCCTGAGTTGGGAGATGGGGAGGGGACTTGTGCAACACAGTGCCCAAGGAGATGGAGTTTGATACTGGGAGTGAGGAAAGTCTCCATGCTAATTGTAGTCCAATAGATAGTCGTTGTCAATGCTAAGAGAACTTGATCGACAATGCTAGTTAGTTAGTTAGTCGACAGATCATCCTCGTTGCACATCGGACCATTCAGTCCATAAGTGCTCGGATCCCCTCCTCAGCAAATCCCGCAGCGTGTAGCGGCTAACGACGCCAGTTCTGTGTTGGTTTATCAATCTTCTTTGGCTTCCTGCGTAGTGTTCTTGTTTGGCCACCCCTCTTTTAATTTGCTGCTCTCGCAGTCTGGCCATTGTTGTAGATTCACAGTCATCACTTGGTTCTTGCAAAAGTCTCACTTCTCGTAGAGCATTCAGAATGTCAGCCTGGTCCATGGCGCGTCCGCCCTCCACAGTAGCCTCACCTGCGAGCTTGTCAGCCCGCTCATTTCCTTGTACTCCCGCATGACCTGGCACGAAGATGAAACTAATCTTTGCCAGCCGAGACCGCTCCAGAGGCAGCAACCATTCTCTTCGGATCGACCCCTCCTCTATCCTCTTGATCATGTTCATTGAGTCGCTAAGGAAACAAGCCCTAGTGAATGTCTGTGTCTCGAGCCATGTTATTGCTTTACTTACTGCCATGACTTCCATGGTCAGGCTACTTGTGGTTTCAGTGAAAGCACCAGAGTCCTCCTTCACAATTCTCCCTCCGGCCCGAGCTGTAAAGGCCCATGAGCTTCTCACATGTCGGACGACCGACACATCTGTGTAGATGACCGCGTCACTGTCTAGCGAATTCTCGAAAATCAACGCTTGTACTTCAGCCTCCACAGCAGCCGGATTTTCTTGTCTGCATTTTCTATCTAGTTGGATGCAAACTGAAAAGGATGTGCAGAAGTCTGTTGGCACTTGCACCCAATCCTCGCCAGGTTCTAAGTCCTCAAGTGAACACACCTGTTGAAGAATGTCTTCGGCTTGACCCATCCACGACCGTCCTCTTTTTAACCTGCTGCCCTTCACCTTCCTAATTTCACTATGCAGTGGATGCTGTGTGTTTGCGTTAATTCTGAGGTAGGCGCGTGCCCTGCAAACTTGCATTCTCTCTTCAATGGTTGGAAAATCAAGAAGGTAGCGCATCGCCCTGCATGCTGTATCTCTTGTACATCCAAGAATAATGCGCATAGCTTCATTCTGTATCCTTTCCATCCTTTCTATCTGCTTATGGCTGAGAGTCAGGATTGCCATTGCATACTCCAAAACAGACATGACCAGCCCCTCGTACAGAAGACATAGATGGCGCTGCTCACAGTTTGCTGCCGCCATCACCCGCATCGCTGCCAAGCCCCGCTTGGCCTTTGTTATCACCTGGTCTATGTGCACATTATAAGCAAGGCTTCGATCAAACCGTATCCCCAGGTAATTCATTGCCTGCGTTCTTTCCACCGTCTCTGAACACAGCATTACAGTTGGTGTTGGATTGTTGACAATATGATTATTCAACGAGAACCAAGTCACTGTTGCCTTTGTTGGGTTGACCATTGCCCCAGCTTCATCACACCAAGTACTTATGCGATTGAGTTCGGTTTGTAGTTCCACAGCAACCTCCTCTCTATCCTTACCCTGACGATACACTAAAACATCATCGGCATATGACAATGTCCTGCCAGGTCCAGTGATCTGCTCACTGGTGATTCTCACTGTGTAGGCGTTGAACAGTACCGGAGATAATGGTGATCCCTGTGGTAGGCCAGGATATATTGTTGTTGGTTCCGAAGTCCAACTGCCACATCTAAAAACTACTTTCCGTTGGAAGAGGGCTGCAGCGATCCAACTAAGGAGGAATGGACTTACGTTTAGTTCAAGAAGCTGAAACATTAAAAAATCCAGTGGTACTCTGTTGTATGCGTCCTCAAGATCAATCGCTGCAGCAACAGTTTCAGTGCCTGAGTGGAAACCTTCATAGACATCATGGGCAAAGACTGCTGCATTGGTCCAGGTTTCTCTTTTTGGACGGTACCCACCCAGGGTAGGTGGGAAAACACCTTGCCTCTCTAGTTGGCTTGATATTTTCCTGGCAATTACCTTCTCCAGCAGCTTGCCTACTGTATTCTGCATGGTTATAATTCGATATCCCTGAAGTTTTTTTGTGGTCTTTGTCAGGCTTCGGCAAGGGAATCAGATAGCTATGTAACCATTCCTCCTTGATGCTAGCACTCCCTATACTGTTGTTGTACATGTCTGCTAGTTTCTCTAGCTCATTGTCGGTACACCTATTTATGTCGTCGTATCTTATGCCATCAGGACCTGGAGCACTGTTTTTTGATCGTCGAAGCACAGCCTTGATTTCTTTCACTGTCACTGTGTCTTCATCCGAAGTGTTCTGGGCCTTGCATCTGTCTGAGGTGACCTCCTTGGCCAGATTCCGGCCTCCCATGTCTGTCTGGTTGCTCTGCTCAAGGTAGCGTTCAAAGAGGGCTTTGCCCTTGTCCTCATCAGTCCTCTGCCAGATGAGGTCAGCACCTTGGAAGTCAGAAATGCTCTTATTCTTGACTACCCCACTCATGCTTTTATGTAGTCGCCAGAACAATTTCAGTGACTTGTCTGTGCTTACTCTTTGACACACCTCTGCCCATTTTTCGCTTTTAACCACCTTGACCAGTTTTTTGAAATAGCTTACTTTTGTGTGCATCTCTCTTTCTAAGTGCAAGCAGGGACTAGGATGACCAGCTCTGTTCTTCTTGGCATTTTGCCATCTCCTTACAGCACTACGCTTATCCACCCAAGCCTTCTCCACCTCGAAACTCCACCACTCCCAGCTTTTTCTCCTGCCCTGAAACGTTCTGCGCTTGTCACGTCTTATTTTGCTCACCACATCTTGCCCTGTACTGTCATACTGGAACGTCTTTACCGTTAGCTTGTGCTGCCTGGTTCTGCCTTTCTCCACCAATATGCTGCAAGGGTGGTGGTCGCTGCCATGGTGTCCTAGGACACCCCATCTACACACTGTAGTGAGTACTACACACTGTAGATCGACAATGCTTAAAGGTAAAAGTACAATCTTTCAGAGGGTTCACAACCAACCAACCCAGCAGTTGGCCAGCCAGCCACCCACCCACCCAGCCAACCAACTAACCAACCAACCAACCAACCAACCAACCAACCAACCAACCAATCAACCAACTAATCAACTAATCAACCAATCAACTAACCAAATCAATCAAACAACTTAGCAGCAAATTAACCAAACAACAAATCAACCAACCAGACAATCAAGAATTAACCAAACGACAAACCAATCGCTCAACCAACCAACCAGCAAACCGATCGATCGGCCAACAAACCAACCAACCAATTAAAAAAAAACACTGACTAACGGACCAATAGACCCATCGACCAACCGACCGACAGACCGACCGACGTATCGACCGACCAAACAACCAACCAACCACCCAACAACTCCCATGACAACGCTGCATGTCCAATAGTTAGACATCCTATTATGTTTGCCTTGCGTTGGCTGCACTTTGGTCGTCTTGTTGATTAATTTAACAACCTGGATACACCAAGATGATTGTGAAAAGCCTACGTAAGAAGACACAATAGAGCGGTTGAAACCTATCTGACCATGCATATCCTTTCGCGCTTTAACCTCAAGCATGCAGTCTGTGATAACATTAAGATAACAGCGTAACGTCTTTCTGCTCCTGCTTCTCTTTCCCTCTCTGACCGCCTCCTCCTCCTCGACAGCTTAATAATGAATGTACTGGCTATGGATGTTTCTAATGGCACCAGACTTCATATTTCATCATACATGGGAAATAATAAATGGTTATGGTTGAAATATGCCAATATTGCGCACGGAAAACTTGCGGTGTCTTGCAATAAAAATGAAGAACCATGTAAACAAGAGGGCACCAATCTTATATATAAATTAGGATCTCCGTCTGTCTGTCTGTCTGTCTGTCTGTCTGTCTGTCTGTCTGTATGTATGTATGTCCTTTATTTGTTCGCGAACGGCCCATCCGATTGAGATGAAATTTTCTACACGCCTTCCTTTCATTCCAGCGCTGCCAATTGTGATATTTTGTTAGTGTGAAATCGCCTGCTTACTCAGTATTATTTCATTTTTCATTTTTCATTATAATTTCATATATCTCAGGGGACCTAACTCTGTAAAAGTTATTTCAAGGGGCATAACTTTTCTGTATAACTTATAGTCATATTGTGGCATCGTTTTCAAAGATTTATAAACTCTTTGTCCATAGTTATGTACCGGCATATGAGTTATAATAAATAATGATACAATATGTAAGGCATTTTCAAAGATTTCATAAAAATAATGCACAATGCATAACATTGTAACTCATCTTTTTTTGCTTAAGAAGTTACTGTAGTCATGCAGGTGATTAGAAAGAGTTTTCATTAAAAATAATGGATGGTGTGTGGAAGGACATTCTTTTAAGTTACTTTTTTTGTTGTATGAATTTAATGAGAACTTATATGACTACTTATATGAATTAAATGAGATGCTCCCCACCAGGGACTGGGCGAAGCCGGACAGGGTCAGGCAGACAGATAGACAGACAGACAGACAGATAGACAGTCGGGAACAGGAACTTATATGACTACTTATATAAATTAAATGAGATGCTTCACACCAGGAGCTGGGCAATGCCGGGCCGGGTCAGACAGACAGACAGACAGACAGACAGACAGACAGACAGACAGACAGACAGACAGACAGACAGACAGACAGACAGACAGACAGACAGACAGACAGACAGACAGACAGACAGACAGACAGACAGACAGACAGACAGACAGACAGACAGACAGACAGACAGACAGACAGACAGACAGACAGACAGACAGACAGACAGACAGACAGACAGACAGACAGACAGACAGACAGACAGACAGACAGACAGACAGACAGACAGACAGACAGACAGACAGACAGACAGACAGACAGACAGACAGACAGACAGACAGACAGACAGACAGACAGACAGACAGACAGACAGACAGACAGACAGACAGACAGACAGACAGACAGACAGACAGACAGACAGACAGACAGACAGACAGACAGACAGACAGACAGACAGACAGACAGACAGACAGACAGACAGACAGACAGACAGACAGACAGACAGACAGACAGACAGACAGACAGACAGACAGACAGACAGACAGACAGACAGACAGACAGACAGACAGACAGTCGGTAACGGGAACGAGAACTTATATGACTACTTATATGAATTAAATGAGATGCTCCCCACCAGGGTCTGGGCGAAGCCGGGCAGGGTCAGCTAGTGTCTAATAATTAAAAGTCCCGTGTACACACCTTGAGGTAGACCAGGCATATGGTGGTAGTCACATAATTGTATAGACCAATCAGCATATCAGAGAAAGATGTGGTCAATATCAGGCCGGCCGTCTTTGCTTCCCAAGACATTTCCTAGTGCTCATTGCAAACTGTGCCGACCATGGAACCCTGGCCATGTTGATAAATCTGGCTTGATGCGAATTCGAACCCATGACCACATAGTCGGTAGGTATGCTATTGCGATGCCACGGCTCGCAACGGTGCCTCATACTTTGAGAACAATAAAAGTTATTCAGGCTATCAGCAAAACTGCAGAAAAACAACCGGAGTCATGTCCCGTGAGGGCCCTCTCCAGAGAGTGTAAGGAAGCTAAAGGGGCAAAATATTCCGAGAAATGGGACCACTTCTGACGATCAGAAAGAGCCTGTCGTGCTTGCTTCCAGCTATCATCTTACAGTCTTACACCATCCAGCATCATTTTTCTACTCCCGCCTCAGCCTTTTCCACCGCTGATCTTTCGAATGGCTGCTGTCAACTGTCATCTGTCATTTACTGCCAATATAGTACCTTGCGGTGTTGGGCAGAGGTGTCTTTGAGCCACAGGAATAAAGGCCGCCTGGCTGTTACAGTCGCCGCGAACTGTGCAGGTTAGGATTCTCTTTTTGCCCCCGACAGAAAAAAATCCCACATCTTACCGAGGGATCGAACCCGGGTCTCCCGAAGGAGAGTCCGGCGTTCTAGCCACTCGGCCAGCCGCTCCTCGAATGGCTACGTACTTCTCAAATGCCTTTTTTCTCATTATATGACCAATGAAAAATATCTTTTTTTAAAAAGTTGTATAATGTTTTATGTGCATTATTCTTGTCTAGACACTGGTTGTTAGCCTCTCCAAGGCATTAGCAGTATTCCTCTCAGAAGCCACATCTTCCACTATCTCCAAGCCTACCTGGGTTGTTTGTTCACACACAGATATTGCGTTCATTTATTTACGTTCCAAGAGCTTCCTAAAGGCAACATACAAGACAGAAGAATCAGAATCTGCTTCACGAAGCCACGAAACCGCCCATAAATTGACACTGTCAAACTGAGACACTCGGCAAAACGCTGGCTCTTTAAAAAGACAGGGAGACAGCCCAAAAATGTTATCTTTATGTTGAGCATCATGCAGGACGCCAGTTCCAGACGGTATCAGTGTTTGATAATAGCGTGATAAATCCCGATTTGGTGTCTATAGTTACTTCCTTGCAGTCACGTACACACATTATCAAGATTGCTGCGGCAGCTTGTGTTGCCGGCGATTGCGTTGTGCGCATAAAACAACAGTGCACGCCTTTCCCATGTGACTGCCGCATCCCGATTGACGATACAACACTGAGGGTTATCAGCTCAAGTAGTGCGACCATTTTGAGCCAGAAAAGCATAATGACTATGGGTGGATTTGCATAGGCAATGTCTGATAACATAACTGAGGCAATAAAAGTGATTGTCGAGCACACAACCTCGAAACAAACGTTGGAAAGAGAACTCAATATTTCGATGTCTTACAGTAAATCGCTGTAAAATGGGCGTGCTTGTTTACGATTGGCCAGAACTACTGGAGACTGTCTTCTTGTTTTGACCTTTATTTACCCATTTAGGTAACGCTCCGTGGCGAAGTTGTTACGCTGTCCGCCTCGCATTCTGAAGGTCATGGGTTCCCGAGTAAAATTTTCTCGGAGACTCGCATAGGTCGTTACTGGAGCTACTGAGTGTGTGTTTTGAGCGACGTTTTCGGCAGACCTCGCCTTGTGGAAAGAGACGAGCCATATGGGATAAACCCGGTATGAAGTCTATCTTGCCATTTAAACTCTTATTAAATTCCTTATTCACACGAAGGTCCTCAGCCAAAGCGTCCTATCTTTTGCTGCCGTTTGCAGTTCCCTCCATGTAGTTCTTGATGAATGGAGACTGTACAACTGATAAAGATAAGTCATCGTTATGGCTGTGCTAGTAACCGTGATACCACAGTGGCTAACGCGTTTGACTTCTGGCCGGGTGGTCACTTATTCGAGGCAGGAAATTGGTTTAAAGATTGATCAGAACTTCCAGTTAACCCAACTTAAAATGAGTACCAAGAAATGTTCTGGAAGTAAAGGCCTGCGCCGTAATGATATCACCCATGGAATGTAGTTTGCTCTATACAATATGTACAGAGAATCATATATCCAATAAACTTCAAGTCGTGGAGCGATGGAAAGACAAAGATAATGAGATTAAATCAAGCAATTGATAACTAGACCTCATTTGGTGACACTTTGCTTCCAGGGCTGAACCATACACATATTTAAATAGCAATGTAGAGAAAGTCCTACAAGAAACAAATTAAAATCTTACACTGATAAGAGAAATTAGACTTAGGCAGTCAACATTTTTTTTTTGGTCACTGCTTGCTTGCTTGCGTTCGCTGGCTGTGAACTCCAGCGTGAAGTCCTGTATGTCGGATGAAGACATCCTGTTGTCCAACATCAGTGTGATGTCATACCGGACCTGAGGTTTGCGTGAGTATCCGTTGTCCCATGTCTGACTTATTGGTGTGCAGACTGGTGGTTCCTCGCCGTGCAGGCAGATACTCTCCGACTTCGGATGAATCAGCGATCCTGCTACGTTAGCCAGGACCCCAAAGAGACCTGTTGCTCAGGACGCTCGGCGAGGACGTGTTAGTAGGTCTTGGCCAGTATAAAACCTGGCCCTGGTGCCTTGGTAACACCTCTGCGTCCCTTTTGGTCACGTTATGTTTGCATATCCTTTACATGACATCGCTGTCAACATCAGCATCTTTCAGCCGATTGTTGATTTCTTGGCTCAGTAGTTTGCCATTGCTTTCTGAGCGGCCGGCTCACATACCCCGTAAGTTACCGACGCGGTTAGAACCGCTACCGATTCTCGCCGTCGTCACGTTACTCACGAGAGTATACGGGATTACGGAGAAAGTCGCTAATCCTAGGCCAGGGAGACCGGCGGTCACGTGATGAGAAGAAATAAATTAGAGAACTTGATGACAACTGGCAAGATCGAGGGGAAAAGAACGCGAGGAAAGCAGAGAAGTAAATATCTAGATGGCTTGGCAACGTGGTATGGTCGAGACAAGAACATTGAGCTCTTTGATCGATTGAGATGGTGAAACATGACCGCCCACGTTTATCGGCATGATACATGAGGAATGAATGCATGCAGACAAAGATGTGAGAACGAACGAACGTACGTACGTACGAACGAACGAACTTTATTTTCAAAGGGTTAAGAATTTGGGCACGCAGAGAGCTGATATGACAATTAACACAATAAATTAACAGGAAAGAGGAACTATCAAATAATAGAAAGAACTACAAAAGAAACCCCTGCAGTTAAAATTTCAATCCATTAACTCCTACAATACAGAAAGTCAATTACACCCGAAACATTTTCATAATTATATTTTGGTTGCAAGTTTTTCTGATGACAGTTTTTAATTATTGGCGCTGTATGCCACTTGTTTCGGCGCCGGAGTCCTTCAAGTTCTAGTGGCACTTGCAGAAAGCTCGTTTTTTATCTGTCTCTCACTTCAGAACGTCGGTAGCATCGTCTATGGACACCTCTACCCAAGGACACGCGTCCAGGTAAGCAGGATACATGGTGCTGTATCCATGCCATTGTCGCATGTTGTGTACATGATAAGTAAGTACTGGACTTGTGTTTACACGCATTCAGGTGTAATAGGTATATGGTGCTAAAATACTAGTGGGATAGACCAATTGATACTCGGTGGTTAATATGGTCAATATCACGCCATCGCCTTAACCTACATCTTCTTCTTTGTCTTCCTCTTCTTTCTTTGACTCTGCCATTTTCTTCCATCTCCTCCTCCTGCTCCTGCTCCTGCTCCTCCTCCTCCTCTCCTCCTCCTCCTCCTCAATCTTCTCCGGTTTTTTTCCGGCTTTGTTTCCGGCTACCAGCGGACGTGATTTCACAAGCTCTCCCAATGTTTATATAATTTAACAAAGTTTTGCCTATTTCAATCGAGATGCTGTGTATATCATTGTGTTTTTCTAAAACTGGATCTAATACTAATTAATATATTAAGTTTATGTGACTATTACTTAGTGAAATGCTGATTTCTTTGTGAAATGTAAGGTAAGAACGTTCAGTTTTAAAAACTACCAATTATCGATTAACGTCAACGTGTGATTTAACCATGTGGGACTATCGCGTGGTTAGTCGCCAAGCACGCGTTACCGAAAGGCGGCGAACTTGTGTGTACTCCCGGCCTGTTGGAGCCTCATACATTACTAATATGGCGTCCAACTTACGGAACTCTACTTTATCCAAGCGCCATGAAAATACAAACAAAGACAAGATGGGGAAAAGTTTGACGAGCACGCCACCCAAACGTCGATTTCTTCAACGCCAACTTCACACGTGTGGTCTAGTGAATCTGCAGACACTGATCCCAAGCTCAAGCTGGACGAACATCACAGTTCAGTAGCCCAATCTGATGAGACTAACACATCATCTTTAGTCACTCTTTCCTCAGCCGAACCACACAACCACAACGCCTGTCGTGAACTCATCCAGGCTTTGGAGGACAGGCTAAAAGGCTTTATTTAAAACAACACAACTAATATCATTGCCGTGTTTAAAGAAGAAAACGCTCGCCTTCAAAAAGAAATCCACCTCCTTAAAGAAGAGAAGGACACCTTTAAAACAACAATCCATGCCTTAAAACTAAAGAGTGCACAGTCATTTGACAAAAGTGCACAAACAGAAAGTATTCATAGTGCTGCAGAGGTGTGTATGACCAGTGGATATTCGTCGCAAAATGACATACAGTTAGTTTCCACAGGCTGCAACACTACTAAACCTGTAGAACGCGCACCATCCATCTACCCCATTGATGTGCGTGTCAGCAATAGGTCCCAGGCCTCAAGTGTAGACTCTCCAGCAGCAGACGAGAAGTTAAAGAGCTCAGCCACTACCACTACTGAGCATCAACAACCAGCCCAAACAAGCAACGACTATAATAAACAAGAACGCATGAAAGATGACAGCGATCAGTGGCAAGAAATCAAACGGGCGCGTAAACAGCGTGAAATAACAATGGATGACAGTGCAACTCATGTCGTCATTGGAGACTCTCTGCTCAAGGGAATCTATAGTGACCGCATGTCATCTTCTGACAGCGAAACTACCTCGATCTACCCGCTACCAGGAGCTGACATTGACAGACTGACCTCTACACTGCGGAAATTCAAGGTGAATGATAGAATTAGAAGAACAACAGTCCATATCGGTGTCAACAATATTATGAACAATCACATCATAAGCACCTCACAACTCGCTACATTGGAGGTGTTGTTGCGTAAGAAATTTCCTAAAGCATCTATTTCTTTTCATCAATCATCCCGCCATGTTATGGATTCCAGCGCCGCACTGCCGATGCTGGCAATCTGACTCTACATAAATTTTGTCAAGAAACTAACAATGCTTTCATTAATAATACCCCGTATTTCACATCGCCGTCCGGGGCTCCCAAGAAAAAACTATATAAGGATCAACTACATTGTTCAAAACTAGGAACTAGCATACTAGCGAAGAACATAAAATATCCTGAACGTACACAACAATTAGAACCAGTTTCAGTTACAGGAGTAAACCGATCTTCACCTCCGGCTGTAGCCATCTCTCAGTGTTCAGAAAACACTCAACCTCTGCCCACACCACCCTTGCCTATTCCCCAGGAATACAAGGCTGTAAATAGCGACCCAGGCTCCAATCACAATGTTGCTAACTATGGTGCATTGTTTCCTCCCTTGCCCATAAAACAGTCTCCACCTAGCATGTCAAAGGGGACACCGATAAACAATGTTGCGGTGCCCCCGATGCCTGCTTCCAATGTAGGCACTTCCAGTAGCTCTCATAGCAGTGGTCCCCTCGTTGGACGGTAATCCACACTCTTATCAGTGGAATTGTCAACTTCAACAGCTAATGCAATACAATCCTGCAGCCCTGCACCAAGCTTTAATGATGTCACTCCATCACAGACATTTTCCTATCCCCTCTAATAGTCGTAACTATCACTAAATAAAGTTTCAAAACCTGAAATTTTTCTACCACAAGCGACATCATCTTTTCATTGTGTAATGTTCGCCAATCACGATCAGTGGCTCAACAAAGATGGTCTACATATAGGCCATCTCAACATCTATCATTTGCTCAATAAATTACCTGAGCTTTCAGTAATACTGTGCAAACAGTTCCATGTGTTTGGAATCACAGAAAGTCGTCTCAACGACAAAATAACCGACTCTGAAATCTCTCTTAAGGGGTTTAAAGTAATTCGAAGAGACGCAAATCAAAAATTAGAGACAGGTATTGCTGTATACATTTCAAATTCTCTCAACTGTTCCCGTAGAAGTGATCTCGAGATAGAAGAGATAGAATGTGTTTGGTTAGAGGTGAAGCCAGTCAGCCAGCAACCGTTTCTCATTGGATACCTATATCGAAATCCCTGTGCTGGGTATAGTTGGTATGACTGTTTCACTACAATGATGGATAGGGTGTTTACAGCAGGTAGAGAAGTCATGATATTAGGTGACTTTAACATAGATATTACTAAATCCAACCAGACATGGGAAGATATCATTCTATCTTACAATTTCAAAACAACTAATAAATCGTCCCACAAGAGTTACAGACACCTCCTCAACTATAATTGATCATATATATGTTACTTGTCCAGTTAATATTACCGAATGTTCTGTTCCTGTTAGTGCAGTTAGTGACCATTACCCAATATGTTGTACATGGTCGAAAATTGGGTTCAAAACTCCTAAAAATAAACATTTAAGCATAAAACTTAGAAACTTTAAAGCTCTCAACCAAAATTTATTTTTAGAAGACTTACAAAATGCAGCCCTTGAACATGTTTACCAACTTCCTGATCCGGATGATGCACTAGCTTACTGGACAAAGACAGTCTACAATGTATTTGATAAACATGTGCCAGTCAAAGAAGTTCGAGTCAAGAATCAACATAAGTCCCCGTGGGTCACTAGCGAAGTTCTCGAAATCATGAGAGAACGAGATACAGCACACAAAAAATAAAGATTTTATCAATTACCGCAGACTACGAATAAAGTTAAATATGAAATTCGTAGGATAAAGAAAGATCATTTCAAAAACTTGATTGTAGATAAATCAAATAATACAAATATATGGAAGGCTATTAACTCGCTAACCAACAAGAAACACGCTTCAGAGTCAGCAATACCAAACTCTATAACATGCGAGGATTTCAGTTACTTCTTTCAATCAGAAATAGAGAATCTAAAGTCCTCAATACCAGACTCAGTATGTAATTTAAGTTCACTGTCATCATTCTGTGAAAGGAAGTGCTCTAGAAATATTCCCCCTGAGATTCCCTTGATGTCTGTTGCAGAAGTATATAAATATCTCTCGAATCTCAAAGCAACAAATTCAGAAGGCCTAGATGGTATCAGTAATAGAATTTTTCGGTGTGCTGCACCTATTATTAGTGAGTCCTTAACGTTCATATATAACCAGTGCCTATCCAAAAACTACTTTCCATCTGCCTTTAAAGTTGCTAAAGTGTATCCTCTACTTAAAAATGGCTCAACTGATATTAGCGTCTTGGGTAATTATAGACCTATTTCCTTACTATCGTCGCTTTCAAAGCCATTAGAAAAACACATGCATAAAATAACACTACATCATTTAATTAACAACGATCTAATAATTGACAGTCAATCTGGGTTTCGACCTAAATATTCTTGCCATAGTGCCCTTACAAAAATGACCGATAACTGGCATCTTTGTATCAACAATGGCAACATTTGTGGAGCAGTATTTGTAGACTTTAAAAAGGCCTTTGATATGGTAGATCATGATATTTTAATTAGAAAATTAAAACACATGAAGACTAGCACCAATATGGTGAACCTAATTACGTCATTTTTATCAGACAGACAACAAGTAGTGTCCTTCAATAACTGTCTATCAAGACCCATAAAACTTAATTTTGGGGTGCCTCAGGGCTCAATACTAGGTCCGCTGCTTTTTGCAGTGTATATTAACGATCTTCCTTTATACCTCAATACTTCGTGTGATCTATTTGCGGACGACTGCACTATTTACACAAGTCAAGAGAGCCTTTGTGACTTAGAGAGCTCTTTACAAAACGATCTTGACAACCTTAGTAGATGGAGCAATGAAAATCGCATGTTAATTAACATCGACAAAACCAAATCCATTCTAATAACGACCAGACAAAAACTACAGACCCTAGCCATAACTGGGACACCGCTCGAGCTCCACGTGGACACGTTACCTATAATTAATGTAAATGCACATAAAACATTAGGTCTTTTAATTGACAGACATTTAAAACTGGAGCCCTCATGTTCACGCCCCTTACCAAGAGAATAGCACAAAAGTTTACCAACTTGCTAAAATTCAACACTTTTTGGATGAAAGCACACGTAAAATATTCTATGCATCCTATATCCAATCACCTCTCGATTATTGTTCCACAGTCTGGGATGGCTGCCCTAAATCTAGTATGAAACGATTGTGTTCGCTTCAAACCCGCGCTATACGTCTAGTTTCTAGCATAAAGCACGTTGAAAGTAATAAATTATACAGCCATCTAAGACTTCTACCACTTCAAAAGCGCTTCCTTTTAACAAAGCCAAATTAGTGAATAAAATTATATCTGAAAATACCCCAGAGTATCTTCTACCGTTAATTCAATCTAATGCAATGAACAGTAAGCGCTTAAATTTATTACAGCTTCCTAAGCCTAGATTGGACTTATACAAAACTTGTTTCGCATATTCTGGTGCTCACTTGTGGAATAGCCTTCCACCAGAACTGAAAACACCAATGAGTCTCTACACATTCAACCGAGAACTCTTTCAATACTTACTTCATACCGACTATATGCCTCCATAAGTCACCTACTAGTATCATTTTTCCACTATCATTCTTCACTGTATGTGTGTGAACGAGACAGTGGGTGAGAGAGTGAGTGAGAAAGAGTGTGAGTGGAAGAATTAGTATGAGTGAGAGTGAGAGAGTATGCATGCGCGTGTGCCTGAGTGAGTGTAAAAGTGAGTGAGCGTGTGGACATATGTGTGAGAGATTTATTTAGAGAATGAGTGAATCTGAGAGAGTGGGTGTGTTGTGTGTCTGCCTGTCTGTGTGATAGAGTGTGAAAGTTAGTGAGTGAGTGTGAGTTAGAGAGTCATCGAGTAAATGAGTGAGTAAGGGAGCGTGAGTGAGTGAGAGAGAATTTGTGGGTATGCGTGTATGTGCGCGAATGAGTGAGTGTGAGAGCGAGTGAGTGTGTAAAAGAGAGAGAAGGGCGTGGCTGAATGAGAGAGTGCATGAGAAAGTGTGATGTATGTGTGCATGTCTGGATGGGTGTATATGTGTGTACATGTGTGTATCTGTGCGTGACTCTGTGTATATGTCTGTACGTGTGTTAAGGTGTGCGTTCATGTGTTTATATGCGTTTATATGCATGTGCGTGTGTGTATGTGTGTATGGATGAGTGTGTGTGTGTGTCTGCTCGTGTATGTATTGTATATCTTTGTATGTGTAAGTGTGCATGCATGCAGTGTATGCGAGGGAGTGTATATTCGGGTGTTATGTGAGTACGTGTGAGTAAGTATATGGATGTGTGCAGGTGTGTGTATTGCGTGGGTATGATGTGTGTGGGTGTGTGTATGTACATGTGTGTGAGAGAGAAGAGAGAGAGAGAGAGAGAGAGAGAGAGAGGGGGAAGGGGAGGGGGAGGGGAGGGGGGAGAAAAGAGAGGGGGAGAGGAGGCCGCAGACAAAGGGGAAAGGGATTCCAAATTTTCCCGGGGGTGGATTTAAAAGGGGAAAAATGGAACAAGGGGAAATTCGGAAAGGGGGAGATTTGGGATGGAATGAGAGGGGAGAGAGATAAGAGGGGAGGAAATGGGATGAAGGGGGAGAGGGAAAAGGGGAAGGGGGAGGAGAAGGGGGAGGAGGAGGAGAGTTTGGGCCCCCTGGAGGGAAAGCTATTTTTTTTAGGGGGGGAAAATTTTTAAAAGGGGGGGAGGGGGGGGGACCTGAGGCCGGGGGGGAAGGGAAAAAAAATTTTTAAAAATTTGGGGGATGACTTTAAACAAGAAAATAACAAACCGGGGGGAGGGAGAGGGGGGAAATGAGAGGGGAGAGATAGAGAGGGGAGAGTGCGAAAAGAGGGAAGGGGAGAGGCAAGGGGAAAAGAGGGGGGAGGGGAGGGGGGAAGGAAAGGGGGAGGGGGAGAGAGGGGAAGGGGAGCGGGGGGAAGGGGAGAGGGGGAGAGGGAGGAAGGGGGAAAAAAGAAAGAGGGGTTGAAGCACCCAAATTTTTAAAAGCCTCCCTAAAGTTTTGTTTTTCCCCATTTTTAAATTTTTCCCAAATTATTTCAATTTTGAAAATTATTTTTCTTATTAAATTTAAAAAATCATGTACAAAACGGGAAGAGAGTGAGGATTATGAGGGTGGGGAAATTTAGGGAATGTGGTTTTGGGGTGGGGGGGGGAATTGGGGTTTTGTTTAAAAAAGAGAGAGAGGGGGGAGAGAAAGAGAGAGAGAGAGGGGAGAGAGAGGGGGGAGAGAAGAGGGGGAGAGATTTCCCCGTGCTCGCATTCCTTTTTTTCATTCCATTTTTCCCTATTTTTTTTGTATTTTTCTTTCAAAAATTTTTTCATTTTTTTGTATGCCCCTTGATTTTATCATGTAAAAAACATTTACTGTAAAGTGAGTGAGAGGTTAGTGGGAGAAAAGAGAAGAGAGAGAGAGAGAGGGAAGAGAGAGAGAGAGAGGAAAAAAGGGAGAGGGGAGAGGGGAGAGAGAGATTTGAATTGGCATCAAATTTTTGGGGGAAAAGAAGAAACCCAAAAAAGAAAAGAAAAAAAAAGGGAAAGGGAAGGGGGGAAAGGGGGAGTTTTGATCATAATTTTTGTAGATTGGGGAAATTTTTTAATTTTGTTGGGGGAAAATTCCCCCGGAAAAGTGTGTGTTTTGGGTAATTTTGTGGGGGAGGGGGGGGTTTTTTGGGGGGGATTTGTTTTGTGGGATTTTGTTGGGGGCGTTTTTGGGGGATGTAGGGGTTTTGGGGTTGTTTTTGGGGGGGGAATTTTGTGTTTGTTTGGGGGGGGGGAGGTTTGGGGGAAGGGGTTTGTTGGTGGGGGAGAGGGGTTATGGGATTTGGGTGGGGGAAAGGGGGGGGGAGATATGGGGGGGTTTGGAGAAGGTGCAGGGGGGGTGGTTTTGGGGGGGAATTGTGTGATGGGTGAAATTTTTTGTTTTTTTTTTTAAAAATTTTTTTTTGGATGGGTTGGGGGTTTTGGGGAAATTTTATGAATTTGGTGGGGGAGGGGTTGTGGGTTTGGGGGAGGGAAAAAGGGATGGGGAGGTTTATGGGTTTTGGGGAGGGGGGGGGGGGAAAGGGGGGGGGGGGGGTGGATGGGGATGAAGGGGGAGAGGGGAGAGGGGGAGGGGGAGGGAAGGAGGGGATAAAAAGGGGGGGTGGGGGGAAAAAGGGGGGGAGTGGGGGGGGGGGAAAGGGGGGAGGGGAGCGGGGGGGGAAAAGGGGGGGGGTGGGGAGGGGGGGGGTTTTTTGGGGGGGGAAGGGGGTGGAGGGGGAGAGGGGGAAAAGGGGTGGAGTTGGGGGGTAGGGGAAAGGGGAGAGTGGAGGGGGGGAAGGGAAGGGGTTTTTGTTTTTGGGTTAAAAATAAGTACTTTTTTTCTAGGGAAAATTTTGTGAGGGAAAAATGTATGGGTTTGTGTGGTTGGTTTGGGAGTTTGGTTTTGTGAAAGGGGGGGGGTGGGGGTTTTGGGGGGTGGGGGATTTTGTTTTGGGAAAGGGGTGTTTTGTTGGGGTGGGGGGGGTTTTTTGGGTGGGTGGGGGGTTTTGGGGGGGTTTTTTTTGGGTTGGGGGTTTTGGGGTTTGTGGCTGGGGGAATGGGTTGGGGTGGAGGAGGGTTGGGTTTGGGGGGGGGATGTTTTTTTGGGTGGGGATGTTTTGGGTTTGGGTGGAATTTTATATGAGGGGGAAAGGGGTTTGGGTTGGGGATGTTTTTTGGGGGGATGGGGGGTGGGGGATTTTTTGGGTGGGGGGGATATGTGGGGGGTTGGAAAATGTGTGCAGGTTGGGGGTTTTGGTTTTGGGGGTGTTTGGGTGTTTGGGTGGGGGTTGTATGGGTGGGGGAGGTTTTGGGGGGAATTTGGGGGGGGAATTTGTGTGTGGGTAGGTGGGAAATGTGGGGGGGTTGGGGGGCGGGGGGATGTTTTGTGGGTTGGGGGGGATATGGGGGGGTTTTTGGTTTTGGTTGGGGGGTGTGTGGGTTTTGGGGGGATTTTTTTGGTGGGGGGGGTTTTTGGTGGGTGGGGGGGAGGGGTATGTGGGGGTTTGGGGGGATTTTGTAGGTTTGGGGGGTGTGTGGGATTGGGGAAGGAAAGTGTCTTGGGGGTTGGGGGGATGGGTGTGTTTTGGGGGTGGAGGTGTTGTGGGGGGGGGGAGATTTGTGGTTGTAGGGATTTTTGGGTGGATGGGTGGGGGAATGAAAATTGTATTTTTTGTGTGGGGGTTGGGGGGGGGAGTTGGGATTTGGAAGGGGGTGGGGGGGTTTGTGTGGGGGGGTTTGGTGGATGTTCTCATAACAAAGAATATGCAGTTTATTTTACAAAATTAACGTGACAATTTTTTTTTCCCTATGCACTGTTGATAAAAGAAAGATGAGTGATTGGAAGGGCCGAAGGGTTAAAGGGGCCCTGCTTTCCCCCAAATTTTTTTAACCCTTTGAAAAAAAAGGGTTCTGTTCTTTTCGTTCGTTCGTTCGTTCTCCTTCTTCGTGTGGTCAGTTTACTGTTTGCTTTGGTTTAATTGGGGAAAAAAGTAGCTTAAACAGTCGACGGGGTAACTTCATTACACCTTTTTTTATTACCCAAATTTTGGGCTAAAGTCTTTTCCCCCGGTGGGCTGTCGAAAAGCGCGCCCCAAAGCCCGAAACTCCGTACTCCAGGACTCCCCCCAGGGGGGTCTCCAAAAAAAAAAAAATGCACTCGCAAACCCCAAGGACCCCGGCCCGGGGAAATTTCAAACCCAAACCCTTTTAGAGCCTGAGTCAGACGGTTTGGGCCCTTTCTAAAGCCCTTTTGCAAGCGTGGGCTTTTTCGAAAGCGTCGACAAAGCACGAACTCCGTAGCCCCAGGACTACCCCCGGGAGTTCTAAAAAAAAAAGGCACCGGGGAACCGAAGGGACGCGGCCCAATCGAACCCAAAAAACCCTTTAAAGAGCCCGAGTCAGAGGGCCCTTAAACCAAATTCCCCAAAGAGACCCCAGAATTTTTAACCGTAAATTGCCTTGTGCCTGTTTACGGCAGAGGTTCCAAAATTTGCGCCTTTCGGCCGAACATCCGACGTTTTCAAGGCATTTTTTTTGCCCCGGGCTAGCCTTCCGGAGAAAAAACCCTACCTCCTAAAAAAACTAGCTGCCTTCTTTTTCGAGGGCCCTGGAAACCCCCTTCAATTTTACATGTAATTTCCGTATTTTTGTGTGTATTATTCCCTCAAATTATCTGGAGAATGCAAGCCACTCGCGTCCTTTTCCCTTGGAGAATTTTTCTTTTTTTTTAGAAATGTTGATATAATTTGTATGTAAAAATTTAAAACAAAATGAAAGCCATGTTGCCGTGCGTGCCTATCTGCTATGAAAATTTTCCCATGATATGGGAGGGGAAAAGCCGCGGTTTCTTAAATAGAATGATAGGGTAAATGAAAAGTAAGAAAAGTTTGTAAGTAAATAGTAAAACAAGAAGTAAATTTAAAAAGTAAAAATAAGTAAAAAAATAAAAAATTTGTAAGTAAGTAGTTTAAAAAATAGAAGTAAATTTGTACTTAAGTAGTAAAATAGTAAGTCAGCAAAATAAAATAAAACAGTAGATAAGTAGAAGTAAACAGAGAGTATATAGTACGTAAAATAAAAAGTAAAAAGTAAGTAAGTAGTTTTAAATGTAAGTAGTAAGTAAATAGTAAAAGTTTGTAAGAAATAGTAATTTAAACAGTAATAAGTAGTAAATAAGTGGTATGTAAGTAGTAAGTAAGCGTAAGTAAGTAATAAAATAAATTTGTAAGGGAAACAGTAAGCAAGCAGTAAGGGAAGTGAAGTAAGTAGTAAGTAAATAGTAAAGTAAATGTTCGACGTGTAAGTAAGCATTAAATAAACAGTAAAAAAGTAGTAAGTAAATCGTAAATAAATAGTACGTAAGTAATGTAAAATAGTAAGTAAGCAGCAAAAAGTAGTAATTAAATAGTAAGTAAATAGTACGACGTGTAAAGGGAAGCAGTAAGTAAGTCCTTAAAAAAAGTAGTAAGTAAAAAAGTAAGTAAAAGAAATAAAAGTAAGTAAAGAAATAAGTAAATAAATAAATAAGTAAGTAAAGGGAAATAAAATAAGTAGTAAGTAAAGAAATAAGTAGTAAAATAAGTAGTAAATAATAGTAAGTAAAGTAAGTAACGAAAAAAAAGTTAAATAGGAAGTAAGTAGAAAATAAAGTAAGAGAAATAAGTAGTAAGTAAATAAAGTTTAAAGTGTTTGGGGGTGTAAGTAATGTAAGTTTGTAAAATAAAGTAATAAAAATAAATAATATGTAAATAGTAAGTAAATAGTAGAAAATATTAAATAAGTAAATAAAGTAACGTAATAAAGTAAAAAACAAAAATTTTAAATAAAATAAATAAATAAAAATTTGTAAAAGTAAAATAGTAAAGTAAAAAGTTAATGTAGGGAAAGTATTTTTTTAAGG